>CM046296.1:15122641-15296648 GCA_025267735.1 Mactra quadrangularis
AAACTCGGTGTGCGACTGTGATTTTTTGCAGTTAGGTTGCTAACTATCTAGGGCAGCTGAAAAACGTGTTTAAACACCAAACCCTAGAGGTTCAGGTACCGAGAAATCTCGTGCAAATCTCCCGACACTACAGGTCGACGCGACTTTGGGGCTCTGTAGCCCACGCGCATCTCACTGCGCAGGTATGATTTTTGTGTAAATGGGTTGCTATCTACGTAGGGCATCGAGAAAATGTGTTTAAACAAGCAACTAACTACATTAAGGTAGCAAAAAAACGCGTGCAAACCTCCCGACACCAGGAGGCGACGTCTATTTTTTGCTGTTCTAAAGCCCTATATAGCCATATTGCACGGTATACTTTGCGGCTCTGTTGCCATGGCAAAACTCGGTGTGCGACTGTGATTTTTTGCAGTTAGGTTGCTAACCATCTAGGGCACCTGAAAAACGTGTTTAAACACCAAACCCTAGAGGTTCAGGTACCGAGAAATCTCGTGCAAATCTCCCGACACTACAGGTCGACGCGACTTTGGGGCTCTGTAGCCCACGCGCATCTCACTGCGCAGGTATGATTTTTGTGTAAATGGGTTGCTATCTACGTAGGGCATCGAGAAAATGTGTTTAAACAAGCAACTAACTACATTAAGGTAGCAAAAAACGCGTGCAAACCTCCCGACACCAGGAGGCGACGTCTATTTTTGCTGTTCTAAAGCCCTATATACCCACATTGCAAGGTATACTTTGCGGCTCTGTTGCCATGGCAAAACTCGGTGTGCGACTGTGATGTTTTGCAGTTAGGTTGCTAACCATCTAGGGCACCTGAAAAACGTGTTTAAACACCAAACCCTAGAGGTTCAGGTACCGAGAAATCTCGTGCAAATCTCCCGACACTACAGGTCGACGCGACTTTGGGGCTCTGTAGCCCACGCGCATCTCACTGCGCAGGTATGATTTTTGTGTAAATGGGTTGCTATCTACGTAGGGCATCGAGAAAATGTGTTTAAACAATGCAACTAACTACATTAAGGTAGCAAAAAACGCGTGCAAACCTCCCGACACCAGGAGGCGACGTCTATTTTTGCTGTTCTAAAGCCCTATATAGCCATATTTCACGGTATACTTTGCGGCTCTGTTGCCATGGCAAAACTCGGTGTGCGACTGTGATTTTTTGCAGTTAGGTTGCTAACCATCTAGGGCACCTGAAAAACGTGTTTAAACACCAAACCCTAGAGGTTCAGGTACCAAGAAATCTCGTGCAAATCTCCCGACACTACAGGTCGACGCGACTTTGGGGCTCTGTAGCCCACGCGCATCTCACTGCGCAGGTATGATTTTTGTGTAAATGGGTTGCTATCTACGTAGGGCATCGAGAAAATGTGTTTAAACAAGCAACTAACTACATTAAGGTAGCAAAAAACGCGTGCAAACCTCCCGACACCAGGAGGCGACGTCTATTTTTGCTGTTCTAAAGCCCTATATAGCCATATTGCACGGTATACTTTGCGGCTCTGTTGCCATGGCAAAACTCGGTGTGCGACTGTGATGTTTTGCTGTTAGGTTGCTAACCATCTAGGGCACCTGAAAAACGTGTTTAAACACCAAACCCTAGAGGTTCAGGTACCGAGAAATCTCGTGCAAATCTCCCGACACTACAGGTCGACGCGACTTTGGGGCTCTGTAGCCCACGCGCATCTCACTGCGCAGGTATGATTTTTGTGTAAATGGGTTGCTATCTACGTAGGGCATCGAGAAAATGTGTTTAAACAAGCAACTAACTACATTAAGGTAGCAAAAAACGCGTGCAAACCTCCCGACACCAGGAGGCGACGTCTATTTTTGCTGTTCTAAAGCCCTATATAGCCATATTGCACGGTATACTTTGCGGCTCTGTTGCCATGGCAAAACTCGGTGTGCGACTGTGATTTTTTGCAGTTAGGTTGCTAACCATCTAGGGCACCTGAAAAACGTGTTTAAACACCAAACCCTAGAGGTTCAGGTACCGAGAAATCTCGTGCAAATCTCCCGACACTACAGGTCGACGCGACTTTGGGGCTCTGTAGCCCACGCGCATCTCACTGCGCAGGTATGATTTTTGTGTAAATGGGTTGCTATCTACGTAGGGCATCGAGAAAATGTGTTTAAACAAGCAACTAACTACATTAAGGTAGCAAAAAACGCGTGCAAACCTCCCGACACCAGGAGGCGACGTCTATTTGTGCTGTTCTAAAGCCCTATATAGCCATATTGCACGGTATACTTTGCGGCTCTGTTGCCATGGCAAAACTCGGTGTGCGACTGTGATTTTTTGCAGTTAGGTTGCTAACCATCTAGGGCACCTGAAAAACGTGTTTAAACACCAAACCCTAGAGGTTCAGGTACCGAGAAATCTCGTGCAAATCTCCCGACACTACAGGTCGACGCGACTTTGGGGCTCTGTAGCCCACGCGCATCTCACTGCGCAGGTATGATTTTTGTGTAAATGGGTTGCTATCTACGTAGGGCATCGAGAAAATGTGTTTAAACAAGCAACTAACTACATTAAGGTAGCAAAAAAACGCGTGCAAACCTCCCGACACCAGGAGGCGACGTCTATTTTTGCTGTTCTAAAGCCCTATATAGCCATATTGCACGGTATACTTTGCGGCTCTGTTGCCATGGCAAAACTCGGTGTGCGACTGTGATTTTTTGCAGTTAGGTTGCTAACCATCTAGGGCACCTGAAAAACGTGTTTAAACACCAAACCCTAGAGGTTCAGGTACCGAGAAATCTCGTGCAAATCTCCCGACACTACAGGTCGACGCGACTTTGGGGCTCTGTAGCCCACGCTCATCTCACTGCGCAGGTATGATTTTTGTGTAAATGGGTTGCTATCTACGTAGGGCATCGAGAAAATGTGTTTAAACAAGCAACTAACTACATTAAGGTAGCAAAAAACGCGTGCAAACCTCCCGACACCAGGAGGCGACGTCTATTTTTGCTGTTCTAAAGCCCTATATAGCCATATTGCACGGTATACTTTGCGGCTCTGTTGCCATGGCAAAACTCGGTGTGCGACTGTGATTTTTTGCAGTTAGGTTGCTAACCATCTAGGGCACCTGAAAAACGTGTTTAAACACCAAACCCTAGAGGTTCAGGTACCGAGAAATCTCGAGCAATTCTCCCGACACTACAGGTCGACGCGAATTTGGGGCTATGTAGCCCACGCGCATCTCACTGCGCAGGTATGATTTTTGTGTAAATGGGTTGCTATCTACGTAGGGCATCGAGAAAATGTGTTTAAACAAGCAACTAACTACATTAAGGTAGCAAAAAACGCGTGCAAACCTCCCGACACCAGGAGGCGACGTCTATTTTTGCTGTTCTAAAGCCCTATATAGCCATATTGCACGGTATACTTTGCGGCTCTGTTGCCATGGCAAAACTCGGTGTGCGACTGTGATTTTTTGCAGTTAGGTTGCTAACCATCTAGGGCACCTGAAAAACGTGTTTAAACACCAAACCCTAGAGGTTCAGGTACCGAGAAATCTCGTGCAAATCTCCCGACACTACAGGTCGACGCGACTTTGGGGCTCTGTAGCCCACGCGCATCTCACTGCGCAGGTATGATTTTTGTGTAAATGGGTTGCTATCTACGTAGGGCATCGAGAAAATGTGTTTAAACAAGCAACTAACTACATTAAGGTAGCAAAAAACGCGTGCAAACCTCCCGACACCAGGAGGCGACGTCTATTTTTGCTGTTCTAAAGCCCTATATAGCCATATTGCACGGTATACTTTGCGGCTCTGTTGCCATGGCAAAACTCGGTGTGCGACTGTGATTTTTTGCAGTTAGGTTGCTAACCATCTAGGGCACCTGAAAAACGTGTTTAAACACCAAACCCTAGAGGTTCAGGTACCGAGAAATCTCGTGCAAATCTCCCGACACTACAGGTCGACGCGACTTTGGGGCTCTGTAGCCCACGCGCATCTCACTGTGCAGGTATGATTTTTGTGTAAATGGGTTGCTATCTACGTAGGGCATCGAGAAAATGTGTTTAAACAAGCAACTAACTACATTAAGGTAGCAAAAAACGCGTGCAAACCTCCCGACACCAGGAGGCGACGTCTATTTTTGCTGTTCTAAAGCCCTATATAGCCATATTGCACGGTATACTTTGCGGCTCTGTTGCCATGGCAAAACTCGGTGTGCGACTGTGATGTTGTGCAGTTAGGTTGCTAACCATCTAGGGCACCTGAAAAACGTGTTTAAACACCAAACCCTAGAGGTTCAGGTACCGAGAAATCTCGTGCAAATCTCCCGACACTACAGGTCGACGCGACTTTGGGGCTCTGTAGCCCACGCGCATCTCACTGCGCAGGTATGATTTTTGTGTAAATGGGTTGCTATCTACGTAGGGCATCGAGAAAATGTGTTTAAACAAGCAACTAACTACATTAAGGTAGCAAAAAACGCGTGCAAACCTCCCGACACCAGGAGGCGACGTCTATTTTTGCTGTTCTAAAGCCCTATATAGCCATATTGCACGGTATACTTTGCGGCTCTGTTGCCATGGCAAAACTCGGTGTGCGACTGTGATTTTTTGCAGTTAGGTTGCAAACCATCTAGGGCACCTGAAAAACGTGTTTAAACACCAAACCCTAGAGGTTCAGGTACCGAGAAATCTCGTGCAAATCTCCCGACACTACAGGTCGACGCGACTTTGGGGCTCTGTAGCCCACGCGCATCTCACTGCGCAGGTATGATTTTTGTGTAAATGGGTTGCTATCTACGTAGGGCATCGAGAAAATGTGTTTAAACAAGCAACTAACTACATTAAGGTAGCAAAAAACGCGTGCAAACCTCCCGACACCAGGAGGCGACGTCTATTTTTGCTGTTCTAAAGCCCTATATAGCCATATTGCACGGTATACTTTGCGGCTCTGTTGCCATGGCAAAACTCGGTGTGCGACTGTGATTTTTTGCAGTTAGGTTGCTAACCATCTAGGGCACCTGAAAAACGTGTTTAAACACCAAACCCTAGAGGTTCAGGTACCGAGAAATCTCGTGCAAATCTCCCGACACTACAGGTCGACGCGACTTTGGGGCTCTGTAGCCCACGCGCATCTCACTGCGCAGGTATGATTTTTGTGTAAATGGGTTGCTATCTACGTAGGGCATCGAGAAAATGTGTTTAAACAAGCAACTAACTACATTAAGGTAGCAAAAAACGCGTGCAAACCTCCCGACACCAGGAGGCGACGTCTATTTTTGCTGTTCTAAAGCCCTATATAGCCATATTGCACGGTATACTTTGCGGCTCTGTTGCCATGGCAAAACTCGGTGTGCGACTGTGATGTTTTGCAGTTAGGTTGCTAACCATCTAGGGCACCTGAAAAACGTGTTTAAACACCAAACCCTAGAGGTTCAGGTACCGAGAAATCTCGTGCAAATCTCCCGACACTACAGGTCGACGCGACTTTGGGGCTCTGTAGCCCACGCGCATCTCACTGCGCAGGTATGATTTTTGTGTAAATGGGTTGCTATCTACGTAGGGCATCGAGAAAATGTGTTTAAACAAGCAACTAACTACATTAAGGTAGCAAAAAACGCGTGCAAACCTCCCGACACCAGGAGGCGACGTCTATTTTTGCTGTTCTAAAGCCCTATATAGCCATATTGCACGGTATACTTTGCGGCTCTGTTGCCATGGCAAAACTCGGTGTGCGACTGTGATGTTTTGCAGTTAGGTTGCTAACCATCTAGGGCACCTGAAAAACGTGTTTAAACACCAAACCCTAGAGGTTCAGGTACCGAGAAATCTCGTGCAAATCTCCCGACACTACAGGTCGACGCGACTTTGGGGCTCTGTAGCCCACGCGCATCTCACTGCGCAGGTATGATTTTTGTGTAAATGGGTTGCTATCTACGTAGGGCATCGAGAAAATGTGTTTAAACAAGCAACTAACTACATTAAGGTAGCAAAAAACGCGTGCAAACCTCCCGACACCAGGAGGCGACGTCTATTTTTGCTGTTCTAAAGCCCTATATAGCCATATTGCACGGTATACTTTGCGGCTCTGTTGCCATGGCAAAACTCGGTGTGCGACTGTGATTTTTTGCAGTTAGGTTGCTAACCATCTAGGGCACCTGAAAAACGTGTTTAAACACCAAACCCTAGAGGTTCAGGTACCGAGAAATCTCGTGCAAATCTCCCGACACTACAGGTCGACGCGAATTTGGGGCTCTGTAGCCCACGCGCATCTCACTGCGCAGGTATGATTTTTGTGTAAATGGGTTGCTATCTACGTAGGGCATCGAGAAAATGTGTTTAAACAAGCAACTAACTACATTAAGGTAGCAAAAAACGCGTGCAAACCTCCCGACACCAGGAGGCGACGTCTATTTTTGCTGTTCTAAAGCCCTATATAGCCATATTGCACGGTATACTTTGCGGCTCTGTTGCCATGGCAAAACTCGGTGTGCGACTGTGATGTTTTGCAGTTAGGTTGCTAACCATCTAGGGCACCTGAAAAACGTGTTTAAACACCAAACCCTAGAGGTTCAGGTACCGAGAAATCTCGTGCAAATCTCCCGACACTACAGGTCGACGCGACTTTGGGGCTCTGTAGCCCACGCGCATCTCACTGCGCAGGTATGATTTTTGTGTAAATGGGTTGCTATCTACGTAGGGCATCGAGAAAATGTGTTTAAACAAGCAACTAACTACATTAAGGTAGCAAAAAACGCGTGCAAACCTCCCGACACCAGGAGGCGACGTCTATTTTTGCTGTTCTAAAGCCCTATATAGCCATATTGCACGGTATACTTTGCGGCTCTGTTGCCATGGCAAAACTCGGTGTGCGACTGTGATTTTTTGCAGTTAGGTTGCTAACCATCTAGGGCACCTGAAAAACGTGTTTAAACACCAAACCCTAGAGGTTCAGGTACCGAGAAATCTCGTGCAAATCTCCCGACACTACAGGTCGACGCGACTTTGGGGCTCTGTAGCCCACGCGCATCTCACTGCGCAGGTATGATTTTTGTGTAAATGGGTTGCTATCTACGTAGGGCATCGAGAAAATGTGTTTAAACAAGCAACTAACTACATTAAGGTAGCAAAAAACGCGTGCAAACCTCCCGACACCAGGAGGCGACGTCTATTTTTGCTGTTCTAAAGCCCTATATAGCCATATTGCACGGTATACTTTGCGGCTCTGTTGCCATGGCAAAACTCGGTGTGCGACTGTGATTTTTGTGTAAATGGGTTGCTATCTACGTAGGGCATCGAGAAAATGTGTTTAAACAAGCAACTAACTACATTAAGGTAGCAAAAAACGCGTGCAAACCTCCCGACACCAGGAGGCGACGTCTATTTTTGCTGTTCTAAAGCCCTATATAGCCATATTGCACGGTTGCTGAAAAAGTGGACAATAACGATTTTCAAATTGGATATACTTATAACAGTTAGTTCACAGACAATGATTAATTAATGGCATTTGTTACGACAAAACTATTAAATTAAGTGTGTTATCACGAGCTACATGCTCAATGATTTACGTTATTTTGATATTTTATCCAAATAATTAACAAACATATTATTAAAAAAGCATGGTATCATGTATAACGATAGTATGTGAAGGTTTGTGGTGGTATGTGGTAGTGTGTGTAAACTTGTCAATTCTGGCCTAGCTCCTAAGAATTTACATTCGATATACCTCGGGCAATATGATGGGAATCCGTTTAACGTCATAATTTGAACGCAACATTACATGTAGCGGTTGAGACTTCAAATATAGCAACTGTAAATATTCTAAACCTCAAATATGCAATTCATTGGGCATTTTTTTAAACCTTTCGAAATTTAATCCTGGCCACTTCGGCACTACGCCTTGAAAACTAACGTATAAAATCAAAGCACTGTAACTTGCAACTCTTGCAACATTTCCAAAAATCAAGTGCGCATGCTCGAGGCGAACGATTCCAAACTTGGCCGATCAAGAAAAGAAATGCTATCTATACGAGTTTTTTCCGTACCAATAAAGTGTACAGTATTAACATAAATTTGCTAAGAGTACTTAGTTTTACACAGATACTGTTCCTTGTTTACTATAATTCCCATTGTTATTAATCTAACATAAGGTTAGATTTATATATGCTTCTTAATCTACATCAACAAACTTCCAAATTGTGTCTCTTCACAAATCAGGCTCTTCGCAGATGATACTGCTGTATACCTCACAATTAATTCACCATCAGACTCTCTTTCGTTACAAAATGATCTAACCCTGATGGAAAAATGGGAAGAAGAATGGGATATGGAATTCAATCCTTCTAAATGTCAAGTTCTTCATATCACCAGAAATAAAAACCCTATTAGACATAATTACATCCTTCATGGCCAATTTCTTGAATCAGTTTCCTCAGCTTAATATCTCGGACTAAATCTCTCTTCTAACTTGTCTTTTAATCATCATATCTCCAGTATCACAACAAATGCGAACAGAAGCCTTGGTTTCGTGAGGAGAAACTTCACAAATACCAATGAAAAGGTTAAGGAACTGGCCTACAAAACCCTGGTTAGGCCACAGGTTGAATATGCTTCATCTGTCTGGTGTCCATACACCAAATCCAATATCAGCAAAATTGAAATGATCCAGCGCAGAGCTGCCAGATTGTACATTATCATACATTAATAGGCTTGTGTTTCGTTAATTTTTAAATCCTTGATTTTATTTTATATCATTTTACGTGTTTAAAATACTTGTATTGCTAATGATTTCTTCCAAAGGAATCAAAAAATGTTATTCTTCGAAGGATTTTCACGTTTTGGATCGCCCCAACAACCATTCTTGTAAATCCACTGAAACGTCCGAAAAACTCACAACAACGCTGAATTTCAACACAATAAACTAAGCCTCTTATTAAAAAACGCATTATAAACCGGCTTTTTTGGATGTCAAATCGGGGGATTTTTAAATTGCATTCAGTGATTTTATACAAGTTACCAAGTGTATTTTTTATAATTCTCGGCATTTACATGATGAAATTGCTGATTTTTGTAAATCAGGATTTTATCCATTCTCGTTCCTGGAAAATTTCGGGGTACGAGAATGGGATTTAATAAGCCAACAAATTAAATCTAAACGAACAAAACGGGCACATGCATGAAGGATACCTCAATTATAGCGCTCAATATTACCTAGGTAGTGCCCAAAAGTGCTTAAAATGTAATGATAATTTACCAAATTTTAGCTTCATTTTATCCTTTTAAAGTGTGTTCAAAAGTGCTCAGATTTACACCTTTGACATGCAAAAATTCAAAATTTTTCCACATCTTCGGGAGGGGATACCCCTCCCGTACCCACCCCAGCCGTACTCCCCAATAACGACTCCTCTGTATCAGGCCCTGTGATCTAACTCACGTGAATGCATTTTCTTTATTTATGAATATTTATAAAAAGCTAACCAATCACTTGAATCTGAATTGTTACGCATTGCATCACTTTTTCACAGAGAAAAAGGTAGGCTAATTAACCTAGTTTTAGCTTCATTCAATTTATTTAAAAGAGCATTTTAAAGTGCTCAGATTTGCACTTTTGACATGTGAAAAACTAAAAAATTTCTATACCGTCGGGAGGGGGTACCCCTCCCGAACCCACCCCCTGTGCCCCCCCCCCCCCACTTACGACCCTTCTGGATCCGGCCCTGTGATCATGGCTCATTTCTCTTTTAAACATTCTTTCACTTCTTCTCTGCACTCTCTGCACAATATACTAACATACCTAACCCCCCTTGCATCATCTTTTATTTCCCCAGTACTAAGCTGGGTCTGTAGATTTTGGTATTCTTTTATCTTTACTAACATCCTGGCGCGCAACCCTGTCTATAACCCTCAATTGAGTGGTTGACAGTAATAACGAGATAGATAGATAGATAGATAGATAGATAGATAGATAGATAGATAGATAGATAGATAGATAGATAGATAGATATAAGGATTTTGTAAATAATGTTGATTTAAATGGTTTTGTTTCTCTAATAAAGTCGAAAGATATTTATAGTAGAAAGAGACTTAAATGAGATTCAATTTTAACATATCTGTGTAAACATTACTTTGTTTCTTCTTTTAAATCTATATGTTTGAAGACAAATAAAAATCCGTTTAGTCGAAAGACAAACTCCTCGCAGTGCTTACGTCACGCTTTGCTACTTAATTGATTAGATAAAGGGAGATAACCGCTGCGGAGAGTTTGGTCGAAAGAGAGGACCGCATTTTGTTTGACCATAGTCGCGGTTTAAACATAAAAATGAATGACAATTTCTACTTCCTGATTTGACAGTTTAATTTATTTATTATTTGCATATTTGACAGTCAGTTAAATATATTTGTTTAGTGTTGTTGATGTTTCTGGGTAATTTATTCTATTTTACAATGATGTAAACTGCAACAGACAACTTCAGGTATATCTTTCGTTCAATTTCTTCGGTTTCAAAACCATAACAAATTCTCAAATTGAAAGAAAATTTGCCATTCGTGTTGTCACGAATTAATGAGTCACTTTCTTTTTATTTTGAGTTGAAATAAACTCAATCGATTACTACTAAAAAAAACCTATGCTACCCAACGGACCATCAAGTTTATTCAGTGTGCTTAAGAAGATCGAATTTTAGTCAATTTACATACTTAAAGTAAATTGGGGGAAATGAAAACCAGATACATCATTACATGCCATGACTGGGAATCAAACCTGGTTCTCCCGGGTGGTAGGCGAGGCACTCAATCGCGTGGCTAAAGGGTTAGCCAACAGCAAGGCTGTTGGTAGTGACTATATAGTCGCCCCTTCTTCCCCTCTTTACTTTTTGGAGCTGGCATCCACTGCACATATACTTGCAATTTCCGGTCCATGAAATTACCGAAATACAGCAGATTTCCCGAAATACAGCAGATTTCCCGAAATACACCCAAAATACAGTTGGGCAATTAGTATAGTATGCGTAAAATCCTGTTTAAACTATGAATTATTGAGAATGGTGCTTTGAAATATGTTATATTATTAATATATGACCAACTGAAGGTGTTAGTAATAAATGATGTTAAAAAAAGTAAAATAATTGGCCGTGACGTTCTATAAATGTACAATGTGTATTACTGACATGCATTTTTGTCAGTATTACTCAGTTCATGCATACTCATTATTCTCTCATGTCGGTAGTCACCTTCGGGATGCAGCACTTTGTGTAGCCAACGCATTTTTGTCAGTATTACTGAGTTCATTAATTTTTGTCTGTATTACTCAGTTCATGCATACTCATTATTCTGATATATGAGCATGGCACATCATAACAGACATATGAAAACAAAATAATAAGAATATGTGTTAAACTGAGATGCACATAATATTCTTGGAATCATACTGTAAAACATTGGGGTCCAAGTTTCTTAACAGTTAGCATAAACACAATTGTGTATAGATTCTCTTCCATTTGAACAAGTTAATTTGTAATGAAGGGTTATAAAATCATGTTCATGAGAAAACTGTGTTTTTGTTTGTGTGTCCAAAAACAGCTTGAAACATTGGTGATGATGATAATGATAACAACCGAGCAAAGTACTATTTCTTGATTAATTTTATGCTCCATTAGCATTGCAACATTGTTGATAATGATGATGATAATAAGCCAGCAAAATACTATTTATTGATTATTTAATCATCAAACATGACTTAACATAGTTTTGCACTATCATTCTTAGAATTTTTTTCCAAAATTTTTATTGCAAAACTATTCCATCTTGACTTAGAATAGTTTTGCGCTAGAATATATTGAAGACTTGGTCAAATTTGAGAGCAAAACTATTCAAAGTCATTTTATTGTTCATAAAACCCTAAAAAATAAAAGTTTGGCAAAAGTCATGTTATTCATGAAGAAATCTACACAAAAAGATACAGTATTTACCAAAATAACTATCTGTAGGCTAATTTTCAAAAAATGAAAATGTTTTTTCTCATTCCTGTAAAATTCTTAAAAAGTGAGTTAGAATAGTTTTGCGTTGAACCCTCGATATATACTTAAATTTTTATTATTCTTATTTTTATAGTTCAGTTTCATATGAATTCATCATTTTCAAATTATACTATGAATTTGTAAATAATTCCAATAATTCTCTTGTCATATTTTTTAATTTTTGGGCAAGTTCAATATAAATAAAGAATAAAAGGGATATTTTAGATATTTTGTTTGTTGGGACAATGATAATAATTAAATTTCTTAACATTATATACTTGTTGAAATAATGGGAAGGGGGACGGACCAAGTCATGAGCGCCTCCCAGTTGGTTTGGTCCGGATGCAGGTCGATCTCTTGTCATATCAACATTAATATGTGTTAAAGACATCCACCTGTAACTGAACGCTCATTAACCAGATTAAAACTTTAACATTACTAATCAATTGACCTGAAATACGCATAGATTTCTAATACATTTATCATACTATTCATATTTTATATATAATTATATGTTATAATTGTCTCGAATGTATTTCGGGAAATCTGCATATTAAACAACCGATTCTTTAACTTACTAATAGACTTTGACAAGTTTTTTAACGCTACTAGACCTATCCCGAACTACAGTGAATTTATAAACTGTATTTAGGGATAGATATAATAGCCGTTTTTAACCTTTTTTTTTTACGTCACTCTTAATTATCAACACATCATATTGGGTTGCATATTAATAATATAAAATATTATGAAGCAATATTGTCAACATTTATACATGTAATTATCTGGTGTTTTGACATTAGTATATTAATTTATCAACTGTATTTCGGGATAGATCTAATAGCTGTAAAACATCTGTAATAATGGATCATTAGGGCTTTTTAAGTTTATTTTTAATTTTGACTATTATTAACACATCATTTTGGGTTGCATATTACTAATATAACATATTTTAAAGCAGTATAGTTTAAACAGGATTTTACGCGTACTATACTAATTGACCAACTGTATTTCGGGTGTATTTCGGGAAATCTGCTGTATTTCGGGAATATGCTGTATTTCGGTAATTACATGGACCCTGCAATTTCTAGCCATTTCCGCTCCCCTCTTTGGCCATATGACCGCACACTAAATTATCCTCGTCGTCATTAAAGTAAATTGGGGGAATAAAAACCATACAGGCCATGAATGGGAATTGAACCTGGTAACGTATGTTTCATATGAAATGTATCTTTGTTGATGACTGTTTGTTTACTTGTTTCTCTATGTTTCGCTTATTTTTTGAAACTCCTAATGTTCAAGTACTGATTGTTTCTTTTACATCCTGTCTTCTTCTTCTTCTTCTTATTGAGTACAACACTCCTTCAATAGACTGAAGATTATGTGTTGGCGCTGGGTTAAAAACTGGTAAAAAATAACAGTGGTGATTTATTTACAGTACTTGACAGTACATGTGGAAGTCCAGCAAAAAATAAACTGACTTTTAGGGATAAAATAGGAACTTTTGCAAATAAAACTATGTACATTGTTTGGGGCTTAATAGTTAATGGTAGCTAAAAGGACAGGCACAGTGATCAATGATTTAAATGAATCAACTGTGTCTGCCTGTTTTACATGAGTAGGTAGGGCATTCCATTGTATGATAGTACGAGGGTAGAAAGAAAATTTATAAGTATCTTTAGTGGCTCTAATACATCTAAAGTTATTACCAGCAGATCTTGTTCTGGTGTCAGCAGGAATAAGAATGTCATTATCAGGGTAAATTGCAACACAGTGATTAATTATTTTATAGAACATGATAAGACGGGCTCCAGTTCTTCTTACTTGTAAAGTTGGCCAGGCTAAAGAGTTGATCATAACGGTCACTGAGCTGGTATTGTTGTACCGATTTGTAACAATCTAGCTGCCCTTCTCTGAATTTTTTATAAGGCATGTATATGACTACTGGCATGCGGGTCCCAGACTGTTGATGCATATTCAAGTTTGGGTCTGACTATAGCTTTGTATGCATGATTTTTTACTTCTGGGGAGTTAATTTTCAAATTTCTTCTTAAGAATCCCAGGGACTCATTTGCTTTTTTACAGATGGAGTTAATATGAATATCCCATTTTAAATTGCTCTGTAGTGTTACACCAAGATATTTTGAAGAATTGACTTTTTCAAGTATATGATTGTGTAGGGTATATGAAAAGGATACAGGATTTTTCTTTTGTGTGATACTCAGATCATTGCATTTGTCTGGATGGAAATGCATCAACCAGTCCTGCTCCCACCTGCCAGCAGCCTCAAGGTCTGATTGTAATAAGTGGGCATCACTGAATGATTTTATTTCTTTGTATATAATGCTGTCATCAGCAAAAAGACGTAGTGTGCTATGGTGAATGTAGCCTTTAAGTGTAAAGGAACACAGGACGTCAGTCAAATTCAACAGCAGCGAAAAAACTTTTATAAACATACGTTACCACAGGCTGTTGTAATTCCTGACGACACAGACAACATATATCAGAATTCATTTTTTGTCAAAGATGAAATAGAATACATCGCGGAATATTTTGTTTCAGAACTATTTAAGGGAACATGGCACATTGCTACAAATCGATAGTGATAAGGAAGCAAACACATTGATCATGAAACAGCGCCAAGCTCTCATCCAATGGCAAACCTATGAGGCTGTAATTTTGGTGACAAATGATTTGTTTTATGAAATAAGTGTGCCAATACCTCATGGAATGTCTGGGAGAATGTTGCAATTTTTACTTCAATTGTATATCTAAGTGATTTACTATGTGAACTTTGCATACGATTTAACTGTTTTGATTTTTTGAGACTAATTCAAAACTTTTTTGCCTCTAAACTAGTTATTTCTTTAGACGTTCATGATTATGAATTTTTCCGTGAGTAATGTATACAAACTATTAAAATGTATTCAGTTATGTTGATTTTTTACAGCCATTGTACTTTAGTTCTCTTTGAACTTTGTCCAAGTTGGAAAGTCATTGCATCAAGGGTCATTAATCTATTTTTTGTAATTTGCATAAGTTAATTGATCTAAAATTTAAGTCATTTTTGAGCAATTTTGTGTTCTGAATTTATCATTTTGAAGTATGTATTTCAAGTACCAACCCCTTGCCTTCTTATAATTGCTTAAATCATAGACAAACATACAAAACCAGACCAAGAATATGCGTTTTATTTGTGTGTTCCGTAAAGAAACATACGTTACTATAGAAAATATGTGCTTGTAAATAAAAGTTGTATTCAAATATGTGTAAAATTTTATTTAGTCCGAGATTGTTCAAACCCTTGCATAATGTCATGCCTCATACATACAGCAACTTGTAAAATCAGGCAAAACAAAAATAGACAGAACTTTATTTTTTGCATTTTTCAAATCTTAATTGTCCCATCTTATTGAATATCAGCGTCAACCATATTGCTAAAGGGTTAACCCAACAGCAAGGCTGTTGGAAGTGACTACATAGTCACATACAATCACCACATACTCATAGGTTAAAATATTGAGTTTGTTTACTGTCTGAACTATATTCATGAGCAGTTTTAGGGCTTTTTCAGCCTATCTCACGGGGCCGAATATGGGCCCCATTCCCAATGCCAAATAATGACCATTTTTCCCAATTTCAAGAAAAAAATTCCCAATCTTGTTTAATAATTCCCTTTGAACGGCATGTCTTTTGCTTCTACTAAAGAGACCATGCATGTGAGTTCATGTAAAAATAACAATTACATGAGAATTTGCATTGAATGCCTTATTGAACTGTCAGAACAAACTCTTTAAGAGCACTGCAACACTTTCAGAGACACCAAAGCAAGGCATAAAAAAAGATTTAATGCAGAAAAATTAATGATGGATATTTTTTCCCAAATTGGACTATTTACAGCGTTAAAAATTCCCAATGTGGGCAGGGGCCTTTTTCCCAAAACCCTCTGAAAAAGCCCTGAGTTTGTAGTTCACAATGCAAATGGTGTTTAGTGCCTCTGATCATACAACTGAATTGTAACTCATTCTTGAACCTGTGCCAATTAAACATGTTTTCACTAAGTCAAATGTTGCACATGGATTATTATTATAGGAACTTGACGTAAAGAAGACTTCACTGAGCTGCCTCAATATCTGGAGCTTTAAAGTTACACTTACAGGAGTCCTGTAATCATAGACAACCTCGCAAGGCAAGGCTAGAACTGTGGGAGTTTTATAACGTGGATATTTTTTCAACTGGAAAAATAGTAATAAATATAAAAAAATACTAAAATTTCACAATTACTAACATTTTTTGTGCACAAATAGGGGTGTAATTTAACAATATGAATGTTTAAAAATACAAGTTTATTTCTATTTTCAGAATGGCAAGTGTAGTTGATATGTTTAAAAAGAAGAATTCTAAAGGTAGTAATATGTCAACTGAATGGTCTAAGAGTGGAACATTTTTACATAAACCAGAAAGAGGCTGGATTCACCCTGATGAACAGTTGGCAACTGCTGCTGGTATTTGTTATGGAGTTAGAGTAAGTTTGTTGTTATGTTTTATAATTTTTATTTTAGGTTTAAAGCCATAGCAACCTATTGTATAGGACATATCACTGCAGTCAGTCTGATTACACACCATTCCTGGAAGAGTTAAATCTCTGGAACTAGCTCTTAACCATTACTTGGCACATACAGGGTGATCCAAAATATATGATACCATTTCAGTGTCTTGTATGTTTTACACACATCACACGATTTTAAATATCAACACACATATTTAAACTAGAGATTTTAAAGTTTTATTTACTGAGTAAAGTCATTTTGTTTAATAAAAATATAAAAATGAATTTTACCAAACAAAATTTACATCAAATGTTCAATATGACGTCCATTTTGTGCTACTACGACGTCAAGTCTCTTTTTAAAATTTTCAATAGCGTTAACACACATTGCAGGTGTAATTTTTCTTATTTCTCTGCGAATGGCTAAGTTTAGTTGCTCAAGGGTGTCTGGCTTTGGATTGTAAACATTGTCTTTTAAGTGTCTCCATAGAAAAAAATCTAACGGACTGAAACGTAAGACAATTCTCTTTACAGTGGTATATAGCACTTAATAATTGCATCAGGAATGACTTATTTATTCAACTTCAAAACAGTATCAGATATTTTGGATCACCCTGTACTTCTGTCAGTTACTGATGACTGCTGTGAACATAATTCAGAATCAGTGAGAGGAAGAAGAATGGTTGTCAAAATTATTTTATGACCAATCTCCACGAAAGAGTGCTCCGATCAGGAATCAAACCTACGACTCCTTTATTGTATTATTTTGAAAAACTTTTGATAGGCATACTTTGATGTATTTGTATGTTAGATTCTACATGTTGTTGAAAGCTTGTGAATCTCATTTTCTATTGATATGATTGTAAATGTTAGCTTTGTTTGTATGAGTGTAAATATGGGACTGTATTGATCTATATGAAAAACATAAGTATATTTTTTTCCAATTGAAGAGCAGATAAACAACTTGAAAATATTTTGTTATAAGAAATAAGATTTTCATGAACAATCTGCCAGCTTGTTACTCAAATAGCTTACACTCATTTAGTCTCATTAATTTTAACTTTTTATTTGAATTATTCTCAGGGCAGTTTTATAAATACATAACATATTTAAGCAAAGCTCATGTCATTCTTGCTTTTCAGTATATTGGTTGTTTAGAGGTGAAAGAATCCATGAGGGCACTTGATTTTGATACAAGAACTGCATTAGCAAGGTAAATGTCTAAGATTTCTTCATATGGTTATAACGCAAGTATGAAATACTGTTTAATTGAATTCAGAGTTTTCCCTTGATTTTAACTCTGAATGTGTTAGAACTTTCAAGGCCAAAATCTGGATGCCCATTAGATATACTATCAAATTTTCATCAATAGTTAAAGCTCTAATTAATGCAAGTCTAAAGTCTGACCTAAGTTTGGTTATTTTTAAACAAGGTACAATTATGGAGAAGTTTGAAAATGATGATTGTTCTAATCAATCATTTATTTGTTATTTTTCAGGGAGGCTATTAATAGAGTTAGTGAAGCCGCTGGTTTGAAATCAGCTGGGAAAAGAAAGAAGGTAAAAATATATTCTGAAAACATTGATATGTTGACTCAATGGTTATTCTTACTTTCCATTAATATAAATTAAGTGAACATTATAGTTGTTTTTATGATGTAATTTATTTGTTTGGGGCTATCAGTCCTTACAAATAAATCTACTGTAGTTTCAGCCTGTATCAATTAGGGCTGTCACGATACACCATAAGCGTACCGCAATATATTGCAATATGCTAGCTCCGTATCGTGATACGTACCGCGATATATTGCTTTGCAAACCAAAGAGGTGCTGGCATAATCCCTCTGCCTTAAACAACTTATTAAACAGCTCAGTTTGTTAGTATGGATTTTGAAAGGAAAGCGCATGTAGCAGACTTGGAAAAAGCTGCACATTTTTAGAGTTATGGGAACAGATTATTCCATGAAACATAAATTTAAGAATATAACTTCATGAAAGAAAAAAATGGGGATTGTGTATTATTTGGCCTATAATATATAATAAACACTGCAAGTCGCGTAAAGTAAACAAAGTTTTAATCAACGTATGTTTTTACTTGTAACATTACAGTCCAGAGATTACCATGACAAGCATATTTTTTGAATGCGTAAGAGTCAAATTTTAGTGTCATTTCTCGTGACAGTCATGGCGAACCTACAAGAGCATAATTATGAAACTGTAAACAATTAATGAGCTTCCTTTACGTTAATTGAGTGCATATCATTTAGAAATGATTTAATTTTTTTAATGATAAACATTTTGGCATGATATAGTCTAGCCTCTTTCTGTTAGGTCAATAAGGGCTTCAATAATGTTTTGCTTATAAAAATGCCTAGGTGTGAAGAAACAAGAATATGTTCTGCACAAGTCCAGTACAAACTGACGCGCTCTAATCGCTTAAATTATTTGAACTTGATTTTCAATCAAATGAACCATTGAAAACTGATGATTCCTGACATTTTCGGATAAAATGAAAAATATTGCCAAATACCGGTACACTAAATTCGTACCGCGATACGTATCGCCGCAGCTGCGTATTGCAATATACCGGTATATTGTGGCAGCCCTAGTATCAATTCTTAGGTATAGAAGCCATGAATAGCTTGGGCAATATATAACTTTATAGCAAATCAAACAGATTATCATCTGTGATATGGGCAATAATTTCTAATTCCTTATAGACGCCTAAAAACAAACTATATCCTGGGCTTATCCAAATTGACAATAAGTCATATTTGTTGTATTTCTCAGTAGAGATGTTTACTTCATCTTATGTTACAATGATGATATAATAGTTTTAGTGATAAGTTTATATTAGGAAAGTTTAAAGATTGATTTTGGGACTGTACAAATCCAGGTCAAAAGTGATGACTTTAGGTTTGTTTATGTTTCAGATAAATAAAAGTATTGGTAAAATGTTAAGTGATACACCATGTATGCAACATGCTGGTTCTAATGTTAATTTAACTATTACTATTGAAAGTATCAATCTTATGGTTATGGAATCAGGGGAGGTAAGTCATCAATTATTGTTAACATATATCTTTATTGTAGTCCTACAAAAATATTTTAAGTAATATTTAAAAATATGCAGTCCATTTTAATGATTTAACACAATATATCTAAAAATTAAATACACAATACATGTATAACTACAAATAATGGTTTTCTGTAGAATCTGTAAAATGATAGATGCCTAATTAGAAACTCAAATTTATAGATTTTTCCAACTGTGCCCAGGCGTTACAAAGTTTTTTTTACACATTATTGCTGAAAAGCACAAAATGTGGATTAAATCCTGCTGTTTTTATACACATATTTTTATAGTGATTACATATGTGTTATGACAACCATGTTATGTATATTTTGTATTTCTTCAGGTAATTGCTGATCATTTAATGCCAGGAATATCATTTGCTTCTGGTGGAGATGCTGTAAGTTTAGTTTAATCTCAATTAATTATTTGTATGGAGATTTTACCTTGTCTTTATCAATAGATTTCTTGGTTACAGTCACTGACTCATCTAAGTTTGAAAAGCAGAAAAAAATACATGGAGTGCCAGAGTTTGGCATTGAAATGTAGCAGCGTGCAACAATACTTAATATAATAACAAATTTTGAGCATTTTGTAGGCATAAATGTTGGTCATATGACTAATTTTTCCTGTCTTGTCTAAAGGGTATCAGTGTGCATGGTATCTGCAACTGAATGACATAGGTGAAGCTCACGTGGTGCTATTCATTCAAGCGGGCCGATAATTGCCTTCAGGTCCTTCCTCTGTTCTGTATTAACCTCTAATTGACACATTGTTTAATTCTATTCACAGGAAACATTAGATTTTGTTGCATATGTTGCCAAAGATGAGATAAATGGTAGAGCTTGCCATGTGTTAGAATGTGGAGGAGGATTATCTGAAGATGTTATAACAACTATTGGTCAAGCTTTTGAATTAAGATTTAAAGAATATTTAAAGAAACAACCAAAACCAGTTCATGTACCTACAAGGTGAGTTATGTTCTATCATTATAAAGATAGCACTGTGATGTTATCGTAAAATGCTTTAGACTGCATTTCCATCCTAGAAGTTAGGGCTGAAATCTTCATATCACAACAGGATATCTTGGAGAACTATAATTTTTCATTGACCACCATGTCAAGGTCAAGATCAAAATTTAGATGATTTCTTGGAATGTTGTTCCACAACTCAGAAAATAATGTGTCATACCACCATTATGTAGTCCATAATGAACCTCAGTTCACACCAAACATGTTCCCAACATTAAAAAAGGTTGTTATTATTATAATAAATGTGAATCCAGGTGTCATGGTTAAACTCATGCTAGGCCTATATACATTCATTGAGTTTGGTCAAGAAATCCTAAGTACGTAAGGTTTTATCAAAGTTGCATTTTATAAGACATTAATACATACATGTGAAGAACAAATAGAACATAGTTCTATGAATACAAAATACACCTGGGCCTTCAAGTCACTATGTTAAATTGTGCATGCTATGAACCCATAAACTTATATATGGGCAGTTATCAATTACTGGAGATGTCATGTACCAAGGACTGGTTATTTTACTGTGATATTACTGAAAATTTAAAGAAAGAGCAAAGTTACGCAATTTAAAAAAAATTAGAACTAGTAAAATTAAATACAGAAATTTTAAATTGTAATGCTGATGTTAACCTTATTGTCAATTCTTGAAATAAAGTCTTTAATATCATTATTATGATTATTACTGTTGTTGTTATAAATAGTATAATTATGATTACTATTATTATTGTTTTTATTATCATTAATATATTTACTTCAGATTAGAGCAATCTATACATGAAGGTGATGCCTGGGGTGAGAACGACGATGATAATGAGTACTATAATGATAATCCATCAGCTGTAGCCCCATCACCACCAGCACAACCACCGTCAATGAGACATGTTCCGTCAGATTACTCATTTCCTCCTTCAAATCTACCAGTAAGTGTATTTGAAGCCACCATTCTAGCTCAGTTGGTAGCACACAAGTCTACTGATCATGAGTCATGAGTTTGTTTTCTGGGATAGGCATGCTTTCGGGAGTTGAGTTGTAAAATAATTTCTTTGGCTGTTCTACTGATACTAGATCATGTTGGACAGTTGTCAGTCACTGACCAAAGTATGTGCCTAGTTATAGGTTAACAGCTTAATTCTTTTCAGGAACAGCAAGTCGGTTGACTCACTGGCATGATAGGACCTATATAATGTGTTCTTTAACCCAAAAAAATAAATTGAGGGGTCAATGCAAATCTTGTTTATTCCTTCTTTATTTACAACTACATATAGTAAGACTTGTGTTATGCTGGCCCACCAATAAATTCTCTGTCTATTAAACTATTACTAAGTGAATTTTTATCATCTTATGTCTTTTAAAAGTAGGTGTATACAATGTATATTTAAATTCACTTTCAAAAGAAACATGTATTAAAAATTAAGTAGGTTTTATGAAATATGCTTTATAAATGACCTATATCTATTTAATGTATATTACATTAAAGTATGTGCCTTACAAAGGTTTTTTTGAAAATATAATTAGTATGTTTTCATATTAACTTTTTCAATCTGTGGTACAATCAGAACCATTGTATAATGAATAATGAGATGCTGGAACCATTTCAGCTCTAGTATTTAAAGCAAAGCTTTATCTATTGATGTGTGGAGTTAACAACTTATTTATGACAATACCTATAAATGATGTTTGTAAATAAATTGTAAAAAAATCTCTGATAACTATTCTTATGTCAAAAGGCTATGAACTTTTACAGCATAATGGTACCTTTCATATAGCTTGTTTAGGATAAATTTTTAAAATTGTTTAGACATTGTTTACATAGAATAGCATTTAGATTTGTTGCAAGTTATCCTGAATACATTGTATCATTTAAAAAAAACAGTGAGTACTACTCAATGTCAAAATCTTCAGAATTTTTTACACTGTTATGATATTTGTCATGACATATAGTTCGTTTTTTCTCAACTGTCAAAGCTTGAATAATTTCATGGTGACTGAATGCATTGTTTTTATACTGGCAGCCTAATTGTTATTAAAAATATCTTGACTAAAACATATCATACAGCATAAGAAGCTTTACTCAATCATAAAACACACTTTCGGAAACTAATGGGTGTATTACGACAATAATTTTAACAAACACATTCACTGTAAAATTAATCATGTTTTGACAGTTGAGAAAAAACGAACAATACATATTTATTGTACAGGTTAGTGATGGTGTATACAGTTCAGTAAAAGAGACATATGATGTTGGTCCTACATATGATACACCTAAAGATCATCCATTGATAGATTTTGAAGAAGGTAGAGATGCAGTATATGATAACTCTAGTATGTATTTTTTATACAGTCTAGCTTACTTTGATATTAATTAAAAATATTACTATGATATAGCAGCCTTGAAATGGCCAAATAAATTGATAAAACAGTCTTTTTATCTATTAATCAGTATCTCTTCAGATCACTAGGGTATAAATTAAACATGTCAATAATGTCACAAGCTTTTAAAATTTGGATTATTTTATTTTGTTAGTTAAATTCTAATTCTTGATTAAAGCCCTGGCACACAATAAGTGTGCAGTACACAAAAATGTACTTCATAATCAGATCTATTTACATGTATTAACAGAGTACATACTTATACATGCAATACCTAGTCAATGAGCTGTACTTGATTTCAAATAATTATCTTATATGGTAAAATGTTTTCTCTCTTGTTATTTCAGAAGATAATGCTATTACAGCAGATAGTGAATCTCGTAGACCTGGTGTCTATGACAACCATGAAAATACTAACCATGCTCAAAAGTCATTGGATCCATTTGATATGGGTATGCATAATTTTCAATTTCTATATTTAGTTTATACCATACAGAGAAGCCTAAATAGCTGTTTGGCTTTATAAAAAGTACTACACTTTAACTAATGATGCCCAAATTTTATAAATTATTTAAATTTTGCTCATATGTTTTTGTAAATTATAAAATCAAGATCTGAAAATGTTAGTACATTTGAATTATGAAATTAAAAAACAAAATGTTTTG
The DNA here is from genome assembly GCA_025267735.1 of Mactra quadrangularis. Lineage (NCBI taxonomy): Eukaryota > Metazoa > Mollusca > Bivalvia > Venerida > Mactridae > Mactra > Mactra quadrangularis. Next base: position 15,146,312 of record CM046296.1, read on the forward strand.
AATGTCAAGAACTTTGGAAGTTGATCTGCAGTCACAATATGTTTTGTACATATTCCTTGCATAGGACCAGGTTAGCCCAGGGCATAAGATTAGTATGATCAGGGATGGGGTACTCGTACTTATACTCGAGTATTATGAGTACAAGTACCACTTTTCCCAGTACTCGCCTGTACTCAGTACTCAGGACAATAAATTGTACTCATACTTGTACTTACTCAAGTACTGAACTAGCAGTACTCGATACTCATGAGTATTTCTGAGTGCTGGCCATCTTATTTCTATCTAATTATGTTTATGTTGAATGAAATGATAATGCGTTTTGAATTGCCTATCTGATTACAAGTTTTATTGGCCCAGGGCATAAGATTAGTATGATTAGAACCATAGTTCCTCTTGATACTAAATGAATGGAATGTACATGTACATTTGTGTTATTTTCAGAACCATTTAATTCTTCCTTATCAAATGGTCACAAGAAATCTTCACATGATGTAGGTGCTGGTGCTCATGCAATAAATGGTGATACTAAAAATGTATCACCTATATTTGAAGAATGGTTCCATGGAAACTTAACTAGAAAAGAGGTAAAATGTGTATAGTTTATTTATATTTGTTGAAGCTTGAATATGGAACAATTTCTATCAATTGTGAATATCCATGGAAGAGTCATCAAGATTCCTTTTTAAATTTTCTTAGTTTTAGAAATGGAAGAAATTACTTGTTCTTCTTCTTTTCGTTCCCTCTACAACCTCAGGCCGGCCCCATCGATGAAGGTTGCCGTCTTCTTCAGATCCCCCATGGCGCCGTACAGTTTTGTTCTTAACTCGGTCTCCACTGGCCACACCGCTCTTCTCTGTTGTTCTAGGAGAGGACAATTTTGTAGAAGGTGTTCAGCAGTTTGATTGTCATTCCTACAGGAGCACTTAGGAGAGGCAGCTAATTACTTGAAATTTGGCCAATATCCTCATAATTAAATATCAGAGCAGTTCATGAGTTCATATTGTCTGTAAGTAAAATTATATTCAAGCATGGTAAGAGGCTTTATTTTGCAAACTCTTAGACTATACTTTTAACCTCAGATAAGTTATCTTGGGCTATTTTGTTAGTGTTATTTGTTGTAACCTAAGTGTGCATTATAGTATGATCATAATTATTATATTTGTTTTTTTAGGCTGAAAAATTGCTTCAAAATGATGGTGATTTCTTAGTTAGACAAAGTTCTGCTGATACAAATCAGTATGTGTTAAGTGGAAGACAGAATGGTGTTATAAAACATCTTTTATTGGTGGATCCTGAAGGAGTGGTATGTCTGTTATCATTCAAGTGAAATTACTTACAGGATTGGTCTTAGTGGTATAGATTTAAAACTTGGTCCCAATTTGCAGGGTAGCAGGTTAACTTATACCCTTCCTTAAAAATTCAATAGTAATAAACAATTCTCCTTAAAAGGGGAAGAAGATACTAGCTTTTTGTGGACGTGCAAGCAATCAATGGTAAAAGTAAAGTGTCCAGGAAAGTTTACAAGGCATGTCAGCAGCCACACATTACTTGATAAAATAGTGGCACCCAAAGTAAAAAAAATATAGAAAATTGACTTGCATTTTATATGTTGCTTGAGTGTGCTAATGGACTGTACTTTAAGTTATTAGTCTGTAACTCCTCTTAATTGGCATCCTACAGGATGCTCTACAGGGACCAAGAAATTGGCAGTTTATTAGTTTTTTAGATCATTTAAAAAAAGTTCAATATTAAGAATGGTAGATTATGGTAGGCGCTACAAAACTGATCAGTAAGCTCTTATTACAATTTTAACACAATTTTAAATGTTCATAACCCTGATGTATCATAAGCCCTTGGTATATACAGCCATGTTGTATTGCAGATCAAAAGTTTATAACAGATTTTATTAAAAAGAACTAAAAAAATTGATTATACATTAACTTTATTATTTCATTTATTTTAGGTGAGAACGAAAGATCATTCATTTGACAGTGTGCCTCATTTAATTCACTTCCATAGAAAGCAAGAAATACCCATTATTTCACAAGAGAGTGAACTACATTTGAAACAGCCAATCAGTAACAAGCTTACAATGTGCTAGTAGAACTTTTTCAATCAACCAATCAAATTCAAGTTTGCTTGATTGGGACTATAAAATGACCAATCAGAATCATTCTTTCATGATTCTATAAGAATAGTTCATTTGTTTTCTTTCAAAGACTATTTTGTTAGCAGAACCAGTGTATGAAGTGACTGTCTTGTAATATGTGATCTCCATCTCTGAATCATGTGATATGGTCACTTGTTAATATTGTACATGAATGTCGTAATGATTTACTTACAATGTAGGTACACATGTACTCAGTAAGTCTGTATTGTATATTGTTTTGATGTGTTATGATTCAATTATTATGAATTTTTATTCAGAAGTGTTATGTATTGTAAATCTTTTTTCTATTCAGACCACTTACTGATGCCAATTTTTTCTTGGCTATGAACTTTGTTAATGTCAATAAAAATATTTTGACTTGATTTTAACTCTAATGTTATCCTGTGTTGCAAAAGGGTGTATGATAAAATCAAGTCTCAGACATTTTCTTTCTTTTCTCTGTGTTCATAATAACGATATCTTAAATGTTATCTAAGCTTTTGTTAGGGTTGCCCAGCTAGTTCAGAAAGTAAAATTATTGTTACTTAAAATTATTTCTACGGGCTAAAGTGGTCATGAGTTGAATCTCACCAAAGTTTTACTTGATCTTATGCATGAGGTGTTTTTCATTAACACTAAAAACATATAGTACAATTTTGGATAATATTGTAGTCTAATTAAGATGGTACAAATATTGAGGTTGTCTTACAATAAGGTTTTTATATGTACTGTATATTGTTTAATTAAATTGTATGCCAGGTGTTTTGTTTTGATATATTGAATATTTTTATCAGTCATGTTTGTTTTGTAGTATTTATATTATTATAATTATATATGAAGTTTGAGACTTTTCACAATTGTTTTCAAAATTAATGAATAATTTGGAATTTTTATTAATGATTTTATTTACTCAGGGTAATCAGTTAAGAAATAAATTTATATTTTGTATTGCTTGAAGATTTGGAAATTAGCTAAGATTTTGTTATTTGACCTTCAAAGTTTGACCTTGTTACTTGCCATATAAATGTATGTGTATTATGTATTATGATTCTGTTGTTAAGACTATCGTTTACCCTGGGTTTATTCATTAGGTAAGAGCTGACTTGCTTAAATTTCTGTTTGTTTTGATATCAAGTTTTTAATCTCTGTACACAGAAATTCTATTGACCACTGTCAATGTGTCATAGGATTTCTCAACATAGCACAGGTTTTCATGTTCAGATGATGTTTGTGTGGACTAATCAATGCATAGCTTTGAAAAAATAGTACTTACATTAGAATTTCAGAATTTTTATCTTATAATCAGTTTTTTTAGCTATTTTCAGTGTATGTAATTCATAGGCTGTTATTGTTGTTGAATATTATTTTAGCCAAGGTCCGATGTAAAATAAGTGAGTGTTAGAGTGGAGAATTTTAGATTTGGCTTAAATTAGATTGATCAGGGTTTCAGCATAATAAAGAATAATATATTGAATTGCACGAGATTCGTCCATCAAAGTCATGTAGTAAGCTTGCAACTATTCTTTCCTAAAAAAGTTCCCTTTGTTGTTATGGATATGAAATAATAAGAATGGTGTAAAGTACCATAAAATCAAAACCAACCCATATAAATGTAATATTAAATAACTAAATGTACATTATGTTTAAATGCAAATGTAATAGTAAAACTACTGTTTTATTTTCTGTTTTAACTGGCTCTAATGGGAGATAGTTATTGTGTTTCATTGGTTATTTAAATATTTAAAATATACAAATAACCTATCATTTGATTTAAACATTTCATTGTAATGTTCATTTATATTATCAAGTAGAAAACATATTAGGAAATATTATGTAGAATATATATTGATACTAAAGAATTAACCAAAATAACTTTTTAAAAAAGTTGTTTTGTTTTGCCTTAAAAACTGCTGTCTACCACTTAAATTTATGTAGATGTATTGATTTAGACATTGAATGGTATCAATAATTTATCAATCATTGATTACTTAATATTAGAAATGATATAACCAATCTGATGTCATCTCATTACAATCTTATTGTGTTCTTTAAAATATCTAATCCCTTAGAAGGGATAACTTGTAATATAACCTGCAGTATCTTTTAAGTTTAATTGGTTTTTTTTGTGTCCATCAATCAAAACTACTATAATGTTAATCCAACTGGTTTTCATTCTTAAATATTATGTTCATCATCATTGTACATATGTATAGTAAAGCTGTTGCTTTTCAAGTATTTTTTTAATCCTAGTCTTACAAACACTATGATAGAATTGTGTGATCATTTTCCTGTGCTTAATTAACATTCCATTTTATTTTATAACAATCTAACTTGATGTTTAATACACGGATACTGCTTGAAATAAGAATGACTTAAGGTCATTTAGCTGTATGAGCCAGTTGCTTTAGGATACTGCCTCCTAGTGCTACATAGCTATGCAATTGTGTAATTCGGAACACCTCGACCTTTCATGAATCAATAATCTTGGAAGGATTCGTGGGGGGGGTCTTCACTGGATTTTTGTGATTTTACTACCTACGCGAGGCGGAGCACGTAACGATTACACAAAAAAGTTCTTGTAGTATACACACAGATCTTTGTCTAAACATATTTATTTGTTTTTAATTGAACCAAATATTGTTCATCGGTATCATTGAAATGTGTAATTTCAAATTTAAGGACTAAAAACAAAACTTCAGTCATCGCCTAAACGATCATGTATTTGTTTACTTTAACACCGGTTTTTCCAAAATGGCGTCTAAATATGTCCGAGGTTATTTGTAGCGAATGGCCGAGGAGTTCCGAATGGCAATGGTGTGTGCTACAACGTAGTGCTCTAAGAATGGTGGACTTCTTGCTAGCTGAATACATTTGAACATTCTGACATTTGTGGGGGCCATATATTTGACTTGTATTCAACTTGGGAGCTCAGGTTGCTCTCAAACTAATGCTTCAAACAGTAGTCTGGGACCAGGTACCATGATAAATGGCTTTACTCCCAAGCTCCCCCTTCAAATTGCAGATTTCCTTTCTTACTTAATGACAGCCTTCAAGATCACTAGATGTATTGTTGCTTTCCCTGCCAGTCTCGTGTCTAAATAAAGCACTTTGTTATATTCTCAGTAGTATTCTAGCATTGAACATCAAGTTTGACTGTATATATTTATATTGCTAGTTTTGTATCAAATCAGTCTAACTGATTTTTTCCTTTGATACATTTAGTTGTCATAGTTTTATATAGATGATATTCTGCTGTGCCTCTTATATTGTTATAATTTTAATTTGTTTACATAGGTTGTTCAAATTGACCTGAGACCATTTGATACAACATATATTTCAATAATTTCTCAGTGAATGCAGTCTTCTGTTTAAATTTTCACAAGCACTAGTCTGATTTATTTCATTTTAGTAGTATGCCAAATTGTCACCTAGCCTAATTATGTAGAATAAGTATTTTTTTTTACTTAGTAAGTTTTTACTTATTACAAGCTTTGGGCTAGTAGATTTAGGCAAATCATGGAATGCTAACGTTTGTAAATAAAATCCTATCAAATTTTAAATGTATGAATCTCAGGTCAAAATGAACAAGCTTTACCGTGTACAGTTCTAATGCAATGTTTCTTGTGCATACAATTTATATGTGAAGTTATTTAAAAAAAAAATATTTCCTTGAAAATGTTTTATTCACCAAAATCAAATTTCAACCTATAAAATTATACCTACTGGGTCTTTTACCTTCTATACTTACCAGCTCCATGAAAAAAACCCTTGTACCTTCTACCAAAAAATCCTGAATTGTAACTTATTTTGCCAACAGAATTACAACTTTTTCTGTTTTTCATTTGTATGTTGTGTTGTGCTTATTTGGGGCATTGTTTGTGAAATTGATACATGTAGGATACTCATTTCACAAAAATTTGCCATTTTCACATATTTTTTTTCATTATTTTTATTGTAATTTAATTGGATAAGAGTACTCTGTTTACAAGGTCAAAGTTCATTTACAAAAGTTTCTAGGTAAAATACGAGTACAGATCGGACTAATTTCCTTCTAAATAAAATATCATGACTCATGTTTGAAATGATTCATTCTTTCAGACTGAAGGCAATTTCATTGTAGAACGTAGAATATTTTACAAAAGTAAAAACAACTTCAACAGAGTGCATCTAAGTCATTGTTTCAAATAATGTGTTACAAGGCATTTTAATGAAGTAAGTATTTTACTTCAGTTAATGTAGGTATATAAATGTATAATAGTATACTACAAGATGCTGACCGCCACTTGGTTAGCCTGACCGGGTCAACTTAGTGTTCATTGGCTCACTAACTGCAGTGTTCATGTAAAATATTGCATTAACTCTGCAATAGTTAGCGAACATTAGCAAATGTTCCTATTAAGAATCACAGTGGTGTCAAGCACATGACATCTCCTTGCTAGATAATTATGTTCATAAAATATCATACATGTCATTTCATGTACATCATCATGTAATGTATACTGTGTAAAATTTAAAAAAAAAGGAATAATAGGTCTGAGATAAATATTGATTCTTTAAATCAAATTACCTTGAAAAATCAGGGTGAAATTGGTTATACATGTAGTCTAGAATTTATCATGTTAATTATTGATTCAATCATTTTACTCTTTATTAGATATTGTCTCTGTGTATTGTTTGTGTGACCTTTCATTCTATTACATGTTTGTCAGAATTCAGTCAATATGATCATATTTGGGGTTACTGTAATACTTAGTACGGTGTATAAAGAGGTAAAAAAGTTTATTTTGTTTTATAATCTGGGTTTCTTGCATTAATTAGATGATAATACATGACAGATGGCCTGAAGGCAATTTTTGAATGCTTGAATGAATAATGCACTGAGAGCTTTAAATTAATATCTGCTATATAGTATATACCTAATTTATGGGCTTCTTATATCTAACTGTAAATCTTTTTTGGGGAAGTCTCATTTGGCTACTGATGAATTTTACCTCAGAATTGCCAAGTCCTTGCATTTAGTACAATGTAAGTGTACATAATATGCTTATAATTCAAAATTAAAGTGTAGTCATGTCTCATTTTAGGAAACTTACCTATGATAAGTTGTACAAGTTGTTTAAGACACCCAACGAAAATTTTGGGATTTGTTGATATAACTAAAAATATATTACCCAAGTTTTTTTGTGTGCTTTATTTGAATTTATTGAGTTATGGTAGTTAGGATATTTGTTATTTTTATACCAATTGCATAATCAGTATTGTGCAGTTTTTTAAATGTTATTTTATTACAAATTGTCTGTGGTAATAAATGTTATAATCCACCTTGTCTTTATTTTTTTATCACATTTGGTTTTAATAAGATCTAGCCATATAATAGGCCATGAGTGTTTATGTACTTGATAAAATAAACTCGCCCATTCAATAAGTAAATAGATGCTGATTGACGAACATTCACAATGATTTAAGGGTGTATCGGGATTTGAAATTGAAAAAAAAATCTATGAAGTGGGTGTGGTGACTAAACTATTAAAATATCCATTAATTCTAAAATAATTTTGATATATTTTGTAAGTGATGCATTAAATGTATAGATGTGATAGCGAAAATAAAAAAAATTAACAAATAAGATATTTAGAATAGCCTTCTGAACGTCAATCCAAACACATAAAGTTCTTTTTTCATAAATCCAAATGTTGATATAGGTTGTCCATGTAACTTGTTACAATGTCTTAGGGTAAATAACACAAAAAGTATTTCCCAAATGTAAATTTGATAATTCATCTCAACACAAATTTTACACGTTTTAAATTCCAGTTTACACACAAGTTCCCAGTGCAATTTTCTACTCATATTGTATGTTCTATGTGTGTAATAAGAAGGAAAAATTTATTGGGTTTCTGTGTGAAATTGAAAATAAAATCATGTGTGAAGAGTGTTATGATCAATTATCAAATTTACATTTTGAAAACGCTGCTTTTTGTGTGATTCACCCTAGGACATTGTAAAATGTTATATGGACATTCTAGTACATCTTTTGGAATTATGAAAAAAGAACTTTAAATATGTGTTTAGACTGACGTTCGTGAGGCCATTTCAAGGTTAGGATAAATGTTTTGTTTCTTTCTAAATGTCTTATTTGTTGAGTTCTTTATATTTTCACTGTCTCATCTATACACTTTATGCATCACTTACAAAATAAATTAAAATTATTTAGAATTTATGGATATTTTGATATAATTAGTTACCCCACCCACTTGATAGATTTTTTTCAATTCCAACAAATGATAGATCCTTAAACAGCTACTTTGACATTCAGCATTTATTATACATCGTAAATAGTGCACATGTAAACAGTACATTTTGTATGGTAATATGTCAATAGAATGTTCTTTTTATCTAGTACTCTATTAAATTATAGTGCATACAAAAAAAACGAAACACTGTTTATAATAACAATACAATGAACTAATCCAGGACAAGGGATGCCAAGGATGACTTTAACATAAACAATTGTGATATGTTTTACATGTGTCTTAGTTGTTGGTGTAATAGTTAAGCGTTCTACCATAACAAGCATGATGTGGTGGTGGTTTATCAACCATGCTAATTTTGTTAAAATGAATTACATGTACACTAATTTTATTTTCAATACTGCCTATACCCCTGAAATGAATTCTCTCATTTTTTATGTTTACCGAAACACGTTTTTTTTTTAATATAGGCACTATAATATAATAGTTCATCCCCAAATACTGGTTTGTTATGTAACACCCTTTGTTTACATGGAGAACATGTTGTGCGACCATTTGCCATTGTGTTTAAGTAATGATTTGGGTTCAATCTCTGTCCTTGAGCATTTCAGGAAAGCATTGAATTTCAGTTGTCTTCTCCATTAATTTCATTATTACCAAGGCTGACTTGCCTCTATGGTCAAATAGTTTTATCCACTGTAAACCTTCACAGAGTGTCAAAATGGGGTATCTTGAAATTAAAACTGTACCAGCAGTTTTGATGCAAATGCACAAAGTTCTAATATGACAACCACATAGTTGTATTGTGCCTTTTACATTTTTCTAACATTAGGTCTCACTATGGTCTACAAAGCGAATTAGTTTTCAAAGATATTTTTCCTTCACCAATTCTTTCCCTTCAACAAAGAGCCAACAAATTCTCCATATATAGAGAATAATTAATGTTTTACCCCAATTAATGGAAGGATATGTTTTGCTTAAGTCAGAAATCGAACCATGCTCGCAGATTTAACATAACACTACAAGATAACCACAAAATCAAGATACATGTATATGATATGATAACAAATACTTTATTCATAATTCTTGTTCAATCTAATTCACACAATCTAAGAATACAATCATACAGATTCATAAACAATAGGTTTCTCAACATACACTTCTTTTTCATAGTCATCTATCTTCATTCTCTCAGGGTAAGAATCTATATTTGGAGATAGATCTATACCATTCCTATCAGAAGGCTCAATTAATAAGAATTTCAGTAACATTGTGAACAGTTCATCATTAAAACCAACCACTTTGCCATTCTCATATTTTTCAAAAAGTTTCACTGATTTAGTTTTCCACAGAACATTTTGTAATTCATTTGCTTTATCATCTTTCCATGTTTGTGTGGTGTTTAGTTGATAAGCAGATAATGTATAGTTTTGACCATCTGTTAAAATAGTCTGTGTGGTGAATGGATATGTGATCTCTTCATATTGGTTAAAACCTGTAAAATACAAAGTGACAATATTTGATACAAGTAACTACACCCCACTTGTCTTTTATTCAATATTGGTTCAAAATGAGACCCCCTGGAATATTCAAAACACTTGAAAAATTATTGAAAATGGCATTTTTGTGTCTGAATCACCCTAGAAAACATTCAAAGTTTAAGAGTCTCATGTAGTTAGTTTGAAACTGAAATTACAGCTGTACATCGTGAGTAGGTAAATTTAAAATTGGTAAACTGCCTACTAAGATATCATCAATTATTTCTTTAGTTCTACATATGAAAAACTGTCTGTCACAGGCTGCAAATTTTGCAGACAAAGAGAATGCTCGGCATTGAATGAAAACTCATTTCAAGTACACCAAGTTGAAGAAAATACAATTATAGATGTATTTCAGTGACAGGTCTAACCATTCCCTTTGTTTGAAAACATAACTTCACACAAATGCAGACTAGGAGATTTATCATTTTACTACAAAATCTTTACACAGCCAACAAGTATCCAGATATTTTCTCCTAAACAATGATAAAATACTCTTTCATGAATGGGTAAAAACACCTATATTTACCTAATCCATGAGCCTGTGACAGTGTAGTGAGAAATCCAGTACTCAACAAATACCCAGTCTCAGCATCTTGTCTACAGTCTTCACCATATCTTGATACTAGATTTATAGCTTTATTATTTGGGAATATTACATTCAAGTGTGTGAACTTACAAGGGTCTCCTACAGTATAACCTGAAAATGACAAACCATTTATGAGAACTTTGTAGGCTACCTTGTCAATACCTACGTTTTTTCACTTGTAGATAACCTCACGAAGACTAGTGGTCCTAAAAATTGCAGGCAATTGCTGAAACAATTATTAAGTTTTAGACTTCAAAAGACTGATTGGATGAAAATTTTAATTGGGTGATTTTTTACAAGTTTGCATGTACATTTGCACTAAAAAGTTATTGGCCATCTGAAAGGTTTTTACTATTTGTCTTTAACAGACAGCTGACTGAAGTAAGTAGGCAACTGTTGGTGAGAGGTTCATAAATGCTGAAAAATGTATTTGGAGAATTTGAAGTGGAAGTTATCAAGAGGTGACTGTTGCTGAAAGGTGGTCACTGAGCGACATTATAATAATGCAATACAAGCTAAAAATCAGCAAGACTAGTCATCAACTGATTGTAAAGCAATAATGTATTAAACAAACCTTGTGATATTTTCTTCTGTTTATGATCATAAAACTGTCCTAACACTCCAGGGTAATATTCTAGCATGGATTTGTCATAGGTCAATTTGCAACAAACATCACTATCAAGGGAGGCAAACTACAAAAGAAAACATTTACATATTTATGATCCATTTCTATGCACATTTCTACTGACCAACATAATCTTAAGATCACAAGTTTTTTGGAATATTTTTTTCAGATGAAACTGCAAAATGACGGAACCCACAGCCTCTTGCTTGTATTTCTTTTAGTAAGATGCTTTGCAAACTCAGCTAATCAACTGATGGCCTTTTACACAACAGCATCAATATGTTTAAATTTAATTAGCAAGTACTCCTTTAGACTATTAATATAAGCATAAATTAAATACTGATATCTGAAACATTTAAGTTACTGAGTGATGAGAGATGGTATTCAAAATTATCATGAATTAAGATAATTTAACTAGTCAGCATAAATTTAACTTTAACCAAAGCTTTCAGCTAGTATGTTACTATAAAAGCACAAATATTCTAGTTCCCTGAAATAATTTATAATAAGTCATTTATTTGTCTTTACTAGTAGTCTACAAATTCACTGGTAAGAACTTTTACTCCAAATTCATAGAAAGCTTGAAGAATTAACTTGAATGGCCTGTTTGAAAGCTACTTTTACAGTAACTGTAATGTTATCTATAAATATATATCTTAATTTGTAAGGTATAGCAATTAAGTAGAGTGGAATTATTCAAGATTTTTAGACATTTTAGGCTTGCTAAAAATGTAATGCTGTCAGTTTAATTCTGAATGCAGTTACTCTCATGGTATCTTCCCTAGCTAAGCAGGTTCATTTGATATGACCCAGAATGCATGTACACATGCATAAGTAAAGCATTGTACTGGTCACTTATAGGCTTTGCCTTTTTTATATCAACTAACCTCAGGTAGTGGCTTATCTTTCCTGATGTGAAAATCAACCACTTGTTCTCCAAGAAATGTTGCAGATTGTTTTCTAAGATAGCCTTGCGAAACTGTTTTGTTCAATTTAAAATTTTCAACACCATCCTTATTCCAGAATGCTGCAACAGTTGAATCTTGATCAAAACGACTGTTGAGAATATGTTCATGTCTTCCACCTAAATTTCCAAGAATGTTTGTAAGTAATGTTGAAACTAAATTTCTCGACATTATATAGTCAAGATATATGACACATCTCCCAGGTATATTGTACATTCGTTTTAACTCTTTTCTCTTTACATACTCTAGGTTCATACTCTCAACTTGCTCAAGAACTTCTATAGTTAATTGTTTCATTCTTTCAAACTCCGGCTCCACATTTACATTATTATAAACACTTGGCCATGCAGACTCAATGTTGTCCTCGGCCCCAGACTCTAAATTGGTTACTTCTTTCACTGTAGACTTGGTTACTCCACATTTAAAGGGCAGAAGATTCGGAGTTGTTTCTATACTGTTGTATATCCACACTTTGCCAGGTTGTTTAGTGAGGAAATCCATTTTTTCTTGGTATGTACGACACTCGGCTATCTGCTGCCATTCTGTTCCCCACATCCATGCATGACGAGGATCCATGTCACCCCATTTCCCTGGGGGATATTTCGGTTTAATTTTTGGATAATGAGCATCTTCACCATTTTCTGCAACTGATGCAAGATGTTGATTGTTTCTTACACAACTCTGTGACACAAGCTGGACGTATTTACGTAAATTTGACCCATGGCGAATCATGGAGGTCGCCATGTTGATTTGGGATAGTGTAAAGTTCAGTTACGGAATATACCGTTTTTTAGGATGATTACCTCCCCTGTCTCTATACGATTTGTATTGTCAGGTCAGGGACTACATTTAATAGAGGTATCAACACGGACCTAATTAGAATATATATTCATATATGTCCATGGTTCCAGCTTAGGCCATGCCAAATTGGAATTTTGTTAAGCATCAACTCAAGTTTGACAAACCTAGGTACCTATTCACAATAACACACAAACCGAAAACACATGTCCCTTCTAAACAGTATTCACACAAATAAGAACTTGGTAGTACATGAATGTTTATGCCATTAATGTGAGATTAAAGTAATTCTAAAAAAAGCATAATATACAACATACACATGTACATTTTCATTAATCAATTACACAGAAACAAGGAACTTATCAGACTATTTCCTGAGAAAACTCAGTTATCGAACCCCGGAACAATAGAATTATTTAAGAAAATTTCACCAACAACGTTTTTTTGGATTGAAGACTCTAAAACCTACGCGCACGCTTAACAAAATTCCGGTATGGCATGGCCTTATCAGGCATGATGTATTCACAGTCATCATTATCATATACAAAATGTATTCATTTATTGACGTTTATTCATAGTGTGTAGTAATATGTTGTCAAACATCTTTCTGCAACTCAATATAAAACAGCTTCACTAAATCTGTCTTCATTCATGACTGGATGAAGGCAATTCTGGAGTATTAAACTTATGCTGACTCATAATAAACAAGACAAGACCACATGGTCATACTGTGACAACATGTATAAGATCTTTTCCTAAGAAGTCAAGTTCAAAATGCATAGGGGATCACATTCCAGCAAAATTAGGAAAATTTAACTATTTTTTAACATCTTTTAAACAGTTAGTCTAGCCATCAAGTAGACATCTCACAACATTCCATCCAGACCCCATTTTTGATATGTAAGGTTTTTTTGTTGAGCATTCTTAAATGAGGCCAAGTCTCACACTTTGGGTACCAACCATACTACCAGGAAGTTTGGTTCCCGATGTGCACTCCAACAATTGCCTGTTAATAAAGTTAGTGTAAAGTCTCATTTATGACATCTGACAATATTATCAGGCTTAAAAATATAAAATGTGATCTTCTTCAATAAAAACAATAACAATATTATACATAACCTCAGTAACTTTTAATAAATCAAATTCCTGTTAAATGTACATAAATAGTAAACTACATGTACACTACAAGTTATCAGTATTTCAACAATTCTTTTAAATATGACATCACCATTGATCAGTTTGTCCCCAAAATACAAAATAGTACCATCTATAGTATGCTTTAAAAGATACAAAAACAATATATTACCTCTTTGCATTTATTTTATTTATTTATTTTATTTATTGGAGTTAACGCAGTGTCAACACAATTAAGGTCATTTTACGGCATCCAGCACACCTAACCTAGCTTTCCTGGACCATTGTCTATAACCAGTACTCACCTACCCTTTCACAAGGCCAGAAACTTCTACATATTATCTACGGTAATCAATAGAGGAAAATCGACATTATTGTCAAATTTTCATGGAAGGGTATAACCTTCCCGGGTGGGATTAGAACGCGCACCCCCTCAGGCACGAGATTCCAAATCCCGACGCGCTACCAACTGCGCTATCGACCGGTTTTCTCTGCATTTAAAGAACAAATCAAAATCTTTTCACAAAAAAGTCAGAGGTCTAAAGATTAAACTACAATGTACGAGGGTTGTCCCAGAAAAAGTGGGATAACGTTTGTAATTCTTAAAATAATTAGTGTACGTTAATACAAATTAAACACATTATAAAATGAAGTGTTTGCTACTCAGTGGTAAAATTTGAAGTATGTATCTCCAAAATTAACAAAGATGTGCAGAAAATTAGCTTACTAGTGAGTGTGGGTCGGCGCACGATAAGGTAACGTCATTTTAAACTTCATGTTGACCCATAAGTGTCTATTTAAAAAGTTTTTTTAAAGCTAAAACATGTCTTTTTATCTCATCTTCAGTCAAAAGTCGAGGCACCCACCTGGCACACACACGACTCATCTGTAGATTTTCCACTATTAAGTGCTGAATAGCCAACTTACTCAATCCTGTCTTTTCTGAAAGTTCACGAACTCTTTTCAATTTTTCAGCATCTTTGGCCTTAGACTTCTTGGGTAGTCCCCTATTTTCTGCCAATGTAAGCTCTGACCCTTAAGAAAAATGTTTGTGCCACTTAAATACCAGTGTGCGAGACGAACTCTTGAAGCATTCAGTAGATTCCATTACTTTTTTTGTTTGTGTTAGTGTCATTCTGCGCTCGACACTGTATTTTATGACGGCTTTTTGCGCTGCAGATTTTGCCGACGTCGCCATTTTAAAAGTAGTTGCTATCGAATATTTAGTAACAACGTCAACATTTATGACGTCAACTACATAAAAACACCAACATTTACGCGCCATTTCATGCGTTACACGCAGATGTATTTTTTATACCATTATTTTTGCAATTACCTGGCCATATATGGGTCATACGAATGTTGGTCATGTTAAAAAATGGTGTGCGCCGCCGACCTCTACCGGGCATGCCTATTCATGTAATATTACGTACAAAAAAGCATTGTTTTGATATAAAATGTATGCAAAACAGTGTTAAAATGTTGAAAATACATACTGTGTAATTTTTGTATCGATCAGACGTCGCATTTGCAAGTTATTTAAAAAGTCCTACTTTTTCTGAGACAACCCTCGTATGTACATTACCTTTTCTAACTGAATTCCAAATAGACTTAATTATGAAGTACTCAGAATATTTCTAAACATCTTGGTATAAAAATTGAAAACTAGATATAGAACATTCTGTGACTAATCAGTCTAATGTTAATTTCGAGATGTTTGTTGCAGAAAAGATTTTTTTTGTAAAAATAAAAGTTGGTTGTATAATTTTATGAGATGTATCACATTGGTCAACAAATAGCATCTGTAAACTAATACTAGATATAGGAGTATTCTATCAACAAAACATAAAACTAAGCATCAAGTTCCATCAGCAATTAAATCTAAACTAGTTAGTTGTACATGTTAATATAAAAGCTAACACAGAATATACAAGACATACAGTACCCAGACATTTTCATTTTGTTGGACTACTGAATAGATTTATCTAAAATTAAATAACTGTTAAGTTTGAAATGCCTTTTTCTTTTGCTTTATTTTTTTTCGTTATCATAATAATCATAACAGAGACTACAAAAATAGCATAAAAGCTGTGTTATGGAAAATAATTACAATAAACATGGAATTGGAGGCTTTAAGATGTCAAATGCTGAATCTTAAAAATGTGTTGCATTCATGCAATTTGCTTTTATTTAAGAAATAACTTACAGTTGTCTATATTTTGTTGTCTAATAAAATATAGGCACGAGTTGTGATGCGCGTATGATTAAATCACGAGTGCTTTAGCACGAGTGATTTAATAAGCGCATCAAACGAGTGCCTATATTTTATTAGACAACAAAATATAGACAACTGTAAGTTATTTCGATTCTAACATTGTAAAATACATCCGTAAAAACGATATATTTATAGAACTATTTTTAACTGTCAGAAACGTCATGCAGTTGAAATCCACCCCAGTGCAAAGACCGAAAATAGCATTTATTTACACAATTCTCACAGATAGGTGTTTCTTATTCCGAACAAAAAATATTAAAATCTTAATTATAGAATAGAAACCAAATTGTAAAAGTCAACCCTAATAAACTCGGGCGCCATTTTCGGCTTTGCGCATTTAACGTAGGGAGTAAAATTTCAACAGCCGTCACGAGCTATATTTTGTTAAATAATAAAGCATAGATGACGTCACATTAAATAAAGAGTGTAAACCCACGTGCCTATGTTAGAATTTAGCACAAACCATACTTAAATATATTGAAAATGATAATTCCATAAAAATTAGCATCAAAATTCAAGAATTGTAGTAAATTTGTTTTGTTTCCAAACTTTTGGTGGGTTCTGTATTGTATATGAGAATGTTACATTTTTGTATGTTCCAGACTAAATTATATCAACATGGGTGAAAGTTGTAAGTTTTGAAAATACATGTACTGAAATTATACTTTCAAAATACTGAAATAGACAGGTTTCATAAAAATTAGATAAAGTAAATTTATTCTTAAAATACTGAAGACTTTCACCCACGTAACAATGAAGAGATACTATAAGTACAGTAAAACTCAGATATAACATACTCGCTGGGCCATAGAAATAAGGTATGTTATAACCGATGTATGTTATATCCATATAGCATACTAAGTATGTTACATATAAGGATGAAAAACGGGCCAGAAAAAATGATATGTTGTAACCGAATGTATGTTATAACTGAGTATGTTATATCCCAGTTTTACTGTATAATGATTCAAAAACATAATGAATAAAAAATACTGATGCATTGGCAAACAGAAATTATAATTTCAAGCTTTATAATTAAATGTGGCATAATGTAATGAAAATATTTGGTATAAATATCAAATGACTTCATCATAGAGAAGAAATGACAATACATTACATGCTTGTACAATGTGTATGAGTGTATATCTTTAACATAGTGCAAAACAAAATAAATGAAAACAGGATATTTATCAAGTTTGGAAAATACCATTTTAATTTCAACTAGTATAGCTGAGAAAATGATATTTTCACAAATGGCAACACCACTTATAAAAATATGTATTTAGAGCTCACTAAGAATAATAAAAAGCAATCTTCCACCAAAATTTGATGAATTTTTTCAATATACTGTGTGCTGTAATAAATAAATTGCGTAATAAATTCATTAAATGCACTATACAGCAGAGTCACTAACACTCACTATTTACTATTAAAAAAATAATACAAAATGAGAAAACAAATAAGAAAATGCCATTTAAAGAAGCCAGCTAAACTCTTACATCTGGAGTCTAAATTCAATTTCAAAAATCTAAGAGCCATTTTCAGAGATAAACAAAAAGATGCAATAAAGAAAGTTATGCAATAAAGAAAGTTTAACCATTGGCACATGGTTATCACTAGTAAGCTTACAAATACGATTTAACCATCCTCTTACCCAAAGAAACTGGACAACTAACCCCATATGTATAAACAAATCTATCTGCAAAGAATTCAACCCATATCATACATAAATAGTAATTTAAATAATGAAAGTTTTATCACGTTGTGAAGATATTAATGAATTAAAAAATGTGCTAGTTAAGCTGGGCATTGTTTGTAATTAATATCATATACAGTACCCATCAAAAGTCTGGAGACATTTTCACTATGTAGGTCTACTAAATGACTTTTATCTAATATTTGATGACTGTTAATTTTGAAATGCCTTTTTGTTTTGCTTTAGTTTTTGGTTATAATTATACTAATGACTGAGACTACTAAAATAGCATAACAACTATGTTACGGAAAATAATTACATTAAACACAGTTTTGGAGGCTTTAGGATGTCAGATGCTGAATATTATAAATGTACTGCACTAATGAATCTTGTTTTCATTTTATCACAAACCGTACAAAAGTATACTAAAAATAACAATTCTACAACAGTTATCATCAAAATTTAAGAATTGTGGTATATTTCTTTTGTCTTCAATCTTTTGGTGGGTACTGTATTATTCTAAATACTCTATGAAATTCAACAGTTGATTCAATTTTAATTATTTATAAAATACTTATATTGTCCGTTTAACTAGCTCATTATTATAAATATATTAAAGAAAGTAATAACACTATTATAAACCAATATTTACTTTTCGTTAAATGCTGCTTTTAATTGGACAGGTCATTGATTCTTAAACAAAACCACACACTACAATCAATAAATTTTGTTCACTAAAATTATATTATCAAAGTTAATGAAAAAAAAACATTTACTATCAATTATAGGAAATTAACATTTAAAATCTTTATAAGTTAACTGACACATGTGAATTTGCAATACATAGAGCTACAAATTCTTTGAGACAATTTTCATTTGGTTCTTATTTACATACACCTAATTTCCAATATTTACAGTTTTAACTTCATAAATATCTTCATAACCTGACAAACTTAATTTAAAATTAATTTAGAACTTAGTAAGAATGGGTTGAGTTGTACTGGACCCATCGCTATTAAGACAGTGTCTTAATATGTATTATGACATTCTATAACAAATGATATGGTGTATGTACAGGTGTAAATATCTCAATATTTAACACTATCAGATCTATTCATCTCTTATCATCCAATATCGTCCTTCCATTTCAGTAACATGACATTATTGTCTTTTAAACATAGAGCTAGGAAGAGTCCCTTCCTGTTATCTTCTGTAAAACCATCCAACCAATCACTGCAGCCAAGAGTTGCTGAAGCACCATTCTGAGTAGGTCTGTAATAAACACCACAAGAGAGAATTTGAATTTGTTAACATAAGAGAAAGATCAATTATAGTTTTACCAAATGAAAACAATCAATTTTTTATAACAGACAATTATGTTGATATATCATTCACTAAGATAAACACATTTTCAAGATTATCAAGAAAAGCAATCTTATTGTAGTATATATATATATATAATTATTTCTAAATTCATTTATATCTATCAGTCTGATGACTGAATATACATGTATATCAAATCAGCAGCACTAGCATTCAATCACAATATAAGCTATGATTGGACACTTTAATACATTTACAATAGTGTTCAAGTTCCTGGGAATCTCCATGAATTTAGCTAGGGATTCCATCATGATCCCTGAAAATTACCCTTTTCTTGAAATTTCATTAACTGTTTATCACAAATCTTTCATTAGAGGAATCCTTAACATTAAAGAGGAATCTCTGAATAACTGCCAAGGGATTCCATCAGAATCCCTGGTAAAATAGCTGGTATCAAACCCAGTAAGCTATGTTAAAGATGAAAAATATATTAAGATTTTATTTATTGCACCATAGCTCTAAATTCTAATGCACTTTTTTCATATATAGATATAGTTAGAACTTACCTAAATGGAGGCACAGGTATAGTACACATAGTTCTACAAGTATGTATATCTATAACAACAGCACGACTATATCCCTCATCTACCATAAATATAGCAAACTTTTGTCCAATACCTAACACTGTTTGTTTTACCGGTAAATCATGAGGCAGTATCCATGACGACATATGTCTAGGTATACATTTACCATCAACAGTTTCTGTGTTATACGTAGATAGAGATTGTGATTTATCTTTCTTATTCCATGTACAAACACTTACACCACTACATTCAGATGATACTGGAACATTCATACACCAGTCTGCTGTATGTGTTACACTGACATCAACATGGTCATCAGACTTCACTGTCCAGAAGCAGCAACCATGACAATCCACAGAAACAATCTGTAAAGTTCTATCTAACAATATACCTACGTCAGGTAGATGTAAGGTATTGGGAGAACATGAGAGAATTTTAACATGAGTGATCCAATCATTGTGCCAGTCTGAGAGTGAAGACAACAACACTCCTGAATCTACTTGCCATATTTTAACAGTTTTGTCTGCTGATCCAGTCACTAATATGTTGACATCTCTACGAGCATCTAAACTGAACACAGCTGATATATGTCCAACATAACGACACATAAGTTGACCAGTGTCAATATCCCAGCATGCAGCAGTGTTGTCAAATGATGCTGTATATACATATATGTCATCAAACTGTAGAGCTGATACACTATGTGTATGTATTACCTTGGTACAATCACCAGTCTCTATATCCCAGAATCTTACTGTATGATCATCTGAACCTAATAATAGAAAATATACAACTTGGCATAATGTTTGAAGTTAGTAGCTTAGTACGCCAAAAATTTCTAAGTCAGGAAACTTTTGTCTGTCCACAAGTAAAAATTCCATCTCACCTGCCCTTTAGCAAATAGAGATATACCAGACACAGGATACTGCATCCATAAATGCACAAGTCACAACTTGTACCCACTAAAATATTCAAATTACGTCTGTGTAAACTCACAATTATTAAACAATTATTTTTCACTAAACATTGATGTGATAATAGGACAGACATGGTAGAGATTGGAACTATATATATAGTCAAGATAGCCAAGATATGAAATTAAAATTTCTTGTATATATACAACCTAACTGTTAAAGCAAACAGTACCTTGATATTATTTTACAAAACAACCAGTAATTTTAACATCATACCTGTTGCCACAATATCTTTCCTACAAGTTATAGCCATAACTCGACCCCTATGTCCTTCTAAAGTCATTAATTCAAAAGCCGATTTATTTTTCATTTGTTGAACCAAGTATGTAGACTGTATAAATAGACTTTTATATTTATGTATAGGTACATAAGGTTCATGAAGTATCCTAGCACCAACTCTTTTAGCCATGTGTATCCAAACTTCTCTAAAACTGTTGATTAGATGATTCCAATATCTGTATAAGTATGAATAACAAAATGAGTCAATTCATGTACCTTCGAACACAAAATATGGAAGTTTTTCCACTCAATTGGACAACATACTAACAGTATCTATTAAAAATTATTGCTGAAAATTACAAAACAAACCTACATGTAGTTGTTTGCAACACACATAATTGTAATTGCTAACATTTGTATGTACTGTAGGGAAAGGTCACAAATTCAACTTCTAAATGAAGTGCAGTATTATATGTAGATCTAACTGAGAAATACAAGGATATATATTCAAAAAAGGTTTTTTTACTATCTTAGCTACAAAAACATTCAATCAGATAGTAAATCCTCTGTGAGGAGTAAAAAGATGAAGTTTCAAAACTCTTGAGACAGGCTCAATTACAAATTTTCATACAGTAATAGATTTTATAACAAATCACCCAACATATCCCGTACGGTAAGAATTAGAAACCCAAACAAAGTTTAAGCTTTAGTGTGCATTATTACATGTATATTGATGGAAGGTCGCCAAGCTGTTGTGAATAAGATTTCACATTCAATTGAGATGATAAATGGGTGAATCAAATTTAAAACCATTCAATGTATGTTTGAAATGCCAGCATGATTATTGAAAATTTAATTTGAAATCAAAGTGATGTCATTGACCTCCAGTCTAGCCCCCTACATTGAAAATATCCTCAGTCTAAGATCCCTAAATAAAAAAATATTTAAACATCCCTAGATTTACAATACATGTACTTACTTTGATACAAGGCAACAATTAAGTAGACTTTTCTCATCTAGCATCATTAATATTCTAACACTTATTTCAGTAGGTAATAATCTCAGAAAATCACGATATAATAAAGAAGGTAGTAAATCTGATAAATATAACATCTCCTGAAAATATTAAACAATTTATATAGTGTCAAAATTAAAGAAAAGGTAAAGTGTGGTTTACATACGCATGTTATTGGACTATCGTAACTCTAGCGTTCTTTTGCAAGGGTTGTCTCAGTGTTCTCATTAGGAACTAGCTGCCGACCTGAACAGCCGGTTAGAAATACTTAAAGGCCAGTTAAAATTGGCTAAACACTAAAGAAAGGAAGAAAGAAATTGCCTCTGGACTGCCCTAGAAAGCCTAATAGATTATTTTTCTATTTGAGCCTATTCAACAATTTTTTACTGAGATCACTGTTGTCTACAGTTATGAAACGGTACCATAACTCCAGCCACTGCCTAAATATAAAAAAATAAGAATTGATTTCAAAAGCAACAGTAGAAATAAACACTAAAAATAAAATTAGAAAAACCAAATTACCTTAGATCCACAAAGACTGATTAAAGTGTTCAGCATACGAGTTTTCTGAGAATCTGATAGGCCAAGAAATTTAACACCAACTCCATGTAACCAGATAAAAAACTGCTTCTCTGCATCATTGTAGGCTGACCCTGAGGCTGGAAATACAAATCAGTTAATTAGAAGTACATCAATTTTTATGAACCATTAAATTACTGCTATATGAATAAAATAAAACAGTGAAGCATGTCTGATACAACACTGAGGTAATCAAAACTTTCAATAAGAACAGGGTAGAGGAACCTGCAGATCATTGGAACCATTGGAATGCCAGAAACCAATTAACAATAAATAGGAAAAGTTTAATAATAAAGCATTTACACCACAAAATTGAACACAATTGCTACGCGTTATTAATTTATATATTTTCAGTACAACATAATGTAAATAATTATGAATTTCAATAAGAAAACAGTTAATCAACTAATTCCAAGTGGAAACAAACCTTCCATTCTGGCGAACCCTTTAGGAGGTCCAGGGTCAGAAGGTGATCTGCAATGAGTCATCTTCATTTCCAGTCCATAAAAGTAGAACTTTTCTCTTCTAATAAGCCATGTAGACTGAAACAAACGGAAAAAATTTCTAAGTGATATTTTAAAATATACTTGTCTAGGGTCAAAATGCACTCATACAAAGGTTCAATATTCAAAAAGACACATTGAGAACTATGCTAGTAAATACATTCTATAAGTAATAAATTATATAATTGACAATATATTACATTGATTTTTTCATTCTGGCATCTAACTTTGGTTTATACACACTATCTCAAGATGGATTCATAACTTGAAAACATTTTTGTGTTAGTAGATAAACAGTTTTTACGAACATTGTCATTGAACATACCACACTTAAGTTTTCATTTTGTGTGCACTGTAGTGTCCACCGGAACCAATGAAGGTTAGGGTGGTGCGGGTTAGATGAATTCCCAGGGACGACTTTGCTCAGCAAAGAGGACTGGCCAAAGTCATTGAAAGCAGTCATCCAGTTTGTTTACTCTTCTCTCTTTGTTACAGGTCTATTTACTTACCTCTGATTTTCACTTCAAACAATTTTCTTAAATCTACCATTAATACCGAAACATATTGGTCAATTGTTGACAACTATTTCGTATAGATGTAGATCACTACATATAGTTATACACATACAATAGATAAGAAAACTTGTGAATGGCACAGTCACAGGTCTGTCATTGTAGGTTTCACTTTTGTCAGACCCTGTCAAGTCACAAGTGTCATGTCTCAGAGTCTATTACTGTTGCTAATCTAAGTTTTTACTTATAAACTGACAGCTAAAAAATTTGTCAGCAAGTATTCATAATTGAAATACCTAAAAATAACACCCCAGCTTTATCAGTTTAAAGCTAGTTGTAACAATAAATTTAATGAAAACATTTCTTACAAGTTCAGTTGTTGTTGTTGTTGTTTCGTCTTCACCGGTCGTGGCTAATACACTGACGACTAAATAAAGGATATGTTTAGTACGCGGTGGCAATTACTTAAAATGCGTTGAAAGTGTGCTGTACTCGTGTATGACAAAAATCAAGAGAGTCAAAAATAAAATTAAATTACCAACTACATAAGGAGTCATTTTAACTCTTGCTCTATTGAAGTATTCAAGCATTTAGAATGGAATAAGACGGTCAATAACTTCGAATATAGAATTAAATGACTTCGATAGAGTGGTCTCTCTTTTTCTTACTACAATCAAAATACAATCATCATGCATGGGAAAAATTTCGACGTCAGTAATTAAGATGACAGTTATCTACGATATAGGTTAATACTTACTCTCAATGAACTCATTATATTTCACCTAAAATAACCTTCTAATGTAGTTTTCAGCGACCTAATTCACATTTCTCCACTTAATCATTCCCATGCATGCATGTTTACACCAACCATGGATGGCTCTGGAGGGAGTGGGTGTTCGAACCCCAGGGCTCAGCAACTTTTTCATACAAATAAAAAGTTAAACAAGTGAGTCAAACTCAGGGCATTTTTCAAGTTTGATTTTACACTGCATTTGAGTATCTTGTTTCATAAAAAGTGTTTGTAATATTGATTTTGCTGAAAAAGAACGAACGTATCAATCGAGTGTGACAGATTAGATAAAGATCCTCAATCACTATAACTGCTGTAAATAATGGGGGGCTAAGCCCCCCTAGCCCCCCCCCCCTGTTCCTACGGGCCTGAATACATACACCCCTTTTAATATAAGCCACCCATAAAAAATCGAACAATTAGACTTTATTGTACATGAACATTTTACAAAAAAATGTGTTTTATTTGTTGCACATGCATTTTCTTAAATTTCTTTGACCAAATCAAAAAGTTTTTTTATCCAAGCCATGAAATAACTAAATGCACATTTCGAAATCAAGACTGCTTGAAATTTTGCTAAAAGGAAAAGAAAATTGATGACAAAAACTTATTAATCAAATCCAGATCTTTTTTTCAATTTGCAAAGATTTCTCAACATCAATCAGTTGTTCTGTTGAATCAAATTATAAAGAAAATAATCTGCAATTCAGCACTTTAATGTTGCAAGTCTCTTTCTTTTGGAACCAGTGACAGAGTGATATCTGAAAATGTAATAATGAATATCTACCGAGTCTACAACAATGAAAACCCGGGTCGATAGCGCAGTTGGTAGCGCGCCAGGATTTGGAATCTCGTGCCTGAGGGGATGCGTGTTCGAATCCCACCGTGGGAGGTTATACTCTTCCATTAAAATTTTGACAATAATATCGAGTTTCCTCCATTTATTAGATAAAATGGAGAAGTTTCCGGCCTTGTGGAAGGGTAGGTGAGTACTGGTTATAGACAATTGTCCAGGAAAGCTAGGGTAGGTGCGCTGGGCGTCGTAATATGACCTAAATTGTGTTGACACGGCGTTAAATCTAGTAAAACAACAACAACAATGACGATTACAGCGTCGGAAAGGGAAGGATGGTATAAATTATAATACGATGGTTGATCAAAAATTTGTAAGCATTTGTTGTATCGAACCTACTATTCATCACAATACTATATAACTTAATTGTCATATTCACGAAATAACAATTTCTGAATCAATTTTGATGACGTGGCTTTAGTAGTTTATATCAACATTTAAATCATTAGTTCCCATGGCTACACAACGTGTGCTATAGACTACGTGCATTGTCACGTCTTTTCATTCATGATGGTCCATTTAGTCATTTAAATACATGTATGATTAAAACATTCTGGTACGTAAATCAAAGTAGAATAATAAGCCTAAAAACACGCTACCAAACAAATTATGTTCATTCTCACATTTTTTAAATGTCTAAAATAACACTGTAATAGATTTTTACATCATTATATCAACGATAATAAGGTAATTAAGCTAACATTACGGGTCTGTTTTCTCATTTTAAATGTAAACAATGTCTCATATTACATCAAACTCTAGTCACAAGCATAGGCCTATGTGTCGTCGAACTTCTAAGAAGAATATTGTTGGAACTTATACTTTTTTCAAATCAATCTCTACGTTGAAATTATAAATTTGAACGATTTCATTGTTACGGTTTTGACCATCATTTCAACGGTAGGCTTTTACGATGGAGCTGGTGGGGGTCGTAATGCCAAGAACGTTTACAAATGATGCAATATTTTGCCATAAACACAATAAACACTCTTACATGATATAATACAACTACCATTTAAATATTACAAACATTCAAAGTGCCAAATGGGTCTGCCCAAATGTTCTCACAATTTTCTTACGGGCATTTCCATTATGGGACTCTTTGTGTAAGATTTTTGTAACCTCAAGGTAAACATTGGGCAATACTTCCAGACAAAATGTGTTTGTCGCACCTTAAACCCATGGTATGTTGTTTCCTTAAGCTAAACTTTATATCTTCATAGTTTTATTTCTGTGATACCACGAAGCTAACTATAAAGAGTGATTAGAGTTAGTTAAAAGATTTTGTTTTACAATCGAGCAAAATCATTCTCGTACCCAGAGATTATCAATTTATCGAGAATCTTGACAACCTCTGGATACGAGAATGGCTCGAATAAATTAGCATAAACATGAATAAAACATCTAATTAATTACTCCAGGCTTGTACAAGATATGCGGACGACTCATGGGTGTGTTTGTTTTCGTGACTAAAGGGAGTTAAAATGCTGATAAATTAGACATGTCCTTAGACGAGCGGACACCAATTAGGGACCTTTGTCAGTTATCTTTCCCTGATAAAATCTGAAGCAATCCAATTGGTAGGTCCTTACAGTTGGAATCCTCGGATTTTATCTTTGAATTCCTATGTAAGGATAACAAAATATTTCATCTAATATCTTTCTTGTTAATCAAGATATTAACAGAAGTGATGAAATTTGGATAGTTCTTAACCATATAAATACTTAGATTGAATTTCAAACAAATTACATGATTTACAAAAAAAGTTATTTAAGATTAATTTTGGCAAATTGACATTGAAAAGTAAGGGTAAAATCCAAGTAATCCAACTAATATGACCTACCTATTTGAAGAGTATACGAAGGGAAATAACTTACTAAAGTCCATAATACCGCAAGACAAGCCGTGGATAAACTCGCTACAACTTTGCGAATCTCTTTAATTGAGGCTTAGCTTAAAAGATTTGTCTATTTTGGAACTAGACAAAACACAGGACATACGACACAGGACAGAGCCCGATGGAATAGACCTTGAGCCAGTATATGACATTGCTCCCCCCCCAGGGGGAATTTTCAAGGGTATGATTTTCTTAACCCATATGGTGGTAGGCATTCACTGATGAAAGTTTGCAAAGTTCTGTCGGGGCTTTACAGAGTTATGGGACTTTGAAATATCACCCATTCTCATTTTCTGGTCAAATCCATAACAGACCTTGAGCCAGTATATACCCACGCGGGGAATTTTCATGGGTAGGATTTTCTTAACCCATATAGTGGTAGGCATTCACTGATCAAAGTTTACAAAGATCTGCTGGGGCTTTACAGAGTTATGGGACTTTGAAATATCGCCCATTCTCATTTTCCGGTCAAATTCATCATATTTTTGAGCCAGTATATGACATTGCTCCCGCATGGGGAATTTTTAAGGATATGATTTTCTTAACCAATGTAGTGGTAGGCATTCACTGATAAAAGTTAACAAAGTTCTGTTGGGGCAATACAGAGTTATGGGACTTTGAAATATCGCTCATTCTCATTTTCCAGTCAAATCCATAATAGACCATGAGCCAGTATATGACATTGCTCCCCACATGGAGAATTTTTAAGGTTATGATTTTCTTAACCCATATAATGTTAGGCATTCACTGATGTAAGTTTACAAAGTTGTGCTCGGGCTTTACAGAGTTATGGGACTTTGGAATATCGCCCATTCTCATTTTCTGGTCAAATATTAAATGACCATGACCAGTTTATAAAATTGCTCCCCACATGGGGAATTTTCAAATGTATGATTTGCTTAACCCATTAACGTGGTAGTCATTCATTGATAAAAGTTTATTAAGTTCTGTTTAGGCCTTACAGAGTTATGTGACTTTGAAATATCGCCAATTCTCATTTTTGGTTTAAACCATAAGTGCTTTTAAAGCAAGTTTAAGACATTGCTCCTTTCTGGGAATAATTATCTATGGTATATTTTTTAAACCCACATGAAAGTAACAGTTCACTGATAAAAACTTTGCAAAGTTCTGTTGGGGCTTTACAGATTTATGGGACTTTGAAATATCGCTCATTCTCATTTTCCGGTAAAACCATAAGTGCTTTTAAAGCCAGTATATGACATCGCTCCTCCTGGAAGTAATTATCTATGGTATAATTATTTAACCCACATGGTAGTTGCAATTCACTTATAAAAGTTTGCAAAGTTTTGTAGGGGCTTTACAGAGTTCTGGAACTTTGAACTTCATGACCCCCTATGGCCATTTTCTATGCCAAAATGTTCTTATTACTGTCCTCCGGTATTCTATTTCGACACATCTTAATTACGAAGCCATTTTGTTTTTGACAATGATTTGGATTTTGGGTTACCCTGTAACGTCATTCCTGTGCATTTCCGATACTAAGCAGTGTGGTGATTTCTTAACACCAATATGTGAGCAGGCAGGGATGTTGAGGGACTCTTTTCATACCTCTTTTCAACACAAAAATGGTGCTTTTTCCTATTACGTTCTTAGTTTAGTTTTGAACATGCCATTTTTTCTAAAACAATAAATAAAACAGACAGATTGGCGTTCCTTATTTCTTGCTATTTCTAGAGAGTCACTTGACAGGTAGAGTACTTTCGTGTTGGCAAGAAAGTATTTACGGGAAGGGTCATGCGTTAGTCAGACTAAATAAATTTTACACATATTTGAATAAAAGCACCTATTTTTTATGGTAACGTATGTTTCTATACGGACCACACTAATAAAACTTTATTTTTTCTTCTTTATTTGTATGTTTGTCTATGATTTTAGCACTTTAGGAAGGCAAATGGTTGATACTGGAAATACATTTACCACAAAATAATAAATTCAGGACGCCCCTTCGCTCAAATATGACTTAAATTTTAGATCAACTTAAGGAAAATTACAGAAATACATTTATAAACCTTGAAACAATGACTTTCAAACTTGGAAAAATCGAAAGAAACTTAAGTACCATAGCCGTGAACAGTCAAAATCAATGAATACATTTTAAAAGTTTATATACTTAACTCACCGAAAAGTTCATAATTATGAATGCCTTAAGAAAGAAATAGGTAGTAACGTATGTTACAACAACACTGTTTAAAATATCGCATCCCAATTTTATCTGTCACTCCCAGTACAACAGTTTAAATAATTTAATTGTAGCACAAACTATTTTCTTTGTACTATGTCATATCTAAATACTGTTAATTACATCAATAAGGATTGCCTTCAAAATTAAGGGAAACATGTTAAAATTAAGAGTTTAAAAGGTTACAAATTAGTCTCAGAAAAGCGTAACAGATCAATTGTGTTCAAAGTTCATGTAGTAATCACTTTGAAGCAAAAAATCAAAACGTTCTCCTATATTATTCCATTAGGTATTGGCACACTTATTTCTTATAAAAAGTCATTTGTCACCCAAAATTACATCCTCAAGGGTTTGCCATTAGATAAGAGATCGGCGTTGTTGCATGAACGATGTGTTTGCTTCCTTATCGTTATCAATTTGTTGTACCATGCTTATGTACCATGTTTCCTTAAATATTTCTGCAACAAAATCATCCGCGATGTATTAAAGTTCATCTACGACAAAAAATAAATTCGGACATATATTGTGCTGTTTTTTGTTGTAAGGAATTACAACAACTCGTGGTTACGTGTGTTTATAAAAGTCCAACTACATTATTTCGCTGCTGTTAAATTCAACAGACATTTGTGTTCCTTTACACTCAAGACATGGTATAAAAGAAACATTCAGAGCTTAAACGTTTCAAGTTTCCAAAAAAGCGAAACATTGGGAAACAAGCAAACAAACAAGCATCAACTATGATACATTTCATATGAAACATACCTAACCAAACGTAACGTATGTTACAATTCATAAAACCATGTTTTATTGAATAAGAAGCGAACAAAGGACGCTTTGGTTACATTTGAGATTTGGTTACATCTAGTAAGAATTGAAGTAACAAATGAATTGCAAAAATATCGATTTGAGTATTGCTATGAAGGATTCTATGCTTATATTGCATGCAATGGTTAAAAAATCTTCATAGTTTAATTTATCAAAGCCATTGAGATGCACACAGTTTCATGTTTTTTTCAGTCTGGTTGAAGATGTCATTTATTTTTCAATGAGATAATAACGACTTCATTCATTGTGGATAACATTTTTGGTGTAAACCAATTTTTAATATGTAATCGTTTAACCCTTCTCCGCACTGTAAGATCGGTATATCATTTTAACGGTAACGTATGTTACATCACGTATGTTATATTTGATTCTTTAGACAGCATTATCTCTAGACAATCCTGAGGAATGGCAAAAGTAGTAATCATAAATGAAGAGTTCATTAGAGAGACTAATTAGTAAACGTGAAGTCAACTAAGATATTGCACATTAGTTGAAAAACCATGGTCACGTATGTTTCATGTTTAAATGTCTACCCGAAAATTTGAAGTTTGAAATTTAATGAAATGTCATTGAATACTTAATGACAATCGTTTTTATTTCATATATATTCATATCTGATCTTATGTTTTAAAATATTTTACAAGTATGAAATCTTTTCTAATTTGAAAAAAAAATGGATTTTTTATGGTTATGTATGTTTCAACACTCTTGGCGACAAAGTTTATGAGCTTAGTGTAAGTTAATATTTCTGAGGAACAAGATAAAAATCATATTCTTACATACAACAAGATTTTATATCTTAAAAAGCAAGTGTATTATGACTACTTTATGTGGCTATGTTTCATAGTCTGCGCGCAAAGGCACAGTAACGTATCTTACATTTTAAGGTACTTATGAGCTCAGTATCAACAACAATTTCCTTTATAAAACACAAAAGACACATTTTCTTCTTAATTGACAAACAATATCAAGAGAACTTGGTGTTGCAAACATGATTTAATGGTTTTTGCAAAAATAAATCGATAAAAATAGAACAAAAATTGCTATATACCTATACAATTAAAAGTTGATTTTCTCAGCAATGCCCCACTGGAAACTTGCAAACTTTGTACTGTTGTACTCAGGATAGATAGGGGAATAAAAAAATATGGGTCTTGAAAATTCCCCCTGGGGGGGGAGCAAAAGTGTATCTGGCTCACGGCCTAGAAGCTAGATTTGAAAGACCTTTGTTGTCTAGAAGTGGGCGAGGTAGAATAAGTAATTTAAGTTTTGTGAGTATTCTGATTGGTTTATTTAGACTGCAAAAGGCATTTGATTGATGTTGAGATACTGTGTTACATCAGATTTAAAGACTTAAAGCTATTGTCTGAGACTGTTGCTATGGAAACGAATTTCTAGAAATCTTGTGGACTCGATTTATGACTATATATATACACTACTCAAAAGTTCTAAACCGCCACTATATACATGGCTATATTTTAGTGTTAAGTATTTAGGGAATGATTTGTTTCTATTCTAACATACAAGTCAATAATATTCTTGCGTTTATTTCAACAATTTAGTCATATCATATAAACATAACCCACAAAAATTATCGTAAACGTAACAAGCCCAAAAATTGGGAATTCACAGTTATAAATTAATACGACATGTGACAATCAGCAACTGCAATGACCGTCTGACAGCGACGTCTCATGGACCTGACACAGTTTAACAGATACCGCACGTTGTAGAACACTATTCAGTACAAGGGCAACCAGACGTGGAAGCTCTTGCAGATTGTCTGGTTGTGGCTGGCGTCACATCTCCCTTTCTAACCTGTCCCACACATTGTCAACGGTATTTGGTCGGGAATTACAGTCCGTTGGTATTTATCAATAAGTTGTTGGATGGAAAAATGATGTCCATAAGCGGATCTAGCGAGGGGGGGGGTCAGGGGATCCGGACCCCTCTGAAATTTCCAAAATGTACCCACCCTTGAGTGTATTTATAACTGTAAGCCATTTTTAAGTAGCATGAAGCAATTTTTCTGGGGCTCGCTTCGCTCTTCTTTGTGTTTAACAAAGATAAAATGGTTGTGTTATATTTATTATGAATATGTTGCGTTATTCTGCAAACAGTGTATAATATACCCCCTAGAAAAAAACATAGATCCGCCCCTGATGTCTATGGTATTTTCTCACAATCATTAAAGACATTAAAACAAACTCAATTTGACTACTTTTTAATGATAACAATGCGACCGCACGATTGATAATTGACATACCTGCCTTTCAGAGGTACAAGCTTCGATCACTCCAACTGCAATAGCGCGTTCTCGCGTGCCATTCTCTCCATGTTTTTTTTTTTTGTTTTTCTTATGTCTTAACATAAATACTGGATGAATCGAAGACAAAACATGTGCAGCTTATTGCACGGGAATAATATGCTCATTTTATCGGAATAGCAACTTCCGTTCCGGTTCACCGCACGTTGTTAAAACCGATGTCGGTATGTGCAAAATACGATTCTGTAACTTGTAATAGACTACCATACAAAATTTCATAAATGAAAATGAATCGATGTTCAAGTTATTCGAGTTTTATTAGTGGCGGTTTAGAACTTTTGAGTAGTGTATATCACAAGATAGTTTGTAAACCATATTACTTTTTTGTACGATATTTATTTATTTGAATAATTATTTATTAATAATATCATGCATATTATTTAAAACAAAATACAGAAATGAGAATGACTAAAATAAAACACGATTCTACTGCATTCGGAACACATCGACCATTCAAAGCCAAGGAGGTCCGAATTAATTCCATTGTTGCCTTTGGGTCAAGTAAAATGAGATGAGAAAAACAAACGCATTTCACAACGGCTAAAATTTTTGAGAGATAAAATTAAATTTTTAGGGATGGTATTTAAATTATGTATCGACTATATAGGGATGTTAAAGAAATGATAGTTCTAGAGTATTATTTATAGCCTGGAATGACAATTTTTTGAACCAACAAAAAATCAGCTTTATATTAATAACGTTTGATATTTTAATATTTTTTAGTATTGCTTAAACGATTGATAAAACTCAGATGAATGTAACCAATCCTATCCAATATTTACAGAGCCTCACTTACATACAATACACAAAATTAGCACCACTAATTCGAGGTCAGTTTTAAAGTGTCAAATGCAGCACGATTTACCACTCGTTGGGCTGATGTAGTCTGGATGATTGATTTGCTGCATTGTAAGAGTTGCTACCGTATTACGATGGTACGATTCTGACCCAGCAATATAGGTTCCATTTCCGATTGTCACACATTGTTATATATTATAAGACCTAATAAATTGAGTACATGTATTACATTATTAAATTTCCTAAAACTGTCAATGGCGCTTACATTAATCCGGCTGATTAAATATCCAATATTTGTTTGGCAATTTTTGAACATAATTATGATTATATGTTTTTATCGATCTTGAGTACAAAAGTCCTGTAGTCAGTATTTATATCAGCGGAGTTAATGTATGCATCACTGAAAGTTGAAGATAATGTAACAATATTTGTCAATGATTTGTCCCAGTGACTTGAGTACGAAAGACGTTGAAGACATAAATATTATTAATGTAAAAGATTAGTAGAAAAAAACTTCAATATTATTGTTGATATTCATTTTTTTCCTGGAAAATTTCATTATCATGTCTATTAAAATGATGAATAGGACGTAACGTCCACACCTGATACATGTAGCCAAAACAGGCAACCCTTTGATTGTGCATCGAGTGTGTAATCAATATTGTTAGAGCAACTATAACATTATTATACATTATCAGAATCCTCAGACAATCCGCTTTGGTATGATCATATTTTTTGAAAAATTCACCATCGACTATTAAAACGCTACAGTTGAGAACATTAGGTAAGACGTCAATTTTATCATACATGTCACAGCGTCACAAATATGGACCATTCTTCTATGTTGTGTCTAATATTATTGGCGCAGGAGAAGGTATGCGTCAAAAAAGTGTACCTGACGAAGAAAACGTCATTTCCGGTGATTATTGTTGTTTTTTCATTGACATACAAAGCATTGTTCGTGCGCCCGAAACTCAACAAAGATTGACCTCGGAATGTCACACATGACATAATCGACACGTTCCGATGATTAGATAGCAGAATATCCAGCATATTCATGAAAACATGGATGAGTGAGTTTACACACAATTAGAATTGATATAAATGGTTTAATTTCACAATTGCATATTATTTTTTTCAACGAATACTATTGCTTTGGTTATTCGTGTCAGAATCCTGTTGTATATTGTTCATCAGACAGTCATCAAGTATTTTATGATTGAATGGAAGTATCAGGAAACGATTGCCATTGTTGTATAAATGCACTTCCGGTCTGAGCTGATGGGCCTTAATTGCTGCAAGGACATTACATGTAACCCCTCATATAAAGAACTTTTATGGTACTGAGAAATCTCTTACCGGAAATAGCTTGAAACAAAACCTCGTCGATAAATAATTGATGGCAATTCAAACAGATCGCGTCTGCTATGTCAGACGCAATAATTTCTAAATGTTTTACAGACAAACGAACACCAAACTATTTCTAGCAATGAGTGCTTAAGATTTATTTAAAATCTAATGAAGAAATTATTGTAATCACTCGAAAGTGATTAATTAAAGTTGTAATAACTTGTATCTCAATGGAACTGAAATAAAGTAGAACAAACGGAACTAATTATTGTTGACCTTTATATGACCTTGGAATATTTATTAGGAAATTTATTTTTGTTATGTACATGTATATATATATATAGATCATATTGACCAATCAGTACGTACATTAACCGGACTCATAGCTTGAAATGAATATAACATAATCATTAAATACGCTCCCAGTTCATTCATTGTACTATATATGAATTAGGCCATTCCTTTCTGTTTATTTGTGTCTTACTTTTATCCAATTAATATAATTAGGATTTGATGTAACAAACCATGAAGTTTTCAATGAAACATTATCAGTAGAGTTTACTGACCAGAGATATTTTGAATAAGAATGAAAGTAATGTAGGGCATCATAATGATTGAAATAATTCCCTTATCTTACATATTGTGCTGAAATCAAAGCGCCGATAGCGCTGTCCGGAAATGGATTTAACAGGGCAAAATTTGGTGGTGTCAATAGAAAAAGGACCTGTTGGGTTTAAAATTCACAAACTGTATAACGAAGGATCATGACGCTTATACCACCCGCAGAGAAATTGGAATCAACCGATCATGATTTTGCGAAAAGAACAGAAACGGGTCAGAGGTTACATAACCTGTTATTTATATTTTAGCGAATGAATGGCGGTTCTTAATCGAATATGTTAAAACGGAATAACCAATAATATTTTCATGCATTGTGTGTTGACAACAAGACTGCTTGATACTGTCACATATTGTTAACAAGGGGACTATTTATTCATGCGTTGGGTTAACTACATACAAAATGTACATGTCGGAAGAATTCATTACACTGACATATATATGCGTTATAACGACAATTTTTCTGGGAACGAACGATGTCGTTATATCAAGACCTGACTGTACAAACTATGACAAAACAGCATGATTGATTCTAGTTTTTAAAGGAGCTTACATAGTTATTCCAGTTGGATGACAGCATGCACTTTCGTTGTACTTATAATGCACTGTTACATTACATCGGCTATATAGATTACAATTTCACGTTCTTTTAACGTTAAATTGTCGTTGGAAAGACTGAAAGACTGGTTCCACGAGGAATAAACATAACTTTCCCACAGAAAATTGATTTATTCTAACAGTTGTTTAACCTAAGGCATTATAACTTGTTAATTCAAAATGAGTGTTTTCTAGGAGAAAGGTAATTGGACAATAATTTGTTTCTGCTATTTCGTTAAGACTTTCACAGGTTTCATCTGATTGAATAAAGGGAAATGATTTTAAAGTACATAAGAAAAACGTATGAACAATGACTAAAATACTGACATTTGAAAAAAA
The DNA here is from genome assembly GCA_025267735.1 of Mactra quadrangularis. Taxonomy (NCBI): domain Eukaryota; kingdom Metazoa; phylum Mollusca; class Bivalvia; order Venerida; family Mactridae; genus Mactra; species Mactra quadrangularis. Next base: position 15,182,634 of record CM046296.1, read on the forward strand.
AATTTCACCTAGGTGAGACCACGTCCATGACCCTCTGATTTGATGCTGTGTTAAGAAAACAGTACTGCAGCTTTAAAAACGAGTTCCGCAAGAATTTGGTAATTGTTGATTACATGTATATCAGATTCAAAAAAAAACTTTTTTGTAAAGGAACGACAAACAGCTCGTTTCTTTGTACATAATGTCAATTTAAACATGACCCGATCCGTTAAAAAGCAATATTTGGGGGTGGGACATTACATGTGTATCAAATAAATAGTTTAGTGATTTAACATATCAAAATATACAATTTTATAATGTTCAAATATGAACTATGTAGAGTAAATGTTGAATATTGGTCAATTTAAGTCAGTAAAATGATATACGTGAATCACATGTTCACCTATTGAGTGGCAATCTGATTAAAACCCGATCTAAAATTTTCCGCTCGCATACTCGCTTATTTAGTTCTGGTCTTTTCAAACGAAGGTCACGTTCAGGCGACCTTTTCTCATCATAATATTCATGACGAAATTGTTATGATACGTAACTTGTTTACATCGTCTACGTCACGCAATTTGAAATGAGCCGCCCAATCGCAGACTGTGAATAATACCGCTGTTAAATTAGCATGCAAAACTTGGTCTAAAAATAGAAATTACGAAATCAAAATGTGATTAATAGTGTTTTCGTCTAGATGAAAGCTACGCATTGATTGGTCGAAACAAAGTTCATCTCGACGTGACCTTCCACGGAGAAAGTAGAGATCCTGTACGACAACGCTCTACAGGATATCTGTTTACGGAGATTGATCGAGTGGGCAAGTCCATTTTTAAAGTATGACTTAATATTCAACATGTATACATGTATGGCTTAGCTATAAGGGCATTAAATGTGAAATATGAAGATATTGAGGATATTTGTTTATTTCAGTGTAAGATCGATTTTTATTTCACGAGTGAGCTAAGGATGCAATATTTTCTCGAGTGGCGTAGCCACGAGTAAAAATATAATATCATTAGCTCACGAGTGAAATAAATAGATCTTACACTGAAATAAACAAATTTTCTGTTTAATATATGATTTAAACTTGCTTTTTAAAGCTTAGTATGACATTCTCATCAGAACGGCGCATTCAAACAGTGAATATATCAAATTTATTTTCATAGTTTTAAAACAGTGGAATATCGATTTTTATTTTACCGACAAACCCATGTATTCCACTGGAAAACATTTAATGAACGTGTATATTCATTCACTCAGAGTCAGACAGTTTACTGCAAGAACTACATATATACTTTTCTTCTCAGGTATCTCAGCTAATTGAGACTTATTATTGAGAAGTATACCTAGACTTCAGGAGCAGGTATTGTTCTATTTACAATTATTATTATAATCGAGAGTGAATATGAAGGGGAATTAGCTCAAGTGGTAGAGCGCTCGCTTAGCATGTGAGAGGTACCGGGATCGATACCCGGATTCTCCATTATTTTTTGTTGTTTTTTTGCTGGTATTTATTCAATTATTTATTTATGTACACATTAAAGTTACTACTCAATGAAAACGTTTACTTGATGTGACTAGTTTCTGAAGCCTGAGTCACTTACAATAGATACAAATCAATCATCGTCATCAATATGAGCAACACCAACAACAAAATAAAAAACAATCATCAGTATCATCATTAACAACACCAACAACAAAATAAACAACCATCGTCAGCATCATCATTAACAACACCAACAACAAATGAAACATTCATCATCATTATCACCATTAGCAACATCAGCAATAATTCAAAACAACCTCATACATCTTAATTACTGTTAACAACACCATCAACAAATCGTAACAACAATCATCATTATCACCATTAACAATACCATCAACAAATCTTAACAACAATCATCATTATCACCATTAACAACACCATCAACAAATCGTAACAACAACCTCCTACATCTTAATCACCATTTACACCACCATCAACAAATCGTAACAACAATCATCATCATCATTATCACCATTAACAACACCATCCACACATCGTAACAAAAATCATCATCATATCATCACAACACCATCAACAAATTGTAACAACAATCATCATCATCACCACCGTTAACGACACCATCAACAGATTGTAACAACAACCATCATCATCACCCCCATTAACGACACCATCAACAGATTGTAACAACAACCATCATCATCACCCCCATTAACGACACCATCAACAAATTGTAACAACAATCATCATCATTATCACCTATAACAACACTAACAACAAATCAAAACAAAAAATCATCTTTACCATTAACAGCGCCAAAAACAATTCAAAACAACCACCACCATAATCATCATCACCATTAACAACACCAACAACAAATCAAAACAACCATCATTATTATCACCATTAAAAACACCAACCACAAATTAAAACAACCTCCATCATCACCATTAATGACAACACTAACAACAATGCAAAACAACTATCAACATCACCATTTACAACACAAACACTTATCAAAACATTCATCATCATCATTATTATACAACACCAACAAAAAGTGGAAATCATCATCATTATAAAAAAACAAACCCAACAACCAATCTGAACCACCATAACTTACTATAGAAACGTGATGTGCGGTATTGGAGTAATAAAACATTATAAACACAAGAAGTATTATTACATGTAATTGGGCAACAAACATCTCAAGGACCAAAGTCCGAGAAGACTTGTTGAAATAAACAGACCAAATTATAACATGTTCTTCAAGTTACGTCTGTTGATTCCTCTGTAAGTTACTGAAGAATTTTCTCTGTGTCTGTAACAATCTGAAATAATACCAATAAAACACTATTTATAGCCTTTAAACAATGATACTTTCATTTACAACAGACGTGAAAACTGTTCTAAACCGCAAAGTCATTTAACTATAACACACATTGTAGGCACAAAAATACGAGTGGTAACGACCAGAAGGGGCTTTAACGTATGTTAAATCATTTGGCTTTCTAACTTCTTCTAACTTTTCTACGGGGAGGGGGTCCGAACTTTCAAACCACAACCACATAATATACATTTTGCAAAAACAAATGCAATAGAAAAATAATAAAAACTACACAATCTTTTAATCTATGTATATTAATCACCCAGAAAAAATGCTTCATGATACTTAAAATGACTTACAGTCAAGAAAATACACTAATGGATAAGTACATTTTCCAAAATCTAGGGGGGTGTCCGGATCCTCCTGAACCCCCCCCCCCGCTGGATCCGCCTTTGTTTACAACCAGTTTCTACTACATTTTTGCGTACTTTTATTTTGAAATGCAATAAATAAATAACAAACATATTTAAAGTAGAATTCCCATAATGCCAATTTGCAATCCTCAATATAATTATTTAAATACCATGATAATATATTACAAAACTTGTTAATTTTCATTTATAAATTACAAAACGTTTATTATTTTGTATGAATTAGATTTCTAAACAACATTCTGTCGCAAAATTATTAAAGAAAAAACTTCACGTTAGCGTGTTATTATCTTCATCTGATATGAAAATTGTTTAATTTTCAAGTAGTACAAAATTAATACTTGACATATTGAAAACATTAGATATATGAATATACTAACTTTTCTAGGTAAAAAAATGTCCCAAAAAGGATGAGTCCAAAATTTAGAGTACAAAAAACGTGCCATGTTTACTAATTGGATTTATTCACCAGTAGGTTATTTAAAAACAAGCCAAAACACATTTTTTAAAAAGTACAAACATAATATGCCTTACTTTACTTTATTAGCTATGGTCTCTCATTCTTCAATAAAAAGAAAAAAACAACATGTTTACCGTCATGAAATGGAGAATACTGTCTTTTAATTAAACATAATAACTGAAATAAAATACAAAAAACGCGCTGAAGTTTTATGTTCTCTGCTCAACAAAACGCAAATCGGAAGTACAAAGAAGCCTCGCCAAATAAACATTCCACTAACTTGCCGGATAAACCCAGTACAGAATGACACTAACCTAATATTCTCTATATACTCTTTCCTCATTGAAAATAAAAAAAGATAATAAAGTAGGTTTATGTCAACTTGATCCAATTAAAAATATACTTAAATACAATAAAGTTGAGTATGACATCATTATTGTCGTACTATACACATTTTCCTTCTTAATTACTTTTCTATCGGTAAAAACGTGTTTTAGAAAAAGCGGTTTAGCGTGTCGAGCCTTGTACTTAATGAAAATATAGAGCAGAGAAAATCTTTAACAAAAAAATCCAAACATAAATTCTATTAACCGAGAGTGGGTCCGCTTGAACTAAATATCGTCCTTTGTTGCACATCTGAAAATAATTAATTGATTTCGCCGACCTCTGATGCAAAACACATTCTTACTTTCTCATATCTTTAAACCCGAGGGTGTCGTTTACAGCGTAAATTAAATTTGATAAAATACGTTGTTATTTAAAACCATGCTCCTGGAAGCCGCCATAATCTAATACAAATTCGTGACAAAAGTAATAATTGGATTTTAGTCGTATTTTAAGACGTGGTTTGCATCTCTCTTTAACTCCATCCAGATTTGATTCACCATCTTCAAGTGAAGGATTTTTGTGTTAAAGCAATTTCAGTTTTAGTGAAAACGTAGTGAAAAAGCACCATTTAATTGTGTTTTCACTATGTTTGCAGTTTTTACAGTTCCTTTATTGTAGCTTTTAATTTACCAGAATTACGTGTATCTAGCATTGCCAAGTACGTGCCTGTTGATTTGAAGCAGAATTATCAGATATATATCATAAGTGATTATTCAAAGTTACTAATTCACATATTTGGTTAAGATTTTTCAATATTTTCAAAATACCATTCAGTGTCTAATATTGTGTCAAAAAATTAAGCCGCAATATCTAAGGACAAACTGACCTATAGATTGCAAGAAATATACAATAAAAGTCACAAAAATGCACAAAAATTGTGTATACCGTGACATACGGGGTAGATTTTTACTACTTAAATTACTACTATCTGTACTTGTATGTCAATTTGCAAAAAAAATTTAAACATTAACCCTCTGATACAAACTGACATCTATTTCCTACCCCATGCCCCCTACCCTTTTATGAGTTCTAATCAATAATCATGCTCAATCAAATTATGATAAGCAGAAAAATATATAATAGCAATCACTAAAGTGCTACGATTACTAAGTTACTTAACTTTATTTCTCAAGCTTAAATCATGATCTACTCTTTCAGAACTCTCTCTTGATTTCAAACTCTTTATATGATATTTATATGTTATTTGAATTAAAATGTATTTGTACATATAATAGAAAAAAATAAACGGGGTTACTCACTTGAGGCCTCAAAAAGAAAAAAAAGTTACTAACTTTAAGTAAGACCGATGCATTGCATAATATGATTAAATCTAAGTTCTTAGCTGTCTTAAGTATGCCTAATAATTTACTTTTTGTACATGTTTGCCTAAGAAGTATTTAATCTGTAACTTCGTCTGGAAAAGCGAATCTTATAGTAACTTGAGAAAGCAGTTCAATAACCAATTACTATGTGCACCTGCAAGACGTTTACTGCCAATTATTTCCCGGCTTGGAAGAAAGATTAATGACAATCAGGAAGTAGTCAATGTATCTGGTATTTATGGCATCAAATGATGTACGTCAATTTCTTAAATCTATTGAATGAATACTTCAATTAGTTATTTCCTTGTATATACTGTATCGACTTGTTGTTTAAATTAAGTATCTGTTGATAATCTTTTACAATTGTTTATTCGTTGTTTTTTTTCATTTAGTTAATGTAAAGTAGACACAGTTTTTATATTTTCTTATTTTTATATTAATTTTCTCACGATTAAATGTTCATAAATTTAATTAAGGTTTCTTTTATTAGACTCTTTTGTACTCTCATTGCAAATACAATGGTTATGATAGATTTCAATTGTGCTTTACCAAAATAAACTTTTACAGTTATATTATTATTAGGAATATTTATTGAAGACTACTGCTTTGAATAATTTTCTGATCACATTGGAGCATCATATATTGATTTAAACCTAAAATACGAATAACAATCACTTAAGTTATGTTTCAGTGGTAAAACTATAGTTTGTTACGCCAGATCTTTGAACTGAAATACGTAGACTGAAAATGCTCGAAGAAAATGTCTATTAGATTCAATCACGTAAGGCCATACCATACCGAAATGTTTTAAGCGTGCGCGTGCGCGTAGGTTTTAGAGTCCTCAATCCAAAAGAAACAACAAAATTGTTAGTGAAATTTTCTTAAATAATTATGTTATTCTGGGACTCGATAACTGATTTTTCTCAGGAAATACTGATAGTTCATTGTTTCTGTGTACTTGATTAATGAAAATGTACATGTGTATGTTGTACATACTTTTTATATAATTACTTTAATCTCACATTAATTTAATGTCATAAACATTCATGTACTACCAAGTACTTTTTTTCGTGAATACTAGCTAAAATGGACATGTGTTTTCGATTTCGGTTTGTGTGTTTTTGTGAATAGTTACCTAGGTTTTTCAAACTTAAGTTAACGCTTAACAAAATTCCAATTTGGCATGGCCTAATGTATACACAAGGAATGTTTCAAATGTACAGTATGAAAGTACTGTCAAGCCACTTATTGGCTTTTCAACACTCTTGACATTTATATGTATGTATTCACTAGGTTCTTAAAGTTAAACCGAAGATGAATCTACTTTTAAGAAGTATTTCAAAACGAAGGTATACTTAGACATCAATCATAATAATAATATATTTTCTCCCGACAGCTTATAAACAACCATTATTAGACTTGATAACCAGACATTTCTTCATTACAACGTAAATGGTAAATAGTGGTATTTTGTCTACATAGCTAATGGGTTTGTACAACATACTCGAAAAAAACCTAATGTTACTTTTGTCGAACATTGAAATGAATCATCATTTGTCTCAAAAAGCTTTTCAAATTAATAATGCGTTCTTCTTCTTTCACAGCAGTATTTCTTGTGTTTATAAAGCCGCATTCTTCTTCTTTCGCAGCAGTATTCTTTGATTTCATAAAGCACGCAATCTGCAAATACATTGCAGGGTGAATTTCCTATTCTATAAATACCTTCTTACAATAAAGAAAATCTAAAGACAGCTTGTCATATCATTCATTCAATATCCTTCCATAATATACAAGAAAGTTGTTTTATTGCTTTTGCATGTCCAGTTTTGAAAATAATGTTTAGATTGATTTGTAAGTAGCAGAATCATAAAAAATGTACGAAGTTGTAAGCCAAGCAAACATATCAGAATCAGTAACAGTATAAAAATCAGACCTACCACACAGCCAATAGGCAAACCGGAAAAGTTTTTAAAACTCTCATAATAAATGGAACGTCACAAGAAATGGTTTCGGCCTTGGAGTAGACTGTGGCGAAATAAAAGCGGAAAAGATGCTGTTAATGCAATTGAAGATAACTCAAGACAACACGATTTTAAGCACAACTAATAACCAATCTTATTTTTTATTTCGGGATAAGGACATTCAAACTTTCATTACTGGTCTAGACGATGTACCAATGATTTCCGCTGAGATATGAATTCAGACACTTGATTAAGTAATAATTGTCACCCATGCTATGTATGCGATACATTTGTCTACTTTAAGACTGATCAAATTTAAAGTCGATGTCTTCTGTTGATACAAGAAAATCCCATTACAAAGTGTTAAGTATAACCTCAATGATAAGATACAACATCGAAAGAAGTTGTATGTTGATTTGTTGTTATATATACGAATTCTTTAATTGGATTTTCTTAAACACATTTCCTTCTGATACTAACTTTGTTCACAATGTTCATCTTATTATTTGATAGATAAGAAAATAATGATAATAGTTTTAACATGTTTAAAGAAAAAACAACAGTATATATATAAATGAGTTGTTTTAATGCAAATGGAAAATGTACTGCTTGCATTATGTTTAAAAAGACAATACCAAATGTGAAGATTAACAGACAACTGTAATATTGTAGGGGTGTGCTCTACATTTAAGGATTACAATATGTGAAAATGTAAATAAACAGCACCACAGAAAAGATATTTCTTTTCATATATTATTTTAACATAGGTAATGAAAACATGCTTTACAATGGTAACCCTTAGCACTGATGTAAAAATACTTGATAAAGCATTTCCAGAGGTTTTCCATCAGGATTAAACCACCGACTTTTAAAATTGATGAGTCTAGACGTTAACAAGTATATCGTATAATGATGATTTTCTTGTGACAGGCTACTATATCTCAATCTTGTCTAATCTAACTTCATATTTCAACAGATAAATATAGTCACGACTGATTATGAAAATATCGATATACTATTTCTGACAGAACGCATTGCCTTGATAATAAGTGAAGCGTCAGAACACCAGGGCATTGTAATTGTTTTTCTAGTAAATGATATGGTATAGAAAAATGTGTTGCAAATGCATTGTTAAAGCAGCATGGTTATAATGCAATGTGATGCATCATAATTTCTCCAGACAAATATACTAAAACATATTGCGTCCATCATTACTTCCCACTTAAATCATTTTACAAAATCATCACCAGTGTGAGGATTCATAGAGACATTTGAATGCTTGACATTAAGTCAACTAATATACAGTCATCAATCAACCAAGTACACATATACTGTACGTAATAGTAGATAATTCTTGAAACCACAATAATGTCCAACAGTGATTTGTAGCTATGTTATCTAGAGACTCTTTTATCTGGTTAAGTCTATTTTCATCATATACTAAAGGTGTACCAGGAGATATTATATCTAGTTGCCCAGAACAGATATAAATATGTGGTTCGTATTACTTAACATTACGTCAGTCACATTGACACTTACAATTACTCTAGTATAAGTCTCGAATGACAAACTACAGATTCCATACTTGAATTATGGTTCTGAAAAAATCTTATATCAAATGAACTATACAATACCAAATAGTATTCACATTCAGAAATCGTCCTTAAGATTTTTTGTGTTACAGTATTTCATGCAATGGAATCAAAAGAAAGATTCATAACCTATTGTAAACCACTTTTGCAGGTTTTGAGCATATAGACATAAAGAACGATGATGTTGTTTGTAAGGCTGTCTTTTATCATAATACATTAAGATTAGAAAAAATTAAAAAATGTGTAACTTGATGAAGTCGATTTAAAAATATGTCAATAACTAAATGCGTATTTGTTTGTTTACAAATTAAACGATACTTAGTTAGACTAAAACAGAAATTTTAAAAAAAACCGTACTCGTTTCTAAATTAGTGAGTACCACAAATTAACAAAGATTTGATGGCAATGTTGAATAAACATTTTCTTGTCAATGCAATTTCATCAATGTGTAAGTTTGGTGTTCCTGATAAAATCTTAGTATATTGTAACAAAGTGGCAACAGATTACACTCAGTAATATGCCAATTTCTGAGACTGAACTAATTCGCCAAAAACGACAATAATTATTTTCAGAGCTTAGCTCTTAAAATCCTTTACTCCATTATCAAGAAGTAAATGTTCTGAATCAATGATTGTTATACGCATATTCAAGTAATGACCTCTCTGATCTTCTGATATTGACGTCCAATCCTTATAGTAATCCAATTGAATATCAAATGTATTCCTATTGAATACTTCCTGGGCGTTATTGACGGTCTTTCTTCGTAGAAAGTATTAGCTGTTACACTTCTAGTTCAATCAGGTGCACGTATAAAAAGAGCTAGTAAACTTCCTTATTTAGTCTCTACTGGTCACATGATAACATATAAATATCGATGCTGATAAGTTAGTTACTTTGGTAATTAGAAACAAAACCTCAATGTATTTGTGTTACTTACCATTTAGATTTCACCAAATACCCTTGACATTAATATAATAATGTATCAAATGAAGCAGTAAACAACATCAAATAATCTCTACTTTGTACACCATATCGTACCAATTTAGCAAACAGGATAGTGCATGGTTGTGTTCCCAAGTTTAAAAGAATGAAAAATACAAATATTTGTCTTGCAAACATTGGCAAGTGAATAACGACGAATGTATAACACAATAAAACATAGGATCTTAAACAGACAAGATATCATGCTTACCTATCGTTCATAATTTGTAAAATGTCATTACCTTTTAGAGTTAATGGGAAAATTTCATTTGAAATACAGTTAATTGTCAAGATTTTACTCAATGCATCAACATTGTAGCTATTTACGGTTATATTAAGCGAAAAAAAGTTTTTTAAAGAATTTGAAATTTAGTTTAAGACTAAACCATCGATAAATGATACATAATCTGGTTACTCTGTGAATAACTTGAAATGTCATCATTTTGAAAATCAGTATCCAGTTTGTTAATATGAAAAACAACTTTTGTTTTGAAATTTAAATTCAATCTAGCAGCTAAATGTTGATTGATCAAATGTCATATCATTTTGTATTTCAGTTAGAGAAGATCTAGATCACCATTATGTATACGTGTGTAATGAATTGATATCCAGCTAGTAAGGTAAGAATCTACATCGACACATTTGTCGTCGATTGAATTGCTCAAACTTAAATGGTATAAAACGACATTATTTATCAATAAATTGTCTGTCTATACATGAATTTGAACGAAAACCCGTTGGTTGAGGAATAGGAATAGCACACACACTAACAAGATAAAACATGTTGTTTACAAACTGATATTGATTATGTTTCCTTACAGATTTACAGGCAGATAATTCCATTATTTACAAGTTAATATCCTTCATTAATGTATACTATAAGAGGCATTATGCTAATTGAAGAATGTCCCTATTGGTCTTCTTATATTGATTTTTGACTAGTATTGTCCACTTGAATTAGATAATTATTGTCTTACAGATTATCACATGGACGTCATTGATTATTTCTGCCAGGAAAGTTTAATACTTGAGATTAAAGCAGGTGTATTAATTGCTTGGTCACCGTCAGTTAAACACATGGAAGTGGAGATCACAATAGCTATTTTTAAAGACAAAACTGTCCTGTTTGTGTTTACTGATTACTGGTCCTTTAATTAATTTGTTTATTTGACAATTGTGCAAAGGCAAATAAGACTGAAGTAGAAAACAAAACTGTTGTGTAGTAGTTTTTGAAATATACCGATTTGATTTTAGTGTCGTGACCGATGATTTGCATAACTAAATGCTTTACGGGAACTAATCACAAGTTATGTGTGTGTCAGAATTTGAAATTACCATTATGTAAAGTATTTCAGTATGCTAACAATTCATGTTTACTATTACTATACAAACTCTTCCACTGTTTCACAATTGTTCTTGACATGTTGTATAGCTTACGTGAAGTATCTTAAACCCGTATGAAATATTGCTTTACAGCATACGAACACTTATCATTTCCAATATCCACTTGTATTTGTTTGTATATCGATAAAAAATATCATCTAAGTTTAAAAAACCTTACTGAATTAAAAAATGAACAGACATCAAAGTCTTAATTGCCTTTGTCAAATAAACTAATTAATTAAAGGACCAGTAATCAGTAATTGTTTTGACTAGAACAGATACCAAATTTGATTAGTTAAATAACAATCTTACAGTTAAGACGATTGTATATTGCAAAGGGTAAAATGATAATATCAGTTTGATATTTTGTGTACAATAACAGTTGTATGGGGTTCATAAGATACTCTTGAATGTTGTTAATTATATTTATGAATGTTATCTATTGAACTTCGAAATGAAATTACAAGACATTTATGAAATAACATTTAAGTTTAAAAATCTCTACTATAACCTCTAGGCAAGAAAGGTTCGCCGATTTCGAAGACTTATTTTTACAAAGCCCATACGCAATGACCTGTTACTTCAGTGCCATTTTCATTGCGTTCTCAGACAACGACATTACTCGAGAGTCTTCAAATTCAATTAAATAGAACATTGTTCTTAATATTAGATTACAAATGTTTCCAAGAGTAGTTTTTTAATGTCGTGATTTTTATGAATAAAAATCTCTCAGTAAACAGTTCTCTAGAGTTCTGTTTTGCTATAGAAGAGTGCGGCGATATGCTTTGCTGTGTATTGGAGATGTCATATAGCGATTTAGAAACAAAATGAACGATAGTGGGAACTGCTGGAAGACACAATACTTCATATAATGTTGTTACCGTTTTAAAAATGTTCAAGAAACAACATACATTTATTTCGACATTTGATCCTAATTGCATGTAACCGTTTGTTTGAAAGCCTAAATAACTTAAATTTGAACTAAGGAAAGCAACGCTTTTTAACGCATTCACGTATATGAAAATTTAACGTATGTACAAATGCTATAAAGTCATGCATCGCCACCACTCAAATATGTTTTGGTTAATTGTGAGATTTATAAATGTCTGCTAATTGTTACCTTTTGTAATTAAAAGTCGAATAATACAGATCGTTTTTATACTAAATAGTTTAATTATATATTTCGAAAAGCATTAGATATAAAACAGTTCTAAATAAGCCTTTTAATTAGAATGCATCATAATCATGTTGTGGAAATATTACCAAAAAAAGCCATAAGCGACTATTAGAGTTAACACAAATAGAATAATTAAGAGGTATCAATACGGCGATAGACACATGCCTAATAAAATAGTGTGGTTTAAAACAGACAACCATATCATTTCATCAATATTTTTTGTACCAAATTAACAACACAAAGCAACTTGGGCCCACTGGTCAAGTTTAATCATATACGTTGTTACTTGTAAATATTCTTTTATTGCATCTGAGGAGGTTGTAATGGAACATTGATTTATCATACTGTTGCCAACACTTCACCATTGTCTCCATATCTCATAAGGAGCGAATTTATGTTGATAGTATAGGCCAATTAGCGATTTAATTAAATTTCAAGACAGAAATAATAGGATCCTGTGTGTCTTGTAAGATTGACACTATGATTCATTGCCAAAATGTATACATATGTACTTTTAAAAACACAATGCGAAGGTGGTTCTATGAAATTTGTTCTAAATGTACTTTTTAGTTGCTTACGTAGACGTATGTTATCTTATGCATATATATATAAAGCAACTATCAATGTCATGAATGAAGTGTAAATTAGGTAACAGCTTTTTCTTTCAAATGTCAATTTACAGTACAATATTCAACTGTTGTCTGCACTTTAAATCAATTCTTTTATTTCAATTAGATGAACTTGCGAGAGTCAGACAAAATAGCAGAACCAAATTATTGTTCAATTACCTTCCTCCTAGAAAGCCCTCACTTTAAATTAGCAGGAAGAGGTGACTAATGTAAGTAACAGTTGAAATGAAACACTTCACTATGAGGTAGTTATGATTGGTCCTCAATGAATCTATCAAAGGAAATCCAGATGTCTGTCAGAGGTAAGATATATTGATTAACTATCATCAGTTTACCATTACAGTTGTAATATAAATTGACCACATAGGAGGTACAATGATATACTTTTCAAAGAATATTCTAAGTAGAGTCTTATTGAGTTAGTTTAGAAAGCTTTCAGATTGTTTGTCTGTCCTCAGAGCGTTATATAGATTGCCATATCCATTACTGAATCATTAATATGATTGACGACGTCTTTAAATTTGTCTATTTCAAATCAGTTAATACTAACGCTGTGTTCGCGGCTACAAAACTCAGACTTAGAGATTTTACAGTCATCTACCTATTTGCATTGTTAATTTTATTTCTTCTTCGATTCATACGAAAACATCATTTTATCATGATTGTGTCATGTCATTGATACCGAAATAAAATTATTATTATTATAATTATTATACATATTACTAAGCGTAAGAAACACTAATTTGGTGTTTTGAAGTTTTGCAAAATTCCATAGATGTATGGCAAATAATAAACAATTGAAGGTAACTTGTATTGATTTAGAAATGTTGATACACATCTTCTAGAATACGATGTGATGAAACTCTAAATGAAAGAGCAGCGTTTATGTCAAGTTTTATTAATGTTTAGTTTGATATATTTATGACCGTTGGTGGATTTACCGATAGAAACAAGTTAAAAGTCTGTTGAGGTTCCATATATTTGACGGCTCTACTAATTGTTAATGGCCATTCATAGTAAATGTTTATCTGTGAAAATAACAGGAGTTTGATGAATTACATTTTTTTCTAACTCGACATTCTACAAAAGTACGCCAAAAACACATCTTGATGATTACACATTTCAAACAACATTTTTTTTTAAATTTAACATTGATTTCTAGGTTTTCTCGAATCTGCCTGTCTGGGAATAAAATCCTAATGCGTTGTAATTAATATGCTTCAGGCAATTTTTTGCTAGCATTACCGTTAATAATTATGGTATAATTTTCATAGTGAATTCTAAATATTTTACATTGAAATGATATTGCTAAAATGTCATTTTTGACCTCCTAGAAAAAAACATTTTAAGGATATGTTCGTAGATAATATTCATAAAGTGACATTTATTTCGGTTTCAATTATTGGTTATTATAGCTTAATGCATTTCTATCATTTGTTCCACGATCTAAATAATGTGGATAAGCTATTTACGCATATTAATTATCAAAATCTTCCAATATTTTATTACTGTTAAAATGTGTTTTATCATCACCGATAAACCTATAATATGTATATATAATCTTAATAAAGTGACATTGCAATCTAGTTGAGACTATATTTATTAGCAAAGTTCAATTCCATACGACTATGTTCGTTGATATTTAAAAATGCCTAAGGGTATAGGCAAAACACAACCACTTAGAAACTGACGCGAAGAAATAACAATGTGAATGTCGTGTCAGAGATAAAAAACACGATGTCACTCTTCATTGCACTCGGGGGTAATAAAACCGTTTAGATCAAGTGTAAAATCTGCCTTTAGGAACAGAAGTATAAGATGGCTGTTGAGCATAAGATTATTACTTTTGAGACGTCTTTGTTACTGATTTTATAATGTCCAAATGTAGTTATCTTCGTAGATCATTCACTCCCTTAAGATTTGTATAACATTTTTAGTTAACAACATATGACTGAAGATTGCATTCAATTTCGTTTAAAAGCTACGATACAACATAAAAGTAAATACAAGTATTGATTTTAATAATGCTATTCTTGATTACTTTTTTTGTCGTTTCAACTTTGAAAACTTTGAACTAAATGATGAATTAGACATGGTCAAGTAAATACACATCTTGATCCATTGAAAATTTGTCATTCCTTATTTTTCATTGATTGTATTGCAAGTCCTTTATCTGAAATTAATTGAATTACAATATATATTTAACATCAATTACTATTTGTTCAATATTTTGTTTGGGTACATTTTAATAAGAACACTTAAAACGAAGTGGCTGATTTAAACTTGAGCAAATCATAGGTAAACCTTGAACTAAGTATAAATTGAGCAATCAAGATGATATGTGATAATAAACCAAATTAAGTATTGTACAAGCAAAACATAAATGACAAAGTCATCGAAATATTTTCAAACACTTTTGCCTCTCATCTTTGCTTTTAGAGACTAAGGACTGACCCGATTAACTAACCAAGTTTGTGTTTTCTCAATTTGTGTCATTGACTCGTAGAGTTTCAGGTCAAATAAATCCTCTAAATAAATCCTCTAAATATATTTATTATTCAAGTATCTTACTAGATCAAATACAATTAATGGAGTTTTGATAGCTACAAAAGTCAACATACTATGTCTAATCGGTATACAAATCTCAACAACAATTCATATCCAATTCACAATCAAGATGTTTGATTAAACACAGTGCAAGGCCAACACTATCATAGTTTGTTAGCATTTTTGAGAGTAAAACTTACTCAAGGTTAAAGACAGTTCAAAGTTATATTAGATTTGTTCATATGTCCTTCGAAAGTAACCAAATATCAGTCGCTTATCATATTAGCGAAATCGTAACAAGAAATTCAGACAACATAACTGGATGTAATTAATTAAATAATTAATATGTAAATTACAGCTTTAATTAACTGTAACATTAATGAATATAACTAAAATTGCACGTCTCTAAATTGAAGATACAAAGATTGTTTTACAAATTTAGACTTTTGAAATAAATTGCAAGCGGAAGTTATATTGCAGAGTGTTGATAACATTAAAATCTGAGTTACTTTCGCAATAGTTAACATGTAAGTATTGAAATCTTATCGATAAAGAATTCAAGAAAAATGATATATAGGATGAAAGGCTTTAATCTGTTATGCTTCAAGTAATGGCAAACACATTAGCTTTACATTAACTCTATACATGTTGAATGACTTTAGTGAACAAATATTAATCAATATTGTGTAGCAGGAAATATCAATGAACTCTAGTTGTACCAAAAAAACATCACTCGCATTCAACTCCACGCATTCCTCTATGTATGATAGCTTTTGTATGTCAGGAAATTAAAAGCCTTACTTGACATGGAACTATTGTTGTGGTTGATAAGAATCTAAAGATCGCACGCATTTCAAGTCAGCGTAGATAGATAGAATATTAATTTTCTAACTACTTTTCGAACCAAAAGACCAAAAGACAAACTCATTATTAACACCATTTTTGCGTGTCATCTATGCCAAAGAAAATGTGTCAAGATGTTTACTCAAGTGATAAATCAGATTATATCGTGTGTCCATTTAAAACTTCATTTATCATGTTATTAGATTTAACGAATGTGTCGAGTTCAGAATCTCACTTTAAATATAGTAAAACATATTTGGAATGGATTTGACTCGTATGATATAATACGTCACCAACGCTTACAAAATGTGTCCAGGTATCATTGTAACTAAATACTTTGCAAGTTGTATCTTTATCGTCATCATGATGTTTATTCTCTGCCAGATTGCAGTGTTTGTTGTAGATCTAAAACTTATAATTGAACATGATAAACAAAAGGATCTTATGTTACGGATGACGCTAACCTTTTACTTATGAAGTTGACTATAACTTCGTATTATGCATGATATTATATAATATTAATCATCCTTCATCGATCAACTTTCAAGAGAATGTTACTAAAGGTAACTAATCGTCTTTCATGTCAACCAGTTGCTAATGTTATGTTGGAAATAACTGCGTTTAATTGTATACAATAATAATTACTTCCCTCGGGAAAACACTCCAAAGAAATGTCTTGACAATAATTATGTACACCAAATGAGATGATACAAACTACTAAATTAATATAACTTTTTCTAAATTCAATTGTACTAAATTCCTATTATTTAACGGTGTTTGCCATTAACCAAATTCGATTAAATGTGACAATGATTTGAAGGCGCGTTGCTGTTATCCGTCGTCGATGTGTTTGTTATTGTTATACCAGATAGCACAATATATTAATGTTCGATTTTAAATCTAAATTCGAATCTGGTTTCATTTTGCAAAGAGTATGAACAAACCAGATTAAGGATTTGAAAGCAGCTATATTCTTGTTCTGCACTATACACAATTTACATTTCTAATATGGACAAATCTAAGATTTTAGTCTATGAAACTTGGTTAGTCGCGATGAAGTTTCCAAATTCCCCCCACATATTCTGCTTATTTAAGATCATTACAACTAACAAACACCATGAAGTATAAACCAGAGTAATATCATGAGACTGGACTCGATCTTGACCCACACGAAGATGAGGAAAACTGTACTGCGACATACTTAGAAACAATCAGTCATACTTGATAACAAAATAGCATTTTCCTGACATGCTAACAATACTCTGCTTACTACTGCGATGAAAATGCAATGATTGGCATGGTTTAATACGAAACAAAACATTGGTAGTACAAATTGATTTCCAGTTTCATTTTCAATATATGTAATGCTTCGATAAACTACAATTAACGTCTTCGCTAATTTAAATTATGTGGTACCATTTTGATCAACTTTGTAGTAAGAACTGGTATTTGTGATGCAGATTAATTTATACATGTCTTGCTTGTAACTACAATGTATAATGAAAATGATTTCCATGTTCATACAGCTGTATGTCTTAACCGGTAAGAAATAAAATTGGCATTTAAAATCTATGTGGTTGGGGGTATTGTCATTTTGAAACATTGTCGATAAAACCAGAGAAGAAGAAATATTATCTTTTAAATGTATGTCAGTCACTGCCCAAACTACAATACAACTGCAAAAAAACTTTTGGCATTATATTGTTTTCATACTTTTTGACGCCTTACAACTAATACTATGATCTTACCATCTTTAAGCTTACTTGGGTTATAATTTGTAATTAAAATTGAAATTATTCTAAGACCAATGGTGTTCAGTGTTGGTATTTGATATGTTATAATTGTTAATACGTTTTTAGCTCTATTTGTTATTTTAATGATATAATAAAATCTTTCGTTCATAATCGTAAACCACATGATATATACTTTTTAAAGAAGAATGCTGTCATGTTCATGTCTTTTACTCCGCCTATCTCAACTGACATTACAAATGTTGTTTGCTTGGTTGATTAAAAAGAAAAAAAATACGCATCAAGTAAATCCAATTAGAAGTGAAGATTAGCATTAACTTACAAATAAAATCAATTTCAAGCATTATAAGGATAAACGTTAATACTTTGTTGCATGTTTTATTTTCAGAGCCTTAATGAACTAGTACAGAATATTTGACAAATGATAATCTAATTCACTCTTACAACAACCTAGTAATCTGCTGTTGATCTTATATCCTTAGATAATTATGTCTTATTTGTTTCTGTGGAGAATCTTCTTAGGAGAATGTCTGATCAAATATTAAGCTAGACCATGCTTAAATGGCAATATTCTTATGATATAGAAAAGGATAATTATAGAAAAAGTGTTACTGTACAAGCAGACTCTATTGTAATCAAATGTTTAAGTCAAATTCAATTGTCATACAAGTATTATATAACGTCTTTACAATACCTTTTTCAGATAATTGACTTTTATCTTTCATTTCTTGCCTATCTAGTGGAAGGTCTGTGCTTGCAAATTTGTCCATTTATATTCTATCTGTGCCATCGATGTCACAAAACTTTTGTTTGAAGATTGCTATTAAGGAGAGTGATTTATTATTCATTCAAATCACTATCAAAACAGTTTGATGCTGATAGTTGTTGCAGAGTTAGAATTGAATATATCGTGTTTCCTATAGGGTTTGTCGTTCATCATATTCAAGAAAATGTAACAAATTATCTCGAGAATGTCACTACGTATGAGCCGTCCATTAATCAAAATCGTACAGGTATGACCCCTGTTGAAATATATTAAATAATGTTCAGTGCTACATGTACTTGTTAATAACCTCATTCATATATTAACATCCGCTGAGAGTTTCAAAACAACTGTAAACTGATATGTCCCAGTGTTTGCATGACGGTTCAAGAAATCAAAATGAAATAATGTTTCATGCTTCCACCATAGTATTAATATATGCATCGTGATAGTGGAGTTGACTAACAAATGACAATCAACCACACTATCGTGTCTACGTTCCATCTTTGGTGGCGAATATTGGCCCTAATTAAGTTCAGCATATTCTGTAAACGCATTTAATCTTCAAAATGATATGATTATAAAATTGAAATCGCGATACAAGAAATCAGAATCATTTGCCTCTTTCATTATCAGGTTGAAAGTGTTTCTTGTGTAAGTGGAATTTACTGACATTCATAAAAATGTTTATACTAAATACATATTCATTAGACACAAAGGAATGAATAGGGCGTATATATTACGACTCATAATTACAGTACATGTTTATTTATTATATCAGTTGCTTTTTATGATAACTATCAGGGATCCATAATGACAAACCATACGGCCATTAAACGATTACTATCAAAAGTATCTATTGCAATTCCATTATTATTTGAGTTAATGTTTTTCATTCTATTAACTGGTGTTGTGTTAATTGTTTGTGAAATGCTTTTCGTATTAATAAAAACTCATCAAATGATGATACATGTAGTATAAAATACGTGACCATACACGTATCATTTTAAAACAAGTACATGTACTACAAACTGCTATGGCTTTTGTGATGTCTATGTAGAATATATTTTATGCTCATGATGCACTTTCCGTCATATCACCAACTTTTGTTACACAATTAATCTCTTTAAAATTCTACGAACTGGCTAAATGAAAATCTTACGTTATGTCAATGTATACAGGGGTGCCAAAAACGACTTTTTATTCACTTAAATTTGAAACCAACGCCGTCGGTTTAATACTAAGTTGATTTCTAGATTGTACAGAGTGAACGACAATAAAGCGCTGTAGCGTTCAACTATTACAAAAAATACAAACTGTTCCTGGAACTAAGACAGTCAGGACATGTCAAATGCCTTATGATTAATGGCTGTTGCATTAACAAACCTGTTTAAATTCAGCAAGCATGATGAAGGATGACGTTCTAAAGACATGATCAATATTTTAGAAGTGTTATGAAAGAATATTTTAGTTAGTTATTTCTTTCATTAGCAGCATAATTATTATAGTGCTATAGAAGAAAGGTTTGCAAATTTCAACTATTGATATTTCTATTAAATAAGGTAATATCAACTTTTCTGCACGCGAGCACCATTTACATCACGTTTGAAAATTTATTTAAATATGTTAGTGACTAGATATGAAATACGTTACAAATGACCAAACCATAATGTATAATAAAAATGCAATAATACACTAACAGCAACATGACTTTAGCATCAGAGAAACCTACCAACGTTCAACTAGAAGTAATTATTGACCCATTTACATTTGTGTTTTTTTTTGCAGATGATTGTGAAAGGGTGAACAACTTTCTCTATCATTATAGCTAATAAATTAATGCTAGACAACACAATATGTTTCCTTGAATATCAGCTTAAATTAATCTGCTTCATGGGTAATAAATCACTTGCAAAATAGCAGTGTGTCAGCAGATTTTTAGTAAGGTCAATATACAAAAGAAACATTATTACTATTGTTTTGTTATTCTGAAAAGGCGACATTTATACTTGTTCGTTAGTTATTTGTTTCCATGTTTGAATTGTATACAATTTTTGTAAATCGGACCAACTTATCGGACGGACAATTTTAATATTTCCGTGAAAATTGTTTTTTAAGTCAAAATGATCGTTCTGAAATGACATAACTGTAGATAATGTTGATGTTATTATATAACTTATCTTCAGTAAGAAGGAGAGCACCAGCCAAGAAAACAAAACAATTTATTGACCAATGATCTTGCCTCTATAACACATTCTAACGTGGAATCAACAAGTAATGATGGATGACGTAAACAGACAGATACTATTTCATTGCGGTAGTTATTTTGTTTCTTTTGAAATTTATCAAAGATGTTGAATACGTCTTAAGGATAACAGCTATTGATTTGTCCATGTTGTACTATGTTATTATAAGATATGATTATGCATTGCCTTTAGCAAGCAATAAACTCAAATAGAAGTATAATTTGTTTGCAAGACAATTATATTTTTCTGCTCTTCTAGGGACATTTAAAAACTATTTGAAAGTAAACAGAGAATGATGTTTTATGGATTCAATGGATTCTAAACGATCAATAAAAGTATATACATTAAATATATATTAAAAGGCCATTGCAGTTGTTGAAAATACAAATTCAGTGTATTTCTCGAAGATATAAAATATATATGTCACGTTGGTTTTACTCTTGTTTTATTACACAATACATAACATGTAACTTATTCCCACAACTTTGGCATACGTTAATACACCATATGTTATGAACCCACGAGCATAGTGTTACAAATAAATAGATAACATTGTATCTATTTAAATACCAATCTCTAATATTGATTACATTTCAATCATTTAGCCGGCTAGCTCAGTTGCTAGCACGCAAGTCTACTGATCGAGAGGTCGTGGGTTCGATTTCCGGGCGGGGCTTACTTTCGTGGAGCTTGGTCATGAAATTATTTTTACGGCCATTCTCCCTCCTACCAATGATTTTTAATTATAAGGACAGTTGTTAGTAACTGACAAAAGTATGTGTTTAGTAGTTAGTTAACAGCTAAGTCCAGAGATTTAGCCTTTCCAGGAGGAGTGAGTAGGTTGACTGCCGTTATATGACCTATACAATGTGTTGCTACGGCGTTAAACCCAACGAACAAACAAACAAACATTTCAATCATAATTGGCCTATTTGGTATTTGCAGATTTGTACACACAAATATTCACACATTGTTATATATTATAGTAATAGTAATAAAGTAATATATTTTCTAATATTTTAACTTAATGCAACCAATAATGTTCACTTCAATAAAAGTGCATATTGCGTTACATTGTGAATAATGATATTTAAGTGCATCATAAAACATCTGTAGTAGCAGCATTGTGCATTTGCTCAAGTGCAATAGGGTTATCCATGTTCTTTTATTTCTTCTAATAAAGTTTTATGTTGTATAATAAAATATGCATGAAATTGTGCTTTTGACAACGAATCTAAGGGTTGTTTGTTGGGTTGCGTTCCCGGCATATAATTTACAATGTTCATTCAATGGATGCGAACAATTAAGTAAACGCTAATAGGAGAATATATTGTAAACCAATAAACATATTTTCAATGGAAAAAATTGTCTGCCTGGTGCTATTCCTGAAATAATTCATATGATGCTAGAAATAGAAAAGCTGAAATAAGAACAGCTTTCAATCAGAGCGTCTTATAAATATCTAACTGTAAATTAATTTTGTATTTCTTATTGCAACTTACACATATACAAATAGTGTTTATAAGTTCAATGTCTCCAACTGACCTCATTTAATATTCAATTTGGTAATATAAATATAGTAAATAGTAAAATAAGTTAAGTTTGTAAATAACAAGTTTTAATATTTAAAATACTTATGTTCTGATTAATGTCTGCCTTCAACAAATCTGATTAGATTAAATTAAGGTGACAATGTAAGTCAATGTGTCATCGTCATCACCCAATCCATAAACTTTAAAAATCTTCGAGAATGTATCAGTAACATTAGCAATACTGAACGATTTTATTGTTTCGTCCGACTTGAATACTAGTAAACTAAACATAATTGAGTCAAATGAACGGTGAGTTTTGGCCGGAGTCTTTTTCAAAAATTTAAACAACAACTGTCTTTAATAACATTTGAATTGTTTCATGAAGCTATCGTGCTTGGCTATATCTATCTTTACGCTTTGATTGTATCAATGCGAGGTTTTCAGATCTATCAAAGGTTACAGACCGTTCGAGAATAATATTAATTGTATCAAGTGTCCCATTAGAGTAGTCGTTTAGTATAATTGTAACACAATTTCCGAGGTCATTATTCATACAATGGCGTCTCTTAATCAAAATGTGACAGTTGTGTCTGGTAAAATCATTCGAGTCACTGTCCTTAAAACAATGCCTTTCATTGATAATGTAATGCTTGGTTCAGTCTTGCTTATCAATATGTTAATGCAAGTGTAAAAATTAATTCTCATTGTTTAAAATTAATGAGACAAAATCATAGCATTATTAAATAGAGTTATGAAATATTATCGCATTTAAATACAAATATGTTTGTCGTCAGATATGATATTTATGTCGATAATGACTAATGGGCTGTAATGAAAGACAATGCTTTGACTTTTAAGATTATTATATAATGTATTAATTGAAAAGTCATACTCATTACAAAAGAAAATAATACCAATTAATGAGAACTGTAATGATAGAGGAACGACTTTTATATTATTTTATCAATGAAATCAAATAATACAACCATTAAATCATTCAATACGGTATCCATGGTTACAGGGAAAACAATTTTAAGCGTACTAATTTAATGCTCGTAAATCTCACATACCGTCCAATACAACATTATATTTAATAAGGATGTCTATAGTTGCGTCGTAATGACCTGTATTAGGTAAAGACATTGGTAATGTTTCTCAAGTATACCTCTCAGGTAAACTAGATTATAAGTAAAGTCCATAGAAGTAAACAAGGTAAACGGGGGTGACTAGCATCTGATTTTTTAAATATTATTAAAGCGATAAGTAACATTTGAACTATACTAAAATAAGTCGTAATAATGGTATATAAAGTCATTGATCCAGTAACATTGAAGACATTGTCAACTTAAACTTAAACATCTTCATTTGATTACACGCCTATTTCTATATTACATATTCAATGGCATTGTACAAAAGATGAATTATAAAAAATGAATAAATAAGTAAAAACCCTCCACCATAAATATATACAATAACATAAAATAAAATAAAATTCATCACACATGATGTTATATAGTGTGATTGTGCATTTGGTTTTCATTTATCAAGTTTATAGGACCTTCATTAATCCTTGTTCATGATTCGACTTTATTTTTACATTTGTTTTTATTAATTTGATATTTAAAGTTGTTGTTCTGAACAGTATAACATGGTGCTACTGTTAACCGGACTTGTCCTGAACAGTGTAACATAACGCCACTGTTAACCAGACAATTCCCAAAATGTGTCGAAACATCACCTTTAAAGGGCCTTTAATACAACCCCAAAGGTGTCGAAACATCACCTTTTTGTAAGTTGTTGAAGTTGTTGCTGCAGCAGGTTGATTATGTGTTTATTATATGATATATATGTTGTTTCGTTTGTATTGACAAAATATCTCTCACCTAAAGAATTTTTCTGTAAATGATGTGGCACCAGATGAAGTATTGTCCGAATTATCAGACCTCAATAATAAGAAGCATTATAATGAATATGAATAAAGGTCAACAATAAATGTGAAATTGTTTTCAAGTCAGTTGTGAGCATTTTTGTGAACACATTTGTGTTTGGTACCGTAGACAATTACTTCTTGATAGAATCGTTGAAATCTGTATTGTACGTATTTTCTACGTCGACAGATTTATGTTTATGTTTACTTAAGTTTATAATTCCCGAGAGACTGGAATAATACTAGTAACTTGTCTGTACCATATCTCTTGAAGACGTTTATTTGAAGTAAGACATTTTAATTGACTGGAATCTATAGATAGAATTTGATTTGTATTGTTTACTCGGTTCTCAAACCTCTAGATTTATAAAGTAGAACTCAGTTTGCTCTACGTTCCTAAGAATATTAGTTTTTGGTTTGATACATTTTGAACATACTTTACCATAATATATAAGCCTTACTCAGCCAAATACAATGTAAGGATGATAGGATAAGACGTCGCAAACGACCTTTAAACGTTTCTGATATTATACGTATGGCAGTCACTGTCTGAATCAAAATCGACGTGGTAAAAATATCACGGTTTATTTCATGATGCATACAATCTATGCACTTATGGCATGCGAATGACGGAAAATGAGTTATATTTAACTATAATACATGTACCAGACATGAGGTATCTCTTTGGGAAGCTTTAAACCAGTTTGATAAGAATCATTTATGATGTTGTCTTTTATAATTGTTCTCTGTATTTGTAACACTAAATACATGTATATCGATTTGTTTTGTCGTCTCCAACTGAAAACATCAATGAATGAGGATCTCGCTTCGGAATTAAAGCATTTTCACATAATTTAAATCGAGTGTCTCTGTGGAGGCGAGTAATTGACCAATTATTAGTCCATCCTGTTGATTCCACGTCTGTTGTGTCCTTTTAATTAGACATAACTAGACAGTATGATTGATTATGACATTTGTTTAATCGGAAAAATTCATTTTTGATGCGATTAAATTTGTCATTAGTCTAATGACCATATCTGTAAAACCAGTGTGTTAACAGTTTGGATTGAAAAGCCATTTAACCATGCAATGTTTATTGTTTTTTGCAAATTCAGCGCTTAGACAGATACAATCATAAATATAAATTAAATAAAGACTCGCGAGTAAATATGAAACAATTCATAAGTGTTTATATTGTAATGAAACCTCACAATGGTATTATAATTATCTTGCACACTTAGTTTACTTGAAGCACACTGTGATTGTTTTTTTATATTTAGACCCATGCTTAAAGAAGCAAGTAAAAAGCAGTTTTTTACAGATGTTTTACATAATCTCAATTTATCGTATTCCCATTACACAAACGGGAATCAGGTGGTCTTGTTTCAAACACTTCTGAATGTTGTTTCACAACTTTTAGACTATGCGACACCTTTTCCCCCATACTTCCAATTCTATTCTTATATTTATATTAGATTAAACACTGTGAGTGTCGGAAATGGCAAAAACAAATTATTCTTCAATTATCTTCCACCTAGAAGATGTTCACATAAAATAAAAGTGATATGCCCTAGGAA
Organism: Mactra quadrangularis; assembly: GCA_025267735.1. Classification (NCBI taxonomy): domain Eukaryota; kingdom Metazoa; phylum Mollusca; class Bivalvia; order Venerida; family Mactridae; genus Mactra; species Mactra quadrangularis. The sequence continues at coordinate 15,208,959 of CM046296.1, forward strand.
CTGTTTTAAAACAAAATTTGTGATATACTGTGATATACTATGGCTGTCCTCTTAGAACTTTTAGACGTCTAACAGAGTTATACGTCCTAATGCAATGAAGCCCAATGTCTATACACCTTATATATTAAAACTTTTTTATGGCAACGGTGTTAAGATTACCAACTTCTTATTGATTAAACAATTATATTAACGCTTTTGAGTGACTGGCACTGGATAGCGTAGTGTAGAATGCCTTTCTTTATTGTTACACGTACGCTTTGGACATTCTCGTACCCAGAGGTTATCAAGATTATCGAAAATCTGATGACCTCTGGGTACTTTTTTTAAAAAATAGATTTAACGTCGCATTTAACACATATTTAAGTCATATATACGACAGCCAGCTCTTCCAACTATAGGTTTCCTGGACACTTTTTCAATCACCAATACTAACTTACCCTACCACGAGGCCGACAACTCATGTATAGGGTATGACCTACCGCGACCGGGCTAGAACCTGCGATCTCCGGATTCGAAGTCAGACATGCTAACCACTACGCTACGGCCGCGTAGAATGCACATTGGACTACTGATTGCGAAAAGTAAGTATATACATCAAAGTAGTTTTCTGGAGAAACACTGCATCAGGCAACACAGTTGATTGACAAGCCCAAATATCTTCAGATTGTTTTATTATACCGCACTATAAGTATGTTTCATTTTTCTTTTTAAACTTTTTTGAATCCTGTTTTGTGTTTAAGATTTACAAATACTTTCACAAAAAACTTTCAAATGAGTCAAATGAATATTAAATATATCTTGAATCCATCCATGCATCCTCTTTGCAGGCTTTTTCAATAATACGATGTTCTAATCCTCCATCTTAAGTCCTTTTTGATTACAAAATTATCACAATTAACAAGATTTACTGTAACTTATGACTTAAAGTTCGTTTAACTACTTGTTAAAAATAGATTTCGAGCGTTTCAGTCAGATAAACAATTCCATTAAAATGCAAAATATAACTTACATTTTTTCGAACTCTTCGGGCGATTGAATTGTTAATACAAAATGAAAACAAACATATCTGTCTGGGAAAACTGATTGTGTGATAATTGTTAGGCCTTTGGAGGCGCTGTCGATACCATTATTGTTAATTCGATACCATTTTATCCATAAGCATTCCTAGTATTTTATTTCCCACACACATTTTAAAATTAAACATCCAATTACAATTATAACACCGTGAAACAATTTATTTAACTATAATTAGATAATTTACTAGCATCTCATAAAATTACATTACGTCATCATTCTTAAATCTAAACATACCTGCAGCTACAGTCATTATCAATATTTCATTGAGCAAAACAAAATATGATTCAAAAACTTTTTTAATTGTTAGATTTTGGTTGAATTTTATGAAGGCAAAGAAATCGGTTTGGTAGAGTAAAAAAAACATTTTGTGTAGTAATTAATGTACATCTGAGAATTCTTCGCTCGCTAGATTGACTGTTGATATGATATGATTTTGTAAAATTGTCTATCATACTTCCTTATTGTAATTATAATTCAAGTCTCCTAGACACCACTAAATATCTAGAACATTCACCTAAGATGTATCAATGAAGAAAAAGAGTTCATACTGGTTTATAGATATTTCACAGAAAGAAGGTTATGACACTTTATATATTATTTGTACCACAAACAAGGTTTTACCAAAAGGAAATAAGGTTATGTTGGTGGTGAGCATATGTACTGTTCTTCATGTAAAATGTATTTGGTATATGATGAATTTATGCCTTCAACTATTAAATGTATTTTACTGTTAGATGTGGCTAGCTTTGTCCCAAGTTTTACAAGACAGAATAAATATGATTCCCATGTTTGGTCTTTGACATTCAGTAGATATCGGCTCAACAAAAGTGTATTGCTTATGATAATACAAGAAAAAGTAGTTTTAATATTACTTCTAAAAGACAATGGACATCCAGTTCAGCAATCAATGAAAATATAAAACTTTTGACTACATTTAGTTAAATTTATAATTATTTCATTTGTTTTTCCACAACAACCAATATTGAATATGTTATTTTTAGTTTTCATATAAGCTATCTTATAATGTTTGCATTTAAGCCTGTTTCTGCAGGAAACTCTAGTCAGATATTAGGGTTTTGTGTAATGGCGGGCGAGTACCTTTTAGATTCGGTTTTGATTTGGTGAAGTAAATCTCTTATCAATTTTTATACTTGTTTTAATATTTAACAAGAAAATATTTATTGAAATATTTTATTGTTTTGATTCATAAATTAAAAAATAAAACCAGAGGATTTCAACTGTTAGGACTTACTTACCAATTGGATCTCCCAAAACTTTATAAAGGAAATATAACCGACATCCTCATCGTAAGTTATATTAATTGATGTTGTCTATATTGTATGTTAAATGACTTTGTACGTATGCATCTAAAACATCAGTTAATTGATATTTTCTTGTATGCATCTAAAACATCAGTTGATTGAAATTTTCTTTTAACCAAGACCACTGAACATATTTAATCAAGTTTCTTAAAATACATCAGCTATTTTTTGGTTTCTATGGAAACAGTATTCAATATTGTGATGTATTGTAAGTAGTTTCCGTGTACGTCTTTTACGGAAACAGGTTGAATTAAAATATGTCTATTCTCCTTTTGCGTTGTATTGTCTCGCGTAAGACGAGTGTAAGTAAATGACTAAAGGCGTATATCAATGTCATGCTTTGCCAAATTAAGATGTATGTATATATTCTGAAAAGAAATTGAAATCACTTTTTTTTCCTTACGAAATGTTTTAAGTAACTTGGGCACGCGGCTAAACCGATTTTTTTTCAAAATAAACTAGTATCAGTACACCAGTACAGTTTTTTTTTAAAAACAGCAATAGTAAATTTGTTAACTTTGATTAAAGAATGTATGATTGTTTTTATTTATTTTATTTATTTATTTATTGGAGTTAACGCCGTATCAATACAATTTAGGTCATTTCACGGCGTCCAGCGCACCTAACCTAGCTTTCCTGGACCATTGTCTATAACCAGTACTCACCTACCCTTCCACAAGGCCGGAAACTTCTCCATATTATCTAATCAATGGAGGAAAATCGACATTATTGTCAAATTTTCATGGAAGGGTATAACCTCCCCGGGTCGGATTCGAACCCGCACCCCCTCGGACACGAGTATTTAAATCCCGGCGCGTTACCAACTGCGCTATCGACCCGGGTTCATGATTGTTTTTAAGTTAAACTGTATTGATTATTACCCTGACGATATACAGCGACGGTGGAGATAAGCTTTTTGGCAATATGAAAATGCCAACATTCTATCTTCGCTTAAAATACGTGAATAGTTGTGAAACCTAATACATCAATGTAAAAAGCACTCTGCTTCACAATAATGAAAGCAAATAGTAACAGAAGCGCAAAACAACTTATAATTAGAAAGTAACATTTTAAGTGAACAAGCTGTTGAAACAGTTAAACATAATTGGAAAAGACTACGTTAGATTTGTTAGTGAAAGTGATGCTGTAGTTAAGTTCTGAGTAGTTGCTATTTTTTTCTAAAGCTTATAAGAAACAATACATTCATACACAGCACTAGTAGAAGATACCAAGGACCTATAATGTAAAATAAATATATGTTGTATGAGTAAACCCAGGTGTGATGGAACAAGTCTAGATCAAGTGTTTATGAGTGAAAAAATGATATAGACAGATTGATGACTAGAATGTATATATCTCGAGTCTTACAGACACTGAGTATTCTATTGCCAATATGTTTTATTTTTTTTTGAAATATTACGCTCTCTTCGTTGCTTCAGTATGTTTCTTTTTTAGAACATGAAGTTTTAATATTTAAGTCAATCCGATAGTAGTTATACTCGTTATACTATCATATACACGATTCTTACAGGCGATACTCCAATACAACTTTATTGTAATGTGACATAAATGCCAATAACGCGGACTTAAGTGCATAACAGGCCTGCCCTTTAGATTAAATATGATAATATGACCTGTCTAATCAGTGTGATTTGTTCTTTGGTTGGGTCAATCGGCTTAGCAACCTATTTGTTGTTATTTTATCTGGATATAAAAGAGCAATGGCAAATGACATTTGCGTTGTATGTCAAAACAGATTAATTGTCATATGATCAATGGCTGCCATCAAATTGATATTAATGTTACATACATAATAAATGACTTCTCACCCTAGACAAAGATCAAGCTGTTACTGTCACAATGTCGCTTAATGATGCGTTTACACCCCCCCCCCACACACACACAAACATATGATGTACAATTCTTTCCCTGACTTGTATATGGATTTATCTACTTTACATTTTGTTTTTCTTTATTTCTGTTCAATGAAGACAAACTAACAGTCGTTCTAACAATTAGCCAATGATAGTTATCAACACCTTTGCATATATTTTGCGTCTTATGCTATATTAGAAAAAAATGGAAATAACAGAACATAAACGGTATTATGTTTGTTTCACTTATAATAGTATATTTTTTCCATCACTATAAACAATTCAATCTCGAAATATAAATGATGCTTAGGCGAATGCTCTCTAAGAGTAGAAAAACATAAAGCACACATCACCAGTAAAGCACAGTCTAAACCTTGGGTTTTGTCCTTATTTCATTGTTGATATTCCCATTTTATAAGAAGGAAAGTAACTATGTTGAAAAAGACAAAAACTGTTGTAAATTAACTGAATCAAAGCCCCTATTATCTTACTGTTCTCGAGTTAAGGGCATTTGTCGTAAACATATTTTTTCTTTACACCTATAGGGTATTAGATCTGAATTTAATTGTGTCTCGTGTATGCTTTTTCTAAAGACTCGTGATAAAGGTTAATTCAAACTGACAACTAAACTATCACGGCGCTGGAATAATATTTCTGGAATTGATGTTTCTTGTTAAGGTGAAGTCCCTTGACATCATACACTATACGACAGCTGGCATTATTGCTTAAGTATTGCTTAGCATGAAGAAACAAAACATAATTATGTTATTGACAAATGGTATATTCCCATATGCCTTAGAAAAGAGGAGCCAATACATTTCTTGAGAGAAGGTATTAGTTTCCACTGTTTCAAAAGATTCGTTGCACTACACACATAATTTAAGTTTTCGGTCAGAAACAAAAAAATATACTCATTCACTGAACTCGATCAAATACACTGTAATACCAATGAGACATTTAAGCTCTTATATTCTTTGGAAACACTCATTCATATGCATGCCATACATACTATCAAAACTAAGATCAACAAGGTTTAAATGATGCTTGACATTCAAAGTTATTGCCAGTGTACCATTGGTGATATAAAATGTATCACGAGTGGAAGACAGTCCAAGTTACATTTGATTGTATTGTGAATCAAATTTCCAGATTTAAACAAATATTCAGGCCAGCTCTTCTCAAGATTCAAAGAATCGTGTACATGATTTTATATATGGGTTTCTAAAATAAATTATTTGGTATATAAGCAAGACAATATAATAATTCAGCTCATTTAACTAAATGAGAGCAATTTTATGTTAAGACTAATAATTATTGTCTTATAGAACAACTGATAAAACATAAAGGCTACAATCTGATATCCATTATTAGTGCATCTCTGTAACTAATGATGTTAACTAGTTATGACTGCTTGAGAGATCATTAGTTTATAGCAGTCATCCTAAGTAGCTTTTGTTGTGATATTTATTGAAGTTATGTAATGATAAAATGAAATTCTGAAAGGAATAGTGTATATCAAATCTTGAAAAAAACATTTCAAGCCAAAACAAGATAGAGAGTCAAATTATATCTATCGGAATCGTTTCAGGCTAATTCTAATTGGTTTATTAAGACATCATGCTGACTTTTATAGGGTTATTGCATGTCATCTATGAGTGGTGACAGAGGTGAACTATAGTTCAAGTGTTCCTTAGATTTTATCGTGTGGACATTGAGAGTCGTCGTTTATCATATGCTTTAGATTTTATCCAATGTCTTGAGTTCAACATCACTTAACACAAAGTCATAAATCATAAATTTGCTTTGTATGCATTGTATAAAATCTTTCCACTTAATGCTTTTTACTCCCACCTGTTTTCTTGCTCATTTTTCATTGAATTCACCCACGTGTATATTCCTGATAGCTGTTCATTTCAATATTTTTGTACATTCACTCACGTTTTGAGACAGTCGTTTGGGAATAGTATTGGAATTATAATTCGATACAAAAGATCATTTACCTCAATAGTTTTTAAACTGGACCAATCACTCAAATATTTCGAAATATTCTTCCGCAATGCAGTTATTTTCATACGAAACCTTTACGAACTATAGCCATGTGCGGAATTCAAATATGTTACTACAATGTAGTTACGATTTTACTGTCTTCGATTTCGTTATTTTAACGTGTTATACTTTGTAAAGACTAAATCCGACTTTATGGTACACAAAAAAGCAAATTTATTGTCAACAAACTGTTTCATAATCATGCAATAATTCTTTAGCTAAACTTTCTTCAGTTTTACTATTTGCTGTTACCTTTACCTCTTTAAACACTGTAATATTGATTGACAAAGAACATTTGTTTTATGATAACTTCACGCGGACACATTTATCGACGGTTTTCTGAATAATGGTTTCCACACAAAAGGTGTGAGACACATGTGTATCGAATTTGTTTTTATGGGATATAAAAAAATTACATGTAATTTGGCCCACATCTTCCAAGTCTTAATTCCGACTAAGGAAGTTCAATGGTGCATTGTAACACTGGGAATCAAGATATACGTATGCCGTTTCGAAATTAGGGAAAAAAACACTCGTATTAAAAAACACAACTTTATATGATATGATAGTTATCACCACCAGGTCGTGTTAATTGTACATTAATGATAACATTTGAGCTTACTGAAATTCTATGCATGTATATCAGGACATCATTCAGATAATACCACTTTGATGTCAACAAGTACGGTATATAGAGAGGTTTTTTCTGCCGCAATAATGTTCAAGTGACTCATTTCTATCGTTAACTATTCTAAAGAAACTTTTTCAATTAAAACATAATTCGAAATAAATCAACTTCGTACACAATACTATCACAAATGTCGCGTTCATTAAATGTTAGGCAAACAAATGCCATTGGTAAAACTCTTTTCAAATACCGGATTTAATTCTCTCCTCTGGGCACTAGTTTGATGTTCCATGACAGGTTTGTCACGCCGTGACACTTAACCTTTTACATGCTGGTGTAAAATGAACTAAATACGAAAATGCACTTAAGGCGCATCAGGTTTATTTAGTTGCTGTAATGTCTTTTCAATACTTTCAGAGAAAAGTTGTAAACGAGCGTAGCAAGTGACAAGTATAACTGGCATAATTAGCCATGTCATTTGTACTTTGAAAGGAAAATACGTTAAATTTTTGTTTTCTTAAAATGGTTGCCAATGTTGAGAGGTTTATTGCAATTTTATATGGCGTATTTTCTGGAATCATATACTTTCACAAATAACATCTATGTTTCGCCTTTTTTAATATCAAGTACAGTTAAAAGCAAAACAATCATCAGAATATGCATCAGGAAATTTACTATTGCATCAGTAACACATCAGTTATTACTATTGCCCCCATACACATTAAAGTATAACATTTTTATCAGCTCTGTTATTGTTGCGATAAAAGTACCCATGTATGCTTCAATTAAACAACATCATCAACTACAACAACAAAGTAAATTGACAAGCAATTTGATCTTATCAGACAATTAACCTGAAGGAAGGTTATATCTTTCTACGGACTATCAATGTTCCATTTTTAGCTACACTATCATCATATAAATAGAAGAATTACAATGATATATAATGAAAGATACATCCCACGCACTGTGGCGATAGCACTAAATTTGTATTTATATCAATAAAATTATATGTTTGCAATATTAAATAATCTATTTGTCATTTTAGTATAATAGTATTCCTCGAGACTACCTGCATCTGTTTTAATCCGTACTTCACATTTCATCCGCACTCTATTACGATGTTAAACTATACGAAGGGCATCTGTCTTGTATTTAAAGGTACTCGTCGCGTGTCTGCCTGTTTGTTTATGATCGAAATGTCCAATCGTTGTTAAAGGCTTACCCATGTCTTTACCACTCTGCGACTGTATAGTCATACAAAATGTTTCAACTTATACGTTTGTATACATTTAATTCTTTATCTTTTGTCTTTGTACATACTTTCTACGTTTATTGTGTATTTATATCCAAGTTAAGTACTTTTTAAGGTTCATGTAAAGCCTTGGTTTGCAAAATAGTTCAGTGAAAATGAAAATGCTCTAATTCTGTCACACTCCACTCAGAGTAGTGTTTTATACATCAAAATGTTCCTCATGAAACATACAAAGTGATGCTTGTCATCAATTACGCCAAAAATATTTAACAAAAGATGTATTTGCAAAATTGATGTTGTATAAATAAAATACTGAAATGTATTACTCTTTTCTTACAACAAAATTTAACATTAAATCCTTTACAGAACATTATAGTTCATATTTCAGTCAAGGTACTCCAATATTCATAACATTAATAAATGTTAAAACAAAACTGAGGCAAATGAAAAACTAAAGTGAAAGTAGAAACAGGGTCGCGAAAACCCATTACACTTGCATCTGTCAAAATGTTTTTCATATACCGTAGTTTTGTTTAAACATTTATTGAGATCATATATTTTGGAGTACCTTCATTGGAATATGAACTATAATGTACTGGAAATGATTTAATGTTACATTAGTTTGTAAAAAGAATTGAATGTCTTTTAGTATTTTCATTTATACAGCATCAATTTTGCAAATACATCTTTTGTTAAAAGTTTTCATCCAAATTAATTGCCAGCATCACTTTGTATATTTCTTAAGAAACATTTTGATGTATAAGACACTGCTCTTGATGAAAGTATGACAGAATTAGAGCATTTTTTTATATTTTACTATTTTTAATGCAAACAAAGACTTTACTTGAACCTTAAGTCATATCAGTCATAATTTCAAATTTATTGTCGATGGATAACTTTACATGATAAAGTTTGATGTTCCTTTACTAACATTAAATTCTAGTTTTACAGCTTGTTTGTGTCATCAATGAACAATAAATGAAGAAGTCTTGTTGCTCAAACGTCTTCAGAAAAGGAGTTTTACAGCTTTAATATTGTAACAAAACACATTCTTTCGAAACACTAACCAGTACATGTGTTCTTCAATTTGATTTGTTTTTGTAATACGCTAAAACTCATTTTACCCCAACAATTCATTTAGGCTGACCTTCTCAAATATTTTATCAATAAAAAACTATCCTATGGAAGATATTGTCATGAAACAAAGTATTAAACTTGAAAATATGAGCAACATGTAAGAAATACGAGGCTTATTAAAGCAATATTGAGGGGATGAAAAAGGAAAAGTTTCCTAAAACAATTATTAAATATCAATTCTCATAAATTTTGTTCATATTATAGTTTATTACCATATTGAATACGAGGTAAATTATTTGTTTTGTTAACCTGAGGCACAAAAGTACAAGCCGTTTGTGTAGTAATACTGAGATTTAAATATTTAATGGACTGGCATTTGACTGTGTATTATATGGTACTGGTATAAATCAGGCATACCATTGATACTTAAAATAATTTAAATTGATATCATTTACGTTAAGACTTATACGGAAGGACTAGCGAAGAAAAGAATGCTACTGAGATTGTTTTAAGTTAAGACACTTGACTTGATATAAATACTTTAACCATTTCTCTACAAATGCTGATTATATAATTAAATTCTCATCATATACAAACACGATTTTAAATTTTTAATAAAGCGATATGTTTAGTTATAGTATGTGTCCCTTGATAGCCCTCGTTTATCACAGAAATTTTCCTATTTGGCATTTTTTACGACCAAGTCATAAATCACTGCCTGTCTGGAATGATCTCCGACATTATTATATTCCCTGTTGGTTTCGTGCCGCCTCTAGTAGCTCATTATGAAAGTTCAAATACAAGATTGTAATATCATACTCATTTTTGCAAGAAACTGTATCACGGCAGTTATCAAGTGCATGATTTAGATATAACATTTTCTCTCCAGGCAACAGCTACAGCCCTATCATCCACCGAATACACTACATGGTCCTGATGAGTTTGACCTACTTCAAACCAAATTCAATACTATAAAGTAGTTTGAAATGGACTAATGATGGCTTTTGTCGTAAATCATGTTAATCCTTTATTCTTGTTAACGCCGTAGTAACACACTGTATATGTCATATCATGGCGGTCAGTCAAGCTACTCACAGAACAAGGGAAGGCTTAATCTCTAGATTTAGCTGTCAACCAGCTATACACTCAGTTACGGACTGACAATTGCACTACTTGATTAAGAATCTGCGATAGAGGGAGAATGGCTGTAGAAATTATTTCATGACTATACTGTTAAAGATGTATTTCAAAAAGTAATATAAACATAATACAATATAGATTAAGTAATTTAATACAAACTGTGTGCTGTACAATGTGGTCATCGCGAGTGTATAAAAATTAAAATATTGATACAAATATAGATTTATGATAAACAATACAACAAATGAATAATAAAAGTCGTCGTCAACACAGTGTTGCCTTCTGTATTCTAGTTTTTTGGGTATGTTAAAAAGACATACAATTTTCATACCAATATCAAGAAATGTGCAAAATACTAATTCCAAATAAAGATATATATGGTAGAAATTGTAACTGCAATGTACGAGACTAAGATGTGCTATATTTGTATTCCAATCAGTCTATATGTAATGAGTCAAACAATTACGATGATACATGTATAATCAAAAACATTTAAAGACTGTCAACATATTACCACCATGGTGTTTTCCACAATTATTGTTTCGAGTTGTGGATTTACTTTACAACTAATTATTTTGTAGCATGTCGAATATTGTAATGAATTCACTTGACAATTAGCATTGGCATGTGTTATATAACAAGATGTTGTTATAGTATTACAGTCGTGGAAGATATATAGCCATATACATAGATAGATTTACCTTAAATCTCTCCCGGACTAGGTTGTTTATCATTGTTTCAAATATATTCCTATGAGACTCGTTATAAAAGGTTTTTTACCTCTATGAAGGAATACTTATCAAACTGATCAATCATATTAGAAACACTTTTACCCAATAGATTATTATTTATCGCCAGAAAAACGTTAACAATTCAGTAAAAACGAGTTTGTCACGGAATTTATATCAGAAACTAGGAGGATAAAGACATTAGGACTTTAGGTCGTTAGATATGTGAGATATGTGTCATTTTTCCATTGACTGATGGTATGGTGCGTTCTGAAAACTGCCCATAGAAGCAATCAAATATTATATGTATCGTCTACATGTTGATTCAAAAGCATTTTATCGGAAACCAGAATTTCTTGAAATAGCTTTTCGAACTTAGTCTTCGAGTCCATGAACATAGAATTTTAACTCCTTCTAAAATAAACAGAAGGCGCAAAATATTCACGATCTAAATTAAACAATACAAGTTATCTGCAAGTATACTCTATTTAGCGATTACATTGTTCCATAACAATGATTTGGATGATTACTTCAACACGAAAGCTGAAAGATACGTGTACATTGTACACAAATCCGCTGCAATGAGAAACAACATTCTTCACAGTTTTACAATTACGGACAGCACCGGTCTAATAAGCATTACATATAACAAGCAGTGTACAGAAACTAGTAGCTAAATTATTGAATTGTTGAATGTATGTCTTCTACCCTCGAAAATATCATCTTTCAGTTCATTTAAAACAAAGAAAATACTTTTTGTGTCTATTGCGAACAACACTATGAAAAGTTTAGAGATCAATGAAACGTTATTCAAATTTGTAAAGAGTTTCACACTATTAAATATATGCTATTGTTTCATAACCATGACTTGAATGATGAACGTGAAATGACCTTTTTGTGTTGGTGCGCCGTAAAACCCAAACAAACAAACGAATGATGAATGACTCACTCTAGGCTTTAAAAACGATAATTCAGTCATCTAGATCAATCAGATAATGCCACTTAGATATCAACAATCCCGGTTTCTCAAGTATTTCCTGCCAATGTCCATATTGTCCTACTTCTGTAGCTAATGAGCCTAAAACAACTTGTCCAAGTAATACATCACTCCGGAAGCGGTCATGATCATACACTAGAATATTCACAGTTGTTGCGTGCATTTCATTTATAAGCGGACATATGTCAAAGGTAAAAGTCTGTTCAAATGCCGGATTTGATTCTTTCTTGTGGGTATTAGTTTGCTGTTTAATGATAGGCTTGTCCCTCTGCGACACTTCTACTTTTACATACGGATCTGAAATTAGAAAAATCACGATATGTATTTCAAATTGATGAGAATTATAGATAAAGTTGAATGCCTAACCCATTACCGATATTGTGATATTTCCAAGACAAGTGAGATTGTTGTTTGTCTTTCAGATACATGGACAAAAAGTCTTGTAATAAGCAAAGACAACTGCCAACAACGATTTAAAGATTTCTCTAGTTGCCCTAATGTTAAAGTCATTTATAGCATCAAATGATGCTTGTCAATTAAAGGTCGGTGTGTATACTCGTGAGCGGAATGATTTACTGACACACTGCAACAAAGCACAAAACTTTCCGAAGGTATTTAGATCATTATTGTATCAATAAATATACTACTTTGCTACATTATAATAAGCAGGTGTTTCGCCGTTTTAATAATCTCTTTTCGTATCACACGTTGTTATATCTAGTTATTAGAAACTGTTTTCTGCTCGGCCAAACAAATATATTGTACAAATATTATTACAATAATGCTTGGTTGACGTAGATTAGATATCGTTTGCAAAAACGCGTTTTATTACATTGTTTATAATTATAACGTTTGTCAAAGAGTCTGTATAGTCTACTTCAGAGGGAATTGGTCGGAATAACAAGAATGTACATCATGTCACTAAGTTCTGAGTGGATATAAAGGCAGCCATTCTAATCGTTTTAAGAAAATCTCGAGATTATGTTCGCACTTGAATACCTAATGCTTCGTTAGTCTAAGAAAGAATGCTTGTCCTTTTGACTTGTTATGTAAAATGTATAAAATAAACTAATTATTGCAATCAGTTACATCATTAATGTATAGACCTGTACATTCATCAGCTCGAATCAATGCATTTCCTATCGGACTTCGGCCTATAAGCCAACTAAAAGTACCATTCTCAACTAACATTGTAGGTTCGGTTTTTACCAATTAGAGACCCCAGAATAGTAACATAAATAAATAAGAAACAAATAATTACCTGGGGCACCTGTCAATGGATGTAATGGTAATTGCCTGGCTTGATCAACAAATACAGATAACAAACCATGTCCTGGATCAAACTTTAGACCAACTGATAGAAAACCCAGATCCTGAAAATAGAAGAAAATTCATTGTTACTCTACACACTAAATACAACCACTGTAAAATTTTACGTGTTATACAACCTATACATAAATATATTTTATATACTTGTCTATTCATAAAGATAGATTTGACCAATTTAAATACAGCTGTTTTTCACAGAAGTGTGTTAAACACAGTGTTTTAAAGTCTGTTTCAAAACTTCTACAGAATAGGGATTACCCGTTTTAAAAACTGACCTCATGTATTTCGGACTTCTATTTTATTTATTCATGAAAAAACAATATTCATGTAATAGTAATAACAATACTACATGTATTAATTATGTTCTATTTGATAGCACTATTACGTACATGTCACGTGCATATTTGTTTTTATTATATTGTTCTGTATACATTTATATTGCAACACAATTAGAGTTAATAACGTTATGTTATGTTATGTTATGTTATGTTATTTAATTAACATACAGTACCATTACAAAAAGGCATTTGATTTATCTGTAAGCCTATTTTGGAAAATATGGTTTATGTTGTGTATGTACGAGTATCAAAAAAGTCATTGTCTTATGTGATAGGTGTTCTGGAGAAATGATGATACAAATACATAATGTATATTGTCAAAGACTTTATATAATCTTTCAGACGGAAATCAAAACACGTACAATTTCAGATGAGATTTTAAGATTGCGAAAATGTTAATGGGATGTTACATTACTTGGTCATATTTCAGTTACACAGTCTTATAGAATAACGTGTTGCACTAAGCTAATGAGGAAATGTTACAATGATGTAAATCACGAATAGAATATTCAGTCTTTAATCCTACGTTACAATTTCACAAAAAATACACACGCTCCCTTTTCAAAAAGCGTGATAGAATACTTCGAAGAATAGATGATCAGACACAGTATAAAACATTCAATGTAGTTGTTAAGTGCTACAATGTAATATATATACTAATAATATTGTCTAAGTACTAACAGTTTGCATAATTAAAATGATCATGTGATAACAAAAAAAACCCATTTTATTTAGGGAACATACATGTAGTTTGTAATGATTTGATTGAAAGGAAACACTTTGGAAACCAGATTAAAACTATTTTTCAAATTGACTACTAATATTGTTGGTATTGTCAAGCGCATAAGACTCGTATAAAGCAAGAGTTAGCAAAAATAGAAAACTCATATAGAGCTTGTTGTTTTAATGAATTTTGGTAAATAGCATTTGTGTTTTGTTAAGACAAATTCATAGTTACTAGACTGCAATTCAATATCAGAAAACATTACAAAAATTTACCAGATTAATCAAGATAACATCCAAACGATAAATGAATCAATTATAAGATCATCAATCTAACTAGTCTACCAATCATACTAGCAGGTGTATAACAATATTACTAAGTCCAATCATATCTAATAGTATTACAATGTATAACATCTAGTAACATTGTGACATTTTGTATCTGCAATGGCACTATAAAGACAATTAACGCTGCTTTTTATCCTCTATACAAAACAAACAATCAAGATGTTGTGATATACCTTACTTTGAACAGATCATTTTAATTTACAAAAACAAATTGGTTTTCACAGAGTCTGACTTAAGTTCAGACTCGTCCAAACAATTGAATGTACTAATTGAAAGGTTATTATCTATTGACAGTGATTCTTAAATGGTATTTTTCGCTTAACGCAAGTATTTTGTATACAACAGCAAAAGCAGAAAACCTTGTTAGATCGATCAGCAGTTATATCCGAAGATGCATTATATCATTTTATGGACTATTAATTTTCCAATTATAAGGCAATGCCACAATAAAAATAGTTGATTTACTTCTTTTATATTTATACGAAAATAAAACGAACACTTGTATTTTTGTTTAATTTGCATTATCATCGACACATTAATTTTAATTGCGACATACGTCTCCGGTGTCGTTCTGATAACAAAACGTTTTACATAATGTGTGGGTGTAACATTATATGTGCAACAATGTCATTTCTTGGTGATAAGAAAATTAAAACTGATGCATAGATGGTTTGCATTCAGATGCGTAAGGAACTGAGCAAACCGGACAGACTGTCTTTCAAGAGAGATACGGACTTACAGGCATTCTGAAGGATTTGTTAAATGACACAGTTGTAGTAAATATCATATTCAGATTCAAGTTATACATGTAACTGCTGTGTGTAAGGTCTGTTGTATTATTTAATAGATTTTACCCTTCCAGATTAGCGAGTTGAATTATTTTTGTTGGTTATAACAGAACAAATTGACTTTGCCACTACTTGTTGACATCAACCTTGATAAAAGTTTGAAAATATTACAAATGTAACATAAAGATAGACATGACCCCATTTCAAACAATAATTGAATAAATTATAAAGTAGTAGTTGAATCTATGTGGAAAAATACTAACTACTAAAATACTAAAATAATTTACTTTATTCAAATAAACATTGCTCATATGACGAGTACAATTTTAGTTCATTAACAATAATCACAAGAAAGATTTATTTGCTTCGTTGTTAATATGAGATGAAAAGTACTGAAAATCATTATCATTTAATTTTTTTAATGGATTTACACTAGATAAGTGATATTTATTCAAGGAAATATTTGAATCTTGTTATATTGAAGATAATACTATAACTATATTGATTTATAATAAAGATAGGGAAATGAATGAAAATGAGTTTGTTTTACTTGAAATCATATTCAAGTTATAAAAGTTAATGACTAATATTAAAGCAATTAATTGGAGATTAAATAAACAATGTTCTCAATGTTAAGCTTGTCATGGTTTACGGAGGTAATAATAATAGTAATGTATAAATTTACAATTTCAGATTTCATATGGTATCCAGTGTCATAAAGTGTCTTATTTCTTATAATTATCTTTAGTATTTAATATTTTATCTAAGAATAACCAAAACCTAACGAAAGCAACGTAACATGATTGGTTTGTAAACCATACGGCAGATGTGACTCTGCTACTTACCGGTATTGGCTCTTGTTCTTATTACATGTTATCGTTGCTTACATTTTTCTGTCGTGGGTAAATGTTTATCCCGAACCTTTTCCCAATTACTTATTTACGTGCAAATTAATTTGTTTATTATTAATTCTCTTAATATTATACCAGCAAGGGCTTTTTGTGAGTTCATAGAGTGATTAGTCCATAAAAGTGAGCATAAAAAAGCCAAACAACATTATATCTTTTTGAGAATTTTACAATTATAGAAAATGTTGTCGATTCTACATGTATTTTGTCACACACAATTCTGGTGAATAAATAAACAGAGAACCCATGACAAAAACAATAGTTTTAAATGACTTATCATGTTCATACACGAAATAACACTATTTATGTCTGGAAAGCACTTACCTCTCTCATGTTATGAGAGGATAAAACATAGCGGAAACAATGACTATTATCGAAGGTCAATATATGAGACAAATTGTCGTATAGAGTTTAATAATTTATATGAGGGTGACACGGTGACCTTTTTGGAAATATAATATTTTTAGTGAAGTGGTTGACGTTCCTTTACAAAGACGAAAACATTGACATATACTAACAATAGGCAGAATATGTATTATAATAGACATACGGAGATTGAAATGCTGTGAGCGCTTGGGAAATGCCATGCGTGAAAATGGCATTAAAATAGTCTAGAGATATCATGTTTGTGGTGATTGCGTCTAAGACAATAATTACACCCTTAGTTAAAGGTTACAACATTACAGATTAAATGACACATCCTCCATTTATATATTTAAATACGTATTAATAAAGAACACAAAATCGTCCAGAGACTTTGTTATTAGTTTTGGGATACAAGCATATATTGAAGTGCTGTGAGCGCTTGTAAAATGTCATGCGTGAATATGGTATTAAAATTGTAATCAAGTTTATGCATAGATGGTTTGTATTCAGCGGCGTAAAAGAACAGGCTGTTTCAAGTAAAAACAAACTTATGGGACATTCTGAAGGATTTGTTAAATGACACAAATATTGTAAATACCATATTCAGGTTCAAGTAATACATGATTAGAAATAATTATTGTCATCATAATCCCGCCGATATGAAGTACATTTATTATGATTTTGTTAATGTCATTACCATCATTATATCGCTAATGATGTCATTATGTTAGTCTACATAGCCTACATACTTGTCCTTTTGTTCTTTCTTGTCGTGTATAAAATATTAGATAGTATCGACAGAATCGTTACTTTTACAGAATTTACTTTGAATTTACTTTTTATGTACAAGTAACATAATTTATCAATTTGTTTTCTAAAGTTTACCAAAGGATAAACTATCAGTTATATTTGATCAGTTCAATCCTTGGATACTTAAGTGTTCTGGTTTGAATCTAATTCCATTCAGAAACGTACTTACTCTTACTGTTCCCATAATAATTATATTATTTCAAAATGTTCAACAGTTAATGCTGCTGTTTTATTGTCTTTGATACGTTCTAGTAGTATATTTGTGATGACTTTGTTTATAAACAACCTTGATATGTGAGAAATTTTTTACGTGTAGATATATTTACATAACACCAACAAATCATATATTTTATGCAGTTTGTTTTAATATTTAAAACAATATCATGTATGTCATTGTTGTCTTTGATATTAATACTTTCTGTGTTTATTGATTATTAATGTTGAGTTTTTGCATAAAGATATTATGGAAATCACTTTTTGGTGAACTTAGAACATGGCTATTTATGCAGCGGAGAATGCTAGATTTGACAAATGATACCTTTTATTGCTAGTGCCTATTTCCATGTAAGGTAACAATTTAATTAACCCGGTTGTAAAATGTGCCACAATTAATAAGTGAAATCATCATCTTTTTCTTATAAAGTACAAACGGAAAATAAAATGATAAAGAAATGTATTGTAATACTCATATTTTACGTAAAAGAACCGTTGTTATTTTCCTTCAAAAGACTAATTGGTTTTTATAAATGTTTAATGTACAAGCTTTCTATTTGCTAATTATTTTTACGTGGTTTTGTCCATGGAATTTAAAAGAAATAAAATTGTTGTTTATGTAAAACAACAACAACATAAACAACAACAGCGACAACAGTAAAGTGAAATCGATAAAGCCAATTTTATCTTATCTGCCAATTATCCCGAAGGTACATTATATCTTTGTACGGATTATCAATGTTCCATTTTTAGAACAGATACGCTATATACAATACTGCGAAGTTGGTTTATTACTATATTTGAATGATACAAATTTGAATGTCGCAAACTTTGGTTCTGTTTTATATGCATTATCAGTGTCATGCTTGTCTTGCTGCGTCAATGTTTCTATTTTCCTCATTATAAAACACTACGTGTGTAAATATAGGCAAGTAAGAACTTTGGTAATTTCTTGCTAATTTAAGAACTCGTACAATTCAGCGTTTAGATGGATGATTAATGAAGCAAAC
The DNA here is from genome assembly GCA_025267735.1 of Mactra quadrangularis. Classification (NCBI taxonomy): domain Eukaryota; kingdom Metazoa; phylum Mollusca; class Bivalvia; order Venerida; family Mactridae; genus Mactra; species Mactra quadrangularis. The sequence continues at coordinate 15,227,936 of CM046296.1, forward strand.
CTTACCGGCTAGATTTTACAAATTGTTCAATATCAATCATACACTGCAGTTCATTAAACGACTAGGTTCATATCGGCGCAACAATATGATCCACCGATACGTAGTTAAAAATCACTTCTGATTCTGAGTTTTGGTGCTATGCTTACATAATACGACTTTGGGTGAATTTAAAAGCAATATCATGTTCTACACAATAATTATATGTCTTATATAATGCATTACCATGTTTGGTACTCAAGAGGTTTCCATTGTAACTGCTCTAAATAACCCTGGAACCATCCTTATCGCTTGCTTCCAAGGAAAACAAAGTATTCTACAAACTGTTTGTTTATATCAATTGCAATTACTTTGTACACAATTAAGATGAAAATATTTCTGAATAACTTGAAGATATGTGATATTTGAACGGAATGCGACACTAATTTATGCACACGTGACTGAGATAATGTTTGAAAATTAAAGGTTGGATGATTGAATATCAATACACAGGTGTAAAAACTGATCGTTCTATTAGATTGCCGTTCACATTTCAAGTACAAGAGGGAATGTTTGTTTAGTTAATCTTAGACAAAATGTACATTATTTCTGTAAAATGATATTAACCACTTTATTTTAATGGGTTAACATTATAGATCTGTTATTTAAACAGGGGAGCATTTGATTTTAATCTTGTAATATTCAAATAATACCATTAACGCATTGATTATTACATTGTAAATAGCGAAATATGAGCTTGTTTAATAGGCATCATATTAAAGTTGATAGAAATTCTAACTTTTGTAAATTATTCATTGAGTGTTAAACCATCATGATATCATGATATCTAAATTTTGTTACGAAGTCTTCAAATGGAGTGTGTTAATCTTTATTGCAAAATAATATGCTGAACGTTTAGATTTATCTTACATATGTGAATTCTTTCATGATGCGTGAATATCATTGTATTTGGAGGTGGTCTACAAATCGACCACTTTCTTTGATAACTGGTACTTTCAGATACATAATACACTTTATTTTATGTTTTCTCTCATATGCTTAAGGATTGGTTAAGTTAATTAAGTTTAAATTGATATGAAACTATATTCCTATTATATTAGTTTTATTTATTTCAGTTATTTCAAGAAAGATGTTTAATAGAATAATCATAATACTTAGTTTCAGTATCAACGTCAGCATGTTGTACGTTTTTTTGTCGTACTTCATTTTAATATGAGAAACGTTCAAGCTTATTAAGTCTTGTTTATGTCTAATATTAGATTTAATACGCTAATTAGTTGTAATGAAAACATAAATAAGTTTTAATGAAAATCCGTAGGTGGTGTTTTGCAACGAACATAACAAAAATAACATGACACCTTAGATTCCCTTTTACAAAAGACGATTCTATTTTGTCTGTAAACCATATTATTTTTGCGTGTAAATGTTTTTCAAGGTTTGTATGTCTATACATGTACAAATACATCATCTAGATATGACGCAGTTCACAAAGACATTGGTATGTAAATTTTGTATGAACAGATGGCAATTGAAGAGACTGATATGCAAAAACGAAGCGCCTAGGAAATATTTATTAGCAATAAACCGCGGAATATACTCACCACAAAATAACTCATTAAACGACATCATAAGATAAAGAATTATTTTCTTCAGATAATTGATGAGAACTTTCCATTTGTACACGCGAAACTTACTGATGAAATGCCATTAATAGAGCCAGTGTGGAACTTGGGGGATTAATCTTCTGTTTTATGGGAATGTTCTTTAATGTTGCTTTGCAAGGCGGATATCATTTTATAAACAAACGAAATAAAATGTATGGACAGAAATACGAAGACAGATAATAATGCTGCAAGCATTAAGAAAATGTCATGCGTGAAGTTTGTATTAAAACAGTCTGGATACGATATTTGACGTGGTTACCTTTTCACCATTAATTACCCAAGGACTGAGTTCTTATTACTGTATGTAATAGGAATGACACTCCTTGGTAAATACATTATTGTGCATATTACGTTACAATACAGTATTAAAATCTTAAAAGATGATAAAGATTGTCTTAAGATCTTCCTACTAACTCGAGAAGAGTTTTAGATTACCTTAAGATGAGGACAACAACAAAACTGTCAATAAGATTATATAAAATCCGATTTAGATGTGGTTAGCTCTGTATGATGTTGTAAGCATCGTTACCTACGTAAGACAGATCAGAAATTACTTAAGTGTAGGAGTTAATAATGATATTTTTCATTATAATTCTGGTTTAAGGTGTGTGACTTGGTTCAAAGTTATACGACGCTCGCATCGCTTTCTCACAAACATAATCACACAGAGCCTGTTTGGTTACAATGTTAGATAAATTATTCAAGGTATTTTTCTTATATTTTGCGATAGGATTATCATTCAACTTTTAGACGTCAGTGTAAGCCGATAAATATTTAGTGTGTTACGTCGTTTCAGGCTGATAAGTAACCTTCCTCAACAAGTGTGGTATTGTATATCAAAGTGTAATTCAATTTCAATCGACAGAAATGTCCACTTTAATCTGGATCCTATTAAAATCCACACCGCCAATAACAAAGGCAACTTTGTTATGGTGCTTTAAATCGCTTTAACAAACGAACTACAATACCTATGTGTTGATTGATAAATAAACACGTATGCAGTTGGGAATAAGAATATTTTCGAGCCCGATTCTGAGCTAAAGGTAAAAAAAGATTGCTTAAATAAGTCGAACCAACCCAGAGCAGTCTAATTCCATCATCACTACAATTACATAGATTAGCGTTGTAACCGATCGTATACGTCCACCCTGTAACAAGCTAGTAATCTGATCAGCTGGTTTCTGACAACGAGCTTGTGAAGCACAGTGACGGTTATGTAAATTTAGGAAGTGAACCAAGTTCATAAATCTTATCAAAATGAATACGTTCTGAATTCCATGTTTGCATATAAACGCAATTTATTGCATACCATTAAAAATACATTTGTACATAATGAACCGAAGTCAGTTGTACAGATTCGTTATCTAGTGTTAATGTGATACTCATTTGACTGTTTACATTGATTTTATTATGTCTTGTATATTAGTTTCTCATTTGTGCATATGACACCAAAGACAGTTTGATTACTGACGATGCAATACTATCGGAATTTATATTACTACAGTGGTTTCACTATTTTTTAAGTAATGCACACTTCAGTGGCGCATGCTTGCATTGTGTGTACCTTAAACATCAAAATTTCATAGTTATGTTGTTACTACAAATTCAATTACATTACCTGCTTAAATGTTCAAAGAGAACTAGACTATTTATACTAACTTTATGTTAAGTTCCACTTTGTGAGTTTCATATAGATTACTGTTTTTGTAGTACTCCTTCTTGCAAATGTTTGATTGCATGAATACATACATGGTGTAAAGTATTTTATTGGAATCAATTGATGTTGCATTTTCTACTACCATGTTTCAAATTACAAAGTGACATAATAATTTATTTCACTTACAATAACCTTTAAAACTTTCACACGAGAGTTATTTTGGATTTTCTGTTGATTTCCATCAGGAAAAAACAACAGTAAAAATACTGTTAAATTGACCTTTCAATGCAAGCACCAGACTACAAATGAAACTATCACGTCTGACGTAATGACGAATATAAAACTGTCAATTACAGCTTTATGCCATGGTACATGTGAGAGACTACATTGAGAGTGGATATAGCGTGTGTTGTTTTTTCAGGGTAGTCTGTTCTCCATGTAGAGATTACATTTATCATTTTCATCTGAACTTAAGGATACTTAAGCATACTTTTAAAGCAATTTGAAACCATTGTAAATGATCTCAACAATGTATTTAAGAACCCTAATTTAGTCTGATCCTATACTTTGCCCTGTAATGCCACTTTTTTTCTATAATGTACTAAAGAAACTAATTACAGTAAATCGATGGTCTGGATACCGTAATTGTGTTAATATAGGGACCTTTTCCTTTTCAATTTAAGCACTTAGGAATAAAAAGTGTCCACAATCGCACTAATTTGCAACATCAGACCAAGATCGACGTTTTACTGTAAACACATTAACTAAGCAAAGAAACCCATGGTCAAAGCCTCATTTAGATATTAATACACAAATTATAGTCAGCATTAATTAGTATTAAGTTAATTAAGGTAAGTGTATTACCTCTTTTTCTTTATGTGACTCTAAATCTTTCCATATTCTGTTCTCCACCATGACATCATAATTCTCCAAAGGTATTGAAACTTCACCAATAAATTCTTGAGGCTTGAAGTTCGTATTTTTAGCAAACATCTTTATAAGTAGGGTCATAGCATGTACTTCTTCTAATGAAATATCATGAAAATAAAAGTCTTGTTCGAACACAGGGTCACGTGTTTTCTTTACAACAGCACTAGATTGTTTTTGGATCTTACCAGGCATTAAACACACTTTAGCATACGTGTTCAACACTTTGTCCTGCTTTTGATGCCCACCTAAGTTTTCGGCTTTAATCAACGTTACTTTTAACTGTTTTGACGCAGGTAAATACACAAAACTGAACTTTAATTCACCGAAAGGAGCAAACGAATGATTTGGGTTATATAATTGGGTTGATGGCACGAACGCGTTAAAAGAACTCGAACGCGGCTTTGTCACTTCCGCTAAGCTTTGTTTACTTCCGGATCTGATGTTTGGTGCTGAATGTCTTTTGAACGTAGGACTTGGAGGGGCTGGGAGTTTAAGATCACCGAGGCTACGTCTTTGACCGTCATTTAAGTGATCTCTAGAATCACCATTTTGCAATGACAAATCACTTGAGCCACTAGATAGGTTACTTTCGCTGCCATTTGGTATTCCTAACGATGACCGTCTACGATTATAATATCGATTGTGACGACTCAACAAGTTGGTGTTCAATCTACCATTTCTTGTATCGTTACACAAATTGTAGGTTGGGGACAATCGACGATTTGATAAGTCACCAATGTTTTCCATGTCAGGGGAAGGCGATCGGCTTAAACTGTCTTGTCTGGCAGCTGTCACAACAACAGACGGCATACTTCTGCTCGCTGAACCATTCGATACACAGGAGCCTGAACGAGTCAGTCTATTCAATTCTGGTGAAGATCTGTCTAAGACAGAAAGTTTGCCTAAAGAGTTTTGTCTATATGCTTTTGAGCCTCGTTTTGGTAATAAACCTTCGTTGCCAACATGAAATAATGATTCTTTACGTCTCGTGTGAGGATTCTCTGTAAGCGTGGTGAAGCCGTATGAAGTTTTTATTCGAAAATGAGGGAGACTAATTGCAGCAAACGATAGAGGGTCTTCATTTGTTACATTCATTTTATTATTTTCTAGTCCTTGTGATGAATGAACATCTCTACAATGTGTAATGTGTTTGACTTCAACCCTAGGTGTACCCGGGGCTGACCTCACTTTTCCATCTTTCATTGCACGAATACAAGGAGCGGATTCCGACGGTGACATACAAGTTGGACTTCCCGGTGGAGAGCTTGTAAAACTTCTTCCCCCATAACTATTTCGTTTTACTCCAAAATCCAATTCTGAGAAAGTTTCGCTGCTCGTGCGTCTCGACGAAGGCTCAGATCCTGGTATAACAAACTCTGGAATGGTTTTAGGGGTCAACGCTGTGGCCCCTCTAAATGGAACGTTCACTATTGTATCACTTGTACTAATCCCTTGAAATTTATGGAAAAGCCATTCTTTTGCTTCTTTTAAGGCATCCATGTTTTATTTCTTTATCACAAATATAGATACGTGAAATGATACTGAATTAATATGTACTGTTCCTTATTGCAATGGCACTTACGTCAACAACCATTTTGATTGGTTACATGAACATAAAATTATTTTCAATGAGAATTAAAAACAATTCTATATTTTCTTAAATATATCATTTATCACTCTATGAAAATTAGGTAAGTAAACAGTAATTATAAATAGTTTACGGAAAATCACAAAATCAGCGTAGACATTCAATGCTGAGCCCAATTTTATATTTAATAATCATTATAAAATAGCATTATTAAACCAGTTGCTTCCACCAAAGTATCCGTAATTCCGTATAGCAGCCAGCGAGTGATACAAATAAATATCCCTCCGTATAGTGCAACAGATACTATTCCCTCTTGTATATCAATAAAAAAACTCCTGTAAAAAGTGAACCAAAGACACAAATGATATTCACTACAAAAGCACCGCAGAACTAACTGAACGTATCATCTGTCCATAGAACGTTGTAGTCCAAGCTTTAGTTAAAAGACAAACTCGCCGTATTATTGGGTAATATAAAACCACAGGAAAGATAGTTTGGTTTTGTCACATTCCCAATCAACGACGCGTTTTGTATTCACTGTAACTTTTTATTGCGTTGGCACTACTAGAAGATTTAGAGTCAGTTATTCTAAGTGATACTATTGGAATGATTTATAGTGTATTATTACTTTCTCATTCAATACCTACATTGATGCAGTAGTGTTTTACTATTGAGACCACCAACAGTTCTTTCCGTGGTAATCGTGGTTACCAGATAGAATTACTAAAATGGTAAGGTTAGGTTACTGAATCGTGGTCTGGCTAAATAGCTTACCAGCTCCCACGCATAGTTTTTGTTTAACCAATACTAGTTTAACTTTCCACAAGGTTGAGACCTTTTATGGTAACGTGTGTAGGATTTTCATGGTATGCTTGAACCTAGGCGCTGTGACCGGAAATCGACCACAAATTGCAAAACATTATGTATATATATATACGTTCACATATAAGTAGTCTGAACTCAATTAAACTGTCATTTTTAAGGAGATTGGCTGACAGGTATCAAATTGCATTTTTCAAAAATTAAACTTTTGTGTTGCCCTTCTATACGTACTTTAATGATTGTGACGAAACGTTCAAAGGCATTATGTTGTAGCCATACCTTACAGAAAAGCAAATATTTGAATACATAATGTGTATGCCATACCCTCTAGAACTTACAATAATTGTTTACTGGCGCCCACTAGTAAACATAACTTTTGATTTTATCGACTAAATCATATACAATGTAGAATTATTCTTTAATATAATTACTCGCTGGAAACCAAAGCGCCGTATATTGAAATATTTGATAAACATCAATTGAATTGATCGAGACGGGTAAATAAATGTTATACATGTACTTATCGAATAAGTTTATTTCAATATTCATGTATTACTTTAGTCGTCTGTTTATCCATTAAACAAATTAGCCTTGTTTCTATTACTTTCGCAAATACTTTCATCTCGAGTGACAAAGAGCCAAAGCCTAATTAAAATAACCACTAGACTATTGGAAAATAAGGGCCATCGTCGTTTTGTTTTGCTAGCCATTAATTGTACAGTCGGTGAACATTGTGAGTTACCTTTTGAACACTGAATAAATCTAATTGATCTTATTAATGCTAATTGGCTCTCTTACTATCACATGTGCTTGTAATCTAAATGAAATTATTTCCTAAAAGTCTAATGATACAATATTACAATTGTAAAGGTGAACAGCTGCTTCTTTGTCTTTTATGCCAAATATTGGGCAATAAAACTAAAAGAAATTCATTTGTAGTTAGACTACTTTTTTCTATATTACATGTATATGCCCAATATTGCGGAATTCACATTAATTTTTAATCTGCATTAACAATCATTTCTGATATGGAATCATTTGTTTGGCGATTTATGTATGTAAAAAGCTTCAATAACGACAAATACCTTTGTGGTATACGCACAAGTGCTCCATGCAAACGAATTGTTTTAATGAGGTTACACGGTTTACATTTGATGGTTTATTAGAGAGATGTTATAAATATTGAATAAAATGTCAAATCCAACACTTGCATTGTTTCAACATGGAAGTAAAGATCCGTTTTTACATGAGAGGAAGTGAATTTCGTGTTAAGACAAAAATTGCAGAACAATTCCTTGCAAAAAAGCTGCATACCATTAAAGTATTAAATTATAAAGTTCTAAAAGGCCTTTCGTTCTATACCTTAACCTAAGCTCATAATAATATTTACAGTGAATGTTTATACTACTCTATTTACGTCAATGGTGTCGTCTTTTATTGATACATTATTTATAGAAACGCGTGGAGTTTATAAAAGATATAAAAAACAGTTAGATTTGCCATAACCATTGAACTCAATGTGTCTAGTACAGGTTGTCTACGTAAACATTGCGTTTATAAACAAAGCCAGTTTTATTACACACTGCATGATATTTGGGGGTGATTCATTTTTACAATTTTATAGTTCAGTTAGTTTACACTTATTCCAAAACCTATCATTATATAAAATTTACTATGTGTATTTTACATTATATAAAATGAACGATAAATATCAAAGTGATATGTTCAAATCGGTAAAATGCTGTTCATGAATCAGCTTATTCACCCAATTAGTGGGCTAGTCCATTGTTTAAAGTACAAAAACAAGCATGACCTAGAATACGACCTGTACAATTTGATAATTAGTCATGAAGCGGGGTTAAACACCCAATAACAGCATCATTAAACGTAAGGCGACATTAGACAAAGTATTGCACTTTAAAGTACATTGTATACTATTCGATTCTCAAAATGGTACATGGCATTTAATTTTTGTTGAAGGCCATTTGAAATTAAGGCATATGTTGTAGTTTTACTTTGTATGTCTAAATGTTACCTTCAGAAAATAATGTGTCTTGTATGGACCCGAACAATTACAGCATTGAAATCTGACTCGATATAAACATCCATCACTTGCAGTATCAAATTGCAAGAAAAAAATATTAATTCAAGGCAATAAATGTTAGGTCTATCTTTACATAAACATACCGACATCAAGTGTTTACTGAATTATGATACTTGTTAATTGAAGAATCAATATAAGACGTGTTCTACGATGTTCGTAAAATGTTTAGCAAATTAACAAATGGGCAGATTTTTACCTATAAAGAACATGTAGTGATGCATTATAAGACTGTATAAAGGTAGCTTCATTTTGATGCAGTAATTTGTAGTTTTGTTGTTTGTTAATCAACGACCATAACATAGAATAAAAGGGAAATAACTCATGAACATTGTAAGAAAATTATAAATGATACGAATGGCAGTTATCTCCCAAACGTTATTTTACTACATGTAATACAGAAATAGTTAATTTCCACTATTAGGACTATTAAAATCGATGGTAGGGAATGATCTTAGCATACACTTTTGGGACCTTTCTTCTCAAATTAGGCATTTAGGACTTGCTATAATCAATGTTACTGTAACTTGAAAAAATGGTCATTTACGATGGATACTCTAGCTGTGATTCCAATGTTTTTTATGTCAATGGTGGATTGATTTATTAACAAGTTAAAAACAGATTGTTTATGCGCTACAGTTAACGACGGCATACTCTATTTAGCCTTGCGTGTGTCTAGCTATTTATCAAGTTATACTGTCACTAAAACATAATACCATTGTAACACTGTCATTCTCTAGCCATCTGTTCCAAATATTACAAATGAAAAAACTAATTAATGAAAGCGAAAATATTATCTTCCTTGAATCAGGTGAAAATGATACAGTTTGTTATTCCTCATACTATAACAAAACAATATTTAATATAATTTTAAAATCTGACACGGAGTAAACTATACAATGAGCTCTTAGATACATGTCTTCTGGGAAATGTCTATTGTCGTAAACATACTTTGTATTCTAAGGGCAATATGTACCATAATATAGCATTCTATAATAATAATATAAAAAGTATAATTGACGAAATAAAATTCGATGAACGTATCGTTCAAAACGAAGGCAGTTCAAACCACTGACGTCAGTCTTATTTTTCGTAAAATAATTGATGATTGCATTGTTATAAAAACACATTAGCGTCTCCCTGTCAATGACCTTCATTGGTGCATTAGCACTTTTGTCTTCTAAATTTGAGTATCATATTAAAAATTATTATAATGACGAATATAATACATTCGACTGTCCACGACTTTCACCATGTAATAATCCATAGAAAACGCCGAGAATAACTAAACTTAGACCTCGTAAGCTCGTTACCATGGTAATTCATTTGGCGACATACATTTACAATATTTATGTTTTGAACGCTTAGTCAGGGTACCTTGAGATTCATGATTATCTGTTTAGATCGTGATCTATTTCAAATGATTAGATAAATGGTTTTCTATTCAATTTAATCTAAAAGACGAGTTGATATCTCATTGATAGTGTCGGTTTCGTGTCTTTTTCTTTATATGGGTATACCTGACTTCGTGGGGCCAGATGGAGGAGGACACGTGCCCCCCCCCCCCCCTGTGCCCTCCTCGGTATTGATCCTGGACTGAGACCTTTAAGGTAGCGATATAATGATGAACTTAGCCTACGGTGTTTCTATAGTTCCTAATTCAAATATTTTATCTTTTAATGTATTTAATTTCTTAATGGTCAATTATCTTTATTTCAATTCCTTACATATTTTCTTCTCTAAAAAAATCCGTTTGTAGTAGGTACTTCTCTATTAATTATCATCTTCGAAATTCTTTCCTATAATCATCAACTCTTGGTTGAAAACTTTATTAACATTATTTGTTTCACCCACAATCTTAAACTGCATTTCAAAAGAGCTATCTTCTAACTGGAGATGGACATAGAAAACACCTATCATTATATAGTCACTGTTCTAACCAAGGCTCTATATAATTCCATCGTAAAATGCCTTGGTGTAATCCGTTCCAATACACCGGGCACCCGGAGCACGTACATGCCGCCCATTTGATCTAAGAGATAACGGCGTCCATATATGATAAAGACTTTTAAAAATCAGGGACATGATATCTATGTATCTGAATAAATAAAAATAGATAATGATCTGAATTGATACAAATGTATATTCAATCATCTCTATGTAATCTGGTCAGTTTTAACTTAATCATATATTTAGCGTACATATGCATGATAAAAGTGCTATAATGAATATGGTAAATAATTATAATAATAATATAATGAGGGGCGGAGTTTTCTTATTTATAGGCGTGGCTGCACTGGTAGTTGATACATTCTCCTCTACCTGATGCGGTTTAACCTTGATTTGTTGACTTGCGTAAGACTAAATTTAACCTCGCCGGCTCATTAAAATAGCATAATGCTCAAGCTTTTAAGACCATCTTCAACTGCTAAATTGAAGGTAAGTGTTCTTTGAAACGGGAGCAGGTCGTTTCTCCACTAAGTCATTTCTCCCCTGGTCATTTCTCCACTTTTTAGTAGTCATTTCTCCACTTTTAAGTAGTCATTTCTCCACCTTTATATATAATAGGATTATAATAGGTTTATTGTGTAACATGATAATTACCCTTATTATGGATTGTCATATTGAAACATTATATCAATTAAAAGTACCAACTGATATCATTTAAGCATGTTTTTATACAAATATTTTGTTGGTTTATGAAGTGTCATTGAATGTGATGTGTTTAATCAAATCAATTCTAAGTGAAAGTGGTTGCATGCTCTTATTTGCACTTGTTAAGTACATTTTTTTCATCATTTATTTTCAATAAACAGTTGTATTTAATACAATTTTCTTAATATTTATAATAATTTTCCTTGAAGTAACTCAGGCAATTTATATGTAGTGATTTATACAATTATTTCCACGCATTGATACAATAAACTTTTATCACAACTGTGTGGTTAAAAAGACAATGAGCAAATTGATTTACTCATTTTATTTTATTTACAAGCAAGATTATCATTCCTTTTTATATTCAAAATATTTCATTTTAGTCAGTTACTAAAATACATCATAAGTAATATACTAAATAACATGCAAAATTAAATTTTAATTTGCACTTCAATATAATAATACAATTGATTTATCATAATATACTAAATAAACATTCTAAATTATACTATTTTAGTTCAAAAATGAATTTTATTTACAAAATTAACATGAACATAATTCAATAACATACCTATATCTTATATAAACCTATTATATATAAAAGTGGAGAAATGACTACTAAAAAGTGGAGAAATGACTACTATAAAGTGGAGAAATGACCAGGGGAGAAATGACTTAGTGGAGAAACGACCGTAAGCCCTTTGAAACAATCTGATTGTTGCACAAATTATGACTTGTTTGTATGTGTCTGTGTTTGGAAATGTTCATCCAAAACCGTTTCATTTGTTTCGTCCCAATGAATTTCGTCCATGACCATGGACTCGGGTGTAATTTCCAACATCCTTATTAATAACTTGGAATTATTAAATAAAATATTGGTAATTGAAATAAGCTATATTTTAAGATATCATTGTTTAGCTTGTTCAAATATTTCATTAGAAACTGACAACTTTAATATGATGAAAAATGTTGATTCCATTTCTTGTTTTGTATTTATCAGATTATGTAATCATAAGTTTCTTATGCAATCATAATGTTCTTGTATTGTTCTGAATCCTGTCTGTGAAATTTTTGCACTGATTTGTTGATATGTAAGAGGACGTTGTGTAGCAACAACAATAATGAAGAACTTGCATTAACTGTAATTATGAAATTAGTCCTCTTGCTTAAGATTGTTCCACAATACTATGACTGTGGGAAAGAGAGTATCCATAGAGGTCAAGTACTCAAAGATAGCAAAGACATAGATTACATTGGTATCATTGTACACAGAAGCTACTCACAGTCATTGCAAAACTAAACCGTTTATATCTGGACAAAAAGTCAGGACTGTGAAGATCAAAATTTTACCAGACTAAACCAAGTCTTACATGACTGGAGAAACTTTACATATATTGATGAATTGAAAATGTGTGGATGAGATCAAATTCTTTCCCAAACAGTCGGTCCTGTAAACCTGCATCTAGACAGACCTAATTTTTTACAGGATTTGTCCGTTGGTCCGCCATGTTTAGCGATGACTGCGTTCAAGTTAATCATCTATCACCAGGGACACCCTGCACCCTGGCAGTAAAAGCCTCTAACTTCTAACCCATAATCTGGGACTAGACTAGTGAAAATTGATTAGATTTTGTGATTTTTTTATATGGTTTGTCTAGTTGTTTATTTTGCTCTTAAACTTATATCATAATAAATCAAGCTACTGCTTGAGAAATGTAAGGCAACTAATACTCTAGTAGATGTTCCTATGGCAGCTCAAATTCATTATTTACAAAAAAATGAAACCCCAAGTTCTTATTGCCTATATCAGTTTATAGGATACAAATAAAGCACAATTTATCTCTATGTAGTATACTTTACTGTATTTCATATTTATTTCAGAATGTATTGTTTATTTCAGAGTGTATTGTTACGAGAACATCAGAAAATATTAAAATGTCAACAGTTATCCTACTCTGGTACTAGAAATACACCATACAATACTGTTATAATGTTTGTACCACAACAAGAAGCATGGATTGTTGAAAGATTTGGAAAATATAATGCTACTTTAAACCCTGTAAGATTAAACATCGATATTATAATTATATATTGTGTTTAAGTGTTGCTGTGTACTATCAATATGAGTTAATCAAATAAGTCAAAACACTTTGATACTTGTGTCACAGATTTTTTCCACAAATTTGTGAATACGACCCATACCCCTAAAATTGTGAATTTTATCGGCATTTTGGTTTAAATTGGGATAAAATGTCATGCAAATTTAATAACAAAAGTAGATTTAACAAAAGCTTTTAGTTTCATTCTTAATTAATTTAATTAGTTAATCAGAAAGAAAGATTACTGGGATCTATGATTTAAGCTGAAACATACTTACAGCTGTCTTTTTTTCAAATAAATATTTTTTCAAGTTTTATTGGGAATTTTGGATTGAAATTTGGGAAAAAAAGATATGATTTTAGATTGGGAATACAGCCCATAAAGGGCTATAAAATTGTCCAAAAATAAACACAGTGTGATGATACTTGGCTTGAGTCTTAGAATTTTGCCCTATGTTTGATATAAGTCTTTTGAATTCATGTTAGCTCATCATTTGATATTAGTTAAAAAACTTTTTTGGCTCATATACAAGGATATATGATATTCAGCCTCATAGAATTGTGAAAGGTTTGTAGATATAATATATTTTGACTAAGAATGCATATCCTGTGTTTCAATAGATCAATATTTTCATTTAGTTCTCTTGATCATGTGCTGAATAATTGTACTTTAAGTAGGTTCTTTGTTTTTCTTCAGGGTCTAAATTTTCTCATCCCATTCATTGATACAGTTAGATATGTACAAGTATTAAAAGAATTAGCTATAGAAGTTCCAGAGCAACATGCCATCACAGCAGGTAAGCTTGAAATACTTTTTATGAAATAAACTGTTTTCATGCATCAGTTTTCAACCTACGATACAAATATGGTAAAGAATACTGTTACAAAAAAGTTACATTTCCAGTATGTAATGAGTGAAATTCAAATGTAGAAACCCAGATATTTTGGTTTCACCTTATATAAAAAACAGCTTCTTCAAATAACTTGTGATGAAGTCATTGCCTTAAAATATTTTTAGCACTAGCCATATTCATTATGTTGTGTAGCCAAGAGCAAAATTACCAACTAGCCTAACTATATGAAATAACTTGAGTCAAATTTATTTCATTTACATACATGTACGAAAAACCACTTGAAATATTATTTAAGTAAATAATTGAAATAGCAAATTTTATTCATTATAGCCATTGATGTACTGTATTCATAAATAAGTGAAATTTTTTCTATGATTATTATTTCAGATAACGTAACATTAAAAATAGATGGTGTTTTATATATAAGAATCATGGATCCTTATAAAGTAAGTTAGATTTTAGACAGAAATCTACAGGAACTAGAATAATGGTGATTACTTAATGTATAAAGCTGTAACTGAATACATAATGCAAAAAAAACCTGTCATTGTTTACTGTTACTTGTTTTGGACTTGTCATAGGAAATTAAGAGAAAATATATATTTAAACTTTTTGTTCACTTGCCTGATCTTAATGTTAATTAAAGATAAAAAATATCAACTAGCCAGACTATATGTAGTATCATCTAATAGATGGATCAGCACAATACTAGTTCAATAATATGTGATTCAGGATGGTTTGTTTATGGCTGAACCATCATTGTATAGTATATGTAAAAATAATAAGTATCGTACCTTATACATTTATCGTTTTTTGGTCGGTTTAGTGACTGTGGCATATAGTCTTGTAATTATTCCTTAAAAACTGACATGCATGGGATATTTCTAGATCCTGAAGGTCAGGAGTTATGGGGCCCTAGTATTGATAAATTCTTTTATCATTGTAAAAGCTGGTCAAAAAATAAAGTCTGTCTACCTAGCTCAGACAGTAGCACACTGATCAAGGTGTCTTGTGTTAGATTCCCTGATGGGGCAAATTTATGTTCGATTTGGTCATGAATTAATTTCTACCCCCATTCTTACTCCTACCACTGGTAGGGCATTTGTCATTCATTGTCAGAAATATGCACCTGGTAAATTGTTAACATCTAGATCTAGAGATTTAGCCTTTCCAGTAACAGCGAGGTGGTTGACCGACCGCCATAATATGACCTACAGAATGTTTTGCTGTGGGGTTAAACCCAACCAAAAAACGAAATAATGAAATTTAGAAAATCAGGATTTTGAATATGTTGAACTTTGACCTCTATGATACTGTATTACAGACAAGTTATGGTGTAGACGATCCTGAATTTGCTATAACACAATTAGCACAGACAACAATGAGATCCGAGATTGGTAAAATAACATTAGATACAGTATTTAAAGAAAGAGATGCTCTTAATATATATATAGTAGGTATGTATAATGTGTAATAGTTTTACTCTTCAATCACTATGTCAGTAAATTTTAAGTTTGCTCTGTCACTATGACACACTAACTAAATGCTGATGTTTTCTTCATTTAGAGAAGTTGTTGGCTTATTTTGAATAGAAAGTTAGAAACACGTTAAATTTTTCTATGCCATGAAAGACTTGTATAAGTGTTAAGATTGACTTAAAACACCAAAACAAAATAGACTGTGGTTAAATTGTCATATATTTAACTTTAGCTTAATAATAAATTGAACCCACTTTTTCTGACTCTGAGTGACTTAACATTTCTTTTGATCTCAATTCTGAAGGAAACCATCTATTTGATTTGAAACCATTTAGAAACTGTTTTACTTACCAGTTTACATTAGAGTCATATTTAGAATTCAATGATTCTCAAACTTCTCTGTCTTACTGTTACTTTATTTTTCTCTATTAAAATACTTATTACATAATGTTTAAATACTTAATACTTTTTCAGATGCAATTAATAAAGCCTCAGATTCATGGGGAATAAGTTGTTTAAGATATGAAATTAGTAAGTACTTTTTAATCTCATTATTTGTGTGTTGGTTTCAAAAAGGGAAACTATTGTTTTGCTAATGTATGTTGGTATCTGGGTAGGTTGGTTGATCAAACCTTGTATATTTACACCCTACAACTTTGTCACTGCACCATTGTAATATTATTAGTTACACAGTCAGTTACTGACCAGATACGGTGTGATACCGGGTCAGTAAATTAATATTGGGTGAGAGCGTCGCTTGGCTGCCATCTTGTTTATTGACCGAAAGGAACCGAAACGCGACTGTTATTGACGAAAAGGACACACAATATTGACACAGTGAACTCCCCTTATCGATGTTGTTAGTTCGAATTAATTTTGGAGTAGAAAAATAAGGTTTCGTCAGCGCTATCATTTATAAATTTTGTTACTGACTGGATATTAGAATCTACTGACCTAATATGGGATAATACATGGTCAGCACGTGACCGCTCTCGGCCAATGAAAAACGAGTATTCTGTACGAGGTAAGATAAATATTGGTATCATTAAATTGTGTTATATATTGGTATCATTAAATTGTGTTATATATTGGTATCATTAAATTGTGTTATATATTGGTATCATTAAATTGTGTTATATATTGGTATCATTAAATTGTGTTATATATTGGTATCATTAAATTGTGTTATATATTGGTATCATTAAATTGTGTTATATATTGGTATCATTAAATTGTGTTATATATTGGTATCATTAAATTGTGTTAGGTCGAAATCTAGCTTCTTATGTTTGTGTAACCATTTTAATATGCATGATTTTTACAGTCTTAGCATTAAATTTCCATGAAAACTTGCTCTGTTTTTTATGATAATTATATATAGTCAAGGGCACATTATTTCATGATTATTATACCCCCGCTTCGAAGAAAGGGGGGTATACTGTTTTACCCTTGTCCGTGCGTGTGTGCGTCCGTCCGTTACAAAATTTCCGTCGCAGTTTTCTCAGCAACTATAACATGCAGCAGCCTAATACTTTACATATTGCTTCATCCCATAGTCCCATGTGGTGTAAAGCGATTTCATGCTCCTTGCTCATCTACTTCCTGTTTGTCGCATATTTTTAGATTTTTGCGGGGGTATCACTAGTGAGCATTAGCTCACAGATTTACTTGTTTATCATGACTATATGAAATAAGTACTTTTCATTAGCTTGAATCAATTTTCACTTGTCCTGGGTTTTTCCCTTGTGGATAAAGGTATTGACTGTTAAAAGAAACCAAGCCAAGATTGAATATTGGTAAAACACCTACAAATATTTGAGAAGTACCTGTATACCTTATATTCATACTTATGGACTGTAAAATCACTTGTTTCGTAGTTAAAGACTATTGTAAATTGTTTTACAGGAAATATTGAACTACCACAAAAAGTACAAGAAGCCATGCAGATGCAGGTTGAAGCAGAAAGAAAAAAGAGAGCTGCCATATTAGAATCTGAAGGTTTGTTGATCTACTTTAGGTTTCTCATTGTATAGGGTGTCATACTAGAAACAGTAACCATTTAAGATATATAAACATGTGTGTTTTCTATTTTCCTTAACTTTCTCTGTATTTTACTTAGAGTTGATCACCCTGATTTTCATTTTGACATTGACAGTGTTTTTTGTTTGTTTGATATGTACTGTTTGTTTTGACAATTTAATGCACTTTTTAATTTGATTTACTTCACATTTCTGCAATAATTATATTGCAATAATAAAATAGGGTTTTTAACCAGGGTATGTCTGCTTTGATGGATGCATTATTTAGAGTTAATGCTGACCTTTATTAAGGGTTGATGATCGTCCTCTCTATTTCTCAACCTGGCTTGGGACAGGCTACAGTTGGATAAGGTTTGATCCTAGCTTGGATCAAAGATTTTACTGAGTTACATTACTATTTTTTGAACTGTAAATGATTAAATGATAATTTATAATATTCTATATTCAGGTATAAAAGAGGCAGAGGTAAATGTGGCACTAGGTAAAAAACAAGCTAGAATTCTCAACTCTGAAGCTAACAAACTAGAACAAATTAATCAAGCTCAGGGTTAGTTTCCTTTTATTTATTTTCATATGTGTTTATTATATATTTACATATTTTAGGAACACATAAGACACTTTTTTATATGGGTCAGAGTAAAACGAGTCCTGACTACATGTAAAAAAGAAAGATGTAGACTAGTCTTGTGGAGGCAAATTGTTTGTTGAAGTAGAATTGAGAGTTTGATTGGGTATTTTCCATCTTAATTTACATAAGTGAATAATTAGTTAATGTATTATTATTACATTATTTATGACTCTATGACATATTGTTGGCTATTCCTAATTTTTATACTTATACACTATTACTAATCTATTAAAATAATGAGATACAAATTTATTTAAAAATATTGTGTGAATAACTCGTTATACACATTTGTCCGAGTGTCAAGATGTCATGACTTTGCATCATGCAAGGTTGGTGGAATAAACTTGAATAGTGCTGCTTTTGTCGTGATATTATTTTGATATTCTTGCAAACTAGAAGGTTAGTAAGACTAACCAATGCCTTTACCTACTAGCACGAAGCCTGAATCTAGTAAAATTGATTTTAGCTTGTGAGAATTACATATATCATATAGTTAAGCATGTTGATAATTTTTACTATTTAAAGCTACAGTCCCATAAACATAAAAATAGCCGTGAGGGCGCCGTACAGCCGATGTGCGATCAAACTCTGCAAGGACCCGTACGAACTCTTACCTTTTTGCCAGAGTCTGTGAGATGAGCCCAGGATACACATATTGGTTTCAAAGTCAATTCGTGAACAAAATTGTGACAGAGTATGAATTAAACTTGCATATCTTCCAGCTACAGCTCTGTACGGGTGTGTTGTTTTGTGCCATGTGCATACCGTCACCTTAATATGCAAGGCTTCCCACAGCGTACGGCTGTCAGCATGTACGGGTCCACAACAAGTCACTATTTTATGGGACTGAGGCATAACATG
Source organism: Mactra quadrangularis (assembly GCA_025267735.1). Lineage (NCBI taxonomy): Eukaryota > Metazoa > Mollusca > Bivalvia > Venerida > Mactridae > Mactra > Mactra quadrangularis. The sequence continues at coordinate 15,247,309 of CM046296.1, forward strand.
TTAACAATGCTAATGCTCAAAAATTTTAGGCAGTGACTGTTGGACTAATAAGTATTACTTGCAGTCTAAACTCTTGTGTTCAACTTTTTATATAATAAAGAAAATAATGATCAATTTCAGGTGAAGCTGAAGCAATAGTAGCTAAGGCTAAAGCACAGGCTAAATCTGTAGAAGTTGTGGCTGAAGCTCTAAGACAAAAGGTAAGAAATTTGTTTTATATTTAGTTTATAAGTTGAAATTAATAGTTTATACTTGCAAGAGTGTAAGTTTTTAGGCCTGAACTTGAAGTTAAGGAAGTCAAAGAGTTTTGGAAAGTTGTTTTATTATGTAAAACTATTTAAAGTACTTTAAAGAATAAGTTTTGAACCCCTTTAAAACAGTTTGTTAGAACATATAGTTTAAGTTATTAAGTGAAATGAATCATTTAAAGATGTGTAATTAATTACATAAAAGTAGAAGGATTCATAAATTATATTGGTGAATTTTTCTTGACTCATCTTGCGGCAGTGAAGGGTTTCTTTTACTGTGTAATTAAAGCTGCTATCATAATGACATCCCAAACTTCAGGATTTTGAAAATTTTGACTTTCACACATGCTCATTAATAAAACATATTTATTTTCTAGACTGATCCTCAGGATTTTGGAGTTGTGAAAGGTTTTAGTAGACTTATATTCATGTAAACTGCTTTAAAAAGAAATTTCACTCATGCGCATAAATTAAACAAAAACGTATTTAATGTGTAGATTGTATGCGCATAAATTAAACAAAAACTTATTGAATGTGTAGATTGTTTAATGATTGTTTAATGATATTTCATATCAATATTTTATTATTTACAGAAAGGCATGGATGCTGTATCAATGAGAATAGCAGAACAATATGTAGCAGCATTTGGTAATTTAGCAAAGAAAGGAAATACATTATTGTTACCTAGTAACACTGGTGATGTTAGTAGTATGGTATCTCAGGTAAATATGTATGGTTGAATATAATGTCTTGAACAATGAGTTTTCAAATTTTATGGAAATTAAAAGAAGAATTGCAGTCTTAATATTATGTATAGTCCAACAGAATTAACCTGAGCTTGACCTTTATGCAAGAATATATTAAACTTAATATTTACAGTCTATTTTTGTCTTCGTTTGTAAATCGCGCTTTATCGGAAGCTTTTGGCAAAATACACTTACTGAACGATTAATGTTGTTTTCATAAGAATAAATACTTTTAAACTGTGCCATGATATTGCTGACTTACTTGTTTCCCCACAAACTAATGTGTCCAAAGTAAGTTCAATAACATGCCACTTTTAATAAATTGATTCATAGTCACATCGGTTGTTATAAACACGTGTATAACCGTATACACACATACAGAAACACACGATTTAATGTAAGTGAAGTGTGTAATTATTATAATTAGGTAGTTCAAGCTCAGGTTAATTCTGTTGGACTATACTATATATTATTTAATACAAAATACCTGGTAGTGTGTTTTTTTAACGCAATTACTCAAATTTCAGTGATATTTTAAGCTGATCAGAAGTCCCCACATTGAAAGTATTTTAATACAAAAGTTACGTGGGTTTTTTTGAAACACAATTTTTTCAGTGTTGGTAAAATGAGTCTGCTGAACATAAAATTAATGGAAATAAATTACAATTATTTAATTGCTGTTGTTTGTGTTGAGTTTTTATGTACATGTTTCTAATTTGTTTGCTAGCACCTTTTTTCCACAGCTAGAGTGAGAAAGGAGGAGAGAGGTATTTAATAAAATTAAAGATGAAATATATAAATATTTATATATATTTGTACTCAGGTGTGTAAGTGAAATAATTGTGCAAAATGTGATAAAAGCACCAAATTTGGCATGGAGGTACTTTGAGTCATACTGATCAATATTAGCCCAGGAGACAATCATGAGGGGCCTTGTATCTTGCCTAAATGGGGCCCCAAAAGGGGCACATAAATAGGCACACAGTTTTAAAATTATCATCTCTATAAAAATTTAAGATGGTTATTAAAATATATGTATTATGATTTTATATGCCTAAGAAAGTATATTGTACACTCAAAAATAGCTTTTTGTCAGTTTATTTGCAGTTGAGGCCCGGCATCTGCTTTGAACTTGTCATAAGGCCCTAAATTATGCATAATGTAATAATATAATTGAATAAATAGTAAATAATATATTTGAAATCATACAAATACATCATACTTTCTCGAAATAAGTCTTCAATAATTAATTTATGTAGATACACCAGAATCAGCATGAGGTACCATTGTATGAAACACATGAGGCCCCGAAGGGGTTTATATATTGAACTCGACATAAATAAATACCAAGTATGCCACTATACACTTTATTCAATTTAAACTGATAAATAAACTTACTATTTAAGATACGTACATTCAAAATGACGATTTTAAATGATTAAACTTATTTCTAAATGTTGAGGCCCTTACTGGGGTAATTTCATAACATAAAGCTTAGATAATTGTAAAAAAGGTCTAACCATTTTTTTATTATTGAAACTTATGCTGTCATTACAAGTGTGTTACATTTCAACAGTTCACATAACAATTTTGTAAGGTTAAACGGTACCCAATTAATAATAATTGAACATGGATGATTATTATATTCATTACCGTTTTAGGCCTGTATTACGAGAGACTATACGACCTGTTTTCGTCCTAAATTTAAAAAAAAATCATATTTCTGTTATGTATTGAGAGTTTTGATAATATAACATCATATAGGCACCCAAGCCTTAGATACATTTCAAGTTCCAAAACAGTATGTGATCATGTTTTAATACAAGTCTAATATCACCATTTTACAAAATAAAATAGTCCTGTAAGAAACTATGCATTACACCGACATCATACCCTTGAAGCTCGGAGTAATAATGAAACAAATATGTACATTTGTATACTTTGTTTGATGTACAAACTACATGTAATTTTAAACAGACTTTATCATTGATAAATATCTTACAATAAAACAATTAGTATATTAGATAATTATTATAGAAAGAACAATTTAAGAGACCCTTCTTATATACATGTATCAATTATAACCATCCCCAAATGCACGACATTTCTTCATAAAGATTGGTAAAATTGATTTGACTATTCAACTAAACATGGTAAAAATTAACGCATTTTGTAGTCTAGATTCCATCTTTTCAAATGCTCACTGACTGGCTATTATCCCTAATCATAGGTACTAGTACACTTTTCTGTATTTATCAATCTACTTGACGAAACTTTCACTTCATTTGGTAGGAAGTCAATGTGGCAAAGGGAATGACATAACCAGGAAAGGTGCCGTTTTACAGCTGAGTAGATTGAAGAAAAGCAGACACATGGCTTGCATAAAGAAATAAACATTATCCTGAATGGGTTACAATCTTAGACCTTTCTATCTCTAAGCGAGTGTAAGAGATTAAGAGCATTTTGTGAAATCATGTAAAGCGAACTTACTGTACAAAATTATTTTTGTAAACCTTATAAAATAAAAGAAATATTCACAAGTTTTATCATTGCTCAAAAATATCTTTAGTAGAAGAATTACATCTAGGATTACATCTCCCGGCATGAAAACGGGAGTATAACTTCATTTGAAGACGAGTTTTGAAATATTTTAATTTTATTTATTGTAATACTGTTATGGAAATGTCTGTCATAGCCAAATTTCATGATCACTGCCACAGCTAAATCGTCAGTTGTCTTTTATACATTCATACATAACATACGTCTACAATAAATGGTTCTATTAAAAGTATGATAATGTGGAGTACGTCCATACACTGGTCACCTTGTCTATCAAGCGGGTTATACATTATATAGCTTTCATAGACCGTCAAGCTTGTCAAGAATCCATAAAATGAATAACCCCAGTAAAATCAACAATATGAATTGCAAGAATAGTGAACATGTGTTCAAGATTCGTCGGAAACTTTTTTATGCTTACTCTTCCCTACTGAGTACCATGATATCAAATCTAAAGGAAGTTACTTAGTAACACTGGTGGTTTATCCAGTCTATATGTTTCTTAAATCTCAGTCATTAGCATTTGTCACATGATATGTCCAACTTGAGTAATACTACATGGTATATATTATCAAATTATGGTTGTTTGTTATCGCCTTTGCAACATATATTATTACGTTATAAAACAAAAATGACTTGGTTGGATAGATGCTAAAATTAGTTTTTGGAAACTATGGTTGCATTCATAATGAAAGAGCAAAAGATGAAAAATCTTGAAAACGAAACTGATTAACATCAAAAAGTGGCCTTTTAGTAGATTTTCTTTTAACCCTTTACAAGGAAAGATATTAAGTGCAAAAAGTGGCAAATTTTCACCTCAGCGATAGGGCTATTTTAATATACGATTTCCATGATTAATTGACAGACAGCAATGAAACTTGACCAATTTATTTCTTACTTGGTTGTCTGAAAGTAAATTCGATTCAGGAGTAACTGGGTTGGTCAGTAAAAGGTAAAAGGCCTTATCATTTTTACCCAAATCAAGTTGATAAATTACATTATATTTCAAATGTAACTAAAACTAAAGTTAAACTCCATTAATTCCATAGCAGAACAATATACATGTATGTTATGTGTCATACATGTTTCACTGTTGTAAGTACGTTAGCTCAAGTGGGACCACTTCTATTTTCTCCGTGCAGGGTCTCTTTGTTCATCGTTGCAAGTAATTGATGCTTTTGCTTAGTAATTAGATTTAAAATGTGATTGGATTTTTATTTTTGGACATAGTTTTTTTTTCATTTTTCATTTTCAAATTTTCCAAGAGGGGCCTCTCAATAGGTTAATACAAACATGCTTGATAGATCTCATTAATTTTTTGAAGAAGCAAAATGAAATAAACAAATAAAAACTTAATTATCGTATTATAATGTGCTTTATTTGATGAATGTTACTGATGTTTAGATAAATCTTTGTCTCCAGTCCTATTAACTCTAGAATCCTATATAACCAATACAGAAAAAATTATATTCACGTATTCAAAATTTATATAAATTCACCCTTTTGTTGGCCTCATGAGATCATACTTTGTTTTGTGAATTATTTCTAAAAAAACATGATAGCTAACCACACAAAATTACCCATTCAAAATACTTTAAGTAATAAATTAAAACAAAACGAGAACAGTAATTTCACTGGTCATTTATAGTTTTTTTGTGTTTTGTTTTCTTAAAACCCCTTACCTGGACCTCAATTACAATTCATTGTATCATGTTAAATTTGAAAAAAAGTTTCTGACATGATTGTACTCATCATGAGTGAAGAAAATTTATTCTATTTATTTGATAGATAAATATTTTCACGAAACTATGCACTGCTTATACTTGTAATGGGTGACCCCTTTCATGGCCCCACAATTTTGTTAGTAGGGCCTCTCATGGTTGTCTCCTTGGGGTTTTCTGAGGTGTATCACTCAAAATGATATGAAGAATAAGAAAGTTTTATCATTATTTTATTTGAATTGTACATAATAGATTAAACGTTACTGATACTATTTCTGAATTCTATGTAATCAGTACAGCAAATTAGATATTCAATATTTTTTCATAAGTTTCCCCTTGTTTTGGCCTCTTTTGATCATACTTGGTTTTGCAATTTATTTAAATGAAAAGACACCACATCTAGCCACACAAAATAACCCATTCAAAATGCTTTAAAAATGTTAAAAAATAAAAATAAAAACTGTACTGGTTGTTAATGGTCTTTTACTATTTGTTGACCATAAAATCCCTTTATGGGGCCTCAATAACGATTATAATTATCATGTTAAATATTCAAAAACATCAACTGACATATTTGTTCTCATCTTGAGCAAAAGAAATTTAATACATTTAGTTGATATATAAATTAAGGATTTTTACACAGTACTATGCAATAATATCAATTGTTACGGGTAACCCCCTTTAGGGCCCCATATTTTTGTTTACAGGGCCTCTCATGGTTGTCTCCTGGCTTTTTTCTGAAGTTCACACCCTAAAGTTGATTTGCTGAAAGTTTGGTGCTTTTATCACAATTTGCACAATTCGACCATATTTTGTCCCTTACACACCTGAGTATTGTGCTTGAAAGTGTCATGTATTAAGATATGACATATAAAAAATAATATTCCTTTATGTATTAACATGGGTGAAAGTTTTCAATTTCATCGCTGATTTCAGTATTATGAGAAAAAGTACTGTATTTAATTTATAATAAAATCTGTTAATTACAGTATTTTGAAAGTTGGTTTTCAATCTTTTCAAAACTATTTACTTACACCCATGTATTAATGATAATATTTTACATATTATATTTCAGGCAATGTCAATATATAATACATTATCAGCCTCACAGAAAGATTCCAGTCAAGATACAGATGACAATACAGTCAATGTTAGTCAGGATGAAATTAATAAATTAACTGATACTGCTAGTATAGACTCTACATATAAACATGGTGACACTGATTCTAAAGATGATCAAAGTGATAGGAAATAATTTATAGTCTAATTTTAGATACTTCATCAATTTTACAATTTTTTTGTACTATTACATTATAGGAATTAAGGTATTGGATTCTCATACTTTTCAACTTTTTAATTATGTCAACTTATTGTAGTTCCACTATGTAGATCATCTTGGTTATTTCATTTGATGATTTTTAACTCTCATATCGGGGGTTTAGCGCTTAATGGTCATAACTCAATATAAGAAAAGAGTGAGTTACAGTCGTTTTTCGCTAAACCGGCTAAATGCTTAAATTTTTTTACGCCTGTTTGAAAAAACGGGAGGTATTGTGTTATGATGTTGTCTAGCCGGTTCTATTTGTGGAATTTTACTGCATTTATTAATTGATTGATTACGGGGTTAAAGAATTTTTCTTTCTATTATTATAGTGGATGAAAGTTTGATAAATTTGACAAAAACTCATTGTAATTTTGATTTTACGTTTCACTGTTCTTTCTAATCACTGTTAATAACATTGATCTTGCCCTAAGAACAGAACTGAGCACAAACTTGCCCGTAGACACTATCTTTGTTGATTTATTGTGCTAGGAGGGATTATGGCTGTTCATACGTTTTCATGATCAAAGGTACTGATCAATTAAAAGCTCAGGTATAGAGATCAGAGCCGCTCTAGGGACTGCAGCAAGTAGGACTTAAAATGACTGAGTAATTGTTTAAACTAAATAATTAATTTTTATTCAGTATCACAATATTGCAGTAATGGCATTTATGTTATATATTTTGTCTGAAAGGTATTTATGAACATTTACTCATATCTTCAAAAATGATTGATAAAGGTAATGTAAGCAAAAAGCCAGGTAAATTCAGTATTTTTTAATACATTATTATAATAAGTACAGAAACGGTCATGTAAATTTGTTTTTGTATGCTTGTGTATATGATCATTGTTTTGATATTAAAATGGTTAAAATATTTGTTGTTCTGAATTTGTTAAAGTTTGTTAATTTAGTCATTCTTCCCATCATATTCTTACCTTGTGTGATTTCAAATAGTATCTGGTCTCACCCCTGATTCTTCTTCTACATGTACATATATTATATTATTATACCCCCGCAAACGAAGTTTTCGGGGGTATACTGGAATCACCCTGGTGGTTGGTTGGTTGGTTGGTTGGATATGTGGTCTGTCCCAAAAAATTAATACATTTGTAGTATGTTTATTTCTTAATGTATTTGAATAGAAGCTGTTATATACCATGATTTAATGGTGTATACAAAACTTATGTAACTATGGAAACATATCTCACTTGTTTAAAATATTTAATTGTGTTATATATTTTAAATCTAATTAGATAACTGTATAGTTTGCTTTTTTTCTCAATAGATTTTTTTCTTATCTTATTTTATAGAATTTGCACAGGCGTTTACAGTTGATGTTTATATGCATGTTATATCAATTCCAATTCAAAATGGCCGACTTGCGGCCATCTTGAATTCTTTTTAATTTAGTTTAATTACTGTATGCTTATTTCTCAATAGATTTTTTCTTAACTAATTTAGATAGAATTTTGCACAGGCGTTCACAGTTGATGTGTACATACACTTTAACTCAATTCCAATTCAAAATGGCGGACTGGCTGTCATCCTTTTTTCAAAATTAATACAGTCTTATATTGACTTATTACCATACATATTTTGAAAAGAAATTGCATACAAGGTCTCACTAATACAGTTGATCAGTATGACTATTCTTCCTCAATTTATATTCAATATGGCTGACTGGCAGCCATCTTGAATTTTTATTTAAATTACTGTATAGTACATGTATGTGGTTTTTTTTTACTCAATTTTAGCCAAATTTCGCTCCAAAGTCTTTATTGATGTAGTTGACTCGTACATGGATTTACTCTGGATACAAATTCATTATGGCAGACTGGCAGCCATTTTGACTTTGTTTAAATAACTGTATAGTAAGCTTATTTCATTACCAATTTCTTCTTGCTGAAGTCTGATTGATTTATTGATTGATTAATTGGAATTTATGGCTTATTAATGCAAAAAGGTCATATTACATCAAAAACAATTGATGATACTATTACTTCAATAGATAATGAAGATTTTACGTCCTATATTTTATAATAAACATTTATTTCCTTCAAGTATGGTTTGGTTTTGTTTTGGTTTTACGGTGCACCAACACAAAAAGGTCATATCGTGCCAAAAGCAATCAATGATACTATTTATTAAAACGATATTAATGATGTAAAGCTCTATATCTTATTATATACATTTATTTCCTTCAAAAAGTTAAGTATCGCATATGATGGTACAGACTCAAAAAGTTCTTTAAGTGAGTTAACTTTAAAATGTTTGTCATGGATGTCTTTAAGATCCTGACAGTCAAGGAGAACGTGTTTAACATAGAAATGCTCGTCACAGGGTATAAATTTAGGTGCTTGCTCTCTTTTGAGAAGGTATGAATGTGTTAAATTGGTATGACCAATTCTACATCGCGAAATCATTATTTGATCTCGGCGATTAGAAAATATGATGGTACAGACTCAATAAGTTCTTTAAGTGAGTTAACTTTAAAATGTTTGTCACGGATGTATTTAAGATCCTGGCAGTCAAGGAGAACGTATTTGACATTGAAATGCTCGTCACATGGTATACATTTAGGTGCTTTCTTTCTTTTGAGAAGGTATGAATGTGTTAATATAGTATGACCAATTCTACATCTCATAGTAACTATTTATCTCATTGATTAGCAAATATTATTGACGAAGATGAATCAAGGGTTTATGGCTTTATGTCATGTAACTTATTAAATATAGCATTATTCCACATTGTTTGCCATTTTGAGTTGCTGAAGTCTATTATGTAATGCTATTTTTATCAAATTCTTATTTTTGAACTTTTTTTTTGATGTATTGATATTTTATCAAATTCATAATGGCTGATTGGCAGCCATTCTGAGTTTTTCTTTTTAAAAAGCAAATGATTTGATAATTTTTGTACAGACTTTGAGAAAGTAAGCAATTGTTTAAGTTGATGTGCTTGGCATTTTCTTAAGTGGAATTCAAAATGGCTGACTGGCAGCCATGTTGAATTTTCTAATATCTTGTACAGCAAACATCTTTTTTTTCTCACCTTATTTTGATAAAATTGTGCTGACAAATTCTTGTTGATGAAATTTTTATATGTATTTATTTTTTTATGTATTTCAATGGACCAACTAATAGCCATCTTGATTTTTTCTGTAATGTTGAGAAGAAAACATCTTATTTCGTTATAGCTACCTGAGATTTTAGATATTATTTTAACTTTACTACTGTGAAAATAATGATCGGTAATTTAAGCTTTCTTATCGGGTATTTTATGAAATTCTTGGTACAAGATATTGTAAATACTAATTGTTTGATTTATATTGTGTACATTGCTGACTACCATTTTTACAATTGCCTTATTTTTTACTTATTTATAAAAAAAATTACAAACACATTCTACATTTTGCTCATCTGGTTACAACATACTCATGATGAGTTTAAATGTGATCACTCTTTGTCTCTTGTTCCACTTTACATTCATAATGACCAAATGGTGTTCATTTTCATGTAAAAAATCATTTGAAATATGACAACTCTGTTCATTTTGCTTTTTCATAAATCTATAGTGAATTACACTGTAATTTGCTGTTTATTTCCAATTTGATATTTGCGTCCTATTCTTTTTATGGTTTTTATGCTTCTTACAACATTTACCCTTATGGACTTCCACAATGTTGACTTGCTTTTATCTTGAAATGTTGCTGTTGCGGGGGTATTTTCGCCACTGGTGGCAGTTCTAGTTTATTCTAAAGCAGAATAGCCTGATACTGCACCCTGCCCTTTTTTGTTCCTACCTATGTAGGTATAGTTACTTAGTTACATCAACTCTATGATGACCCATGCTCCTGTTTTCTGCTTTTCTGCCTTTTTTAGAGATCTAGAATACTCACTCTACATACTAGTATTTGCTAACTATTACTATGTGTATACATTTTAGTATTAGTTATACATGTTGTGGTCTAAGCACAAAGTGATCGTAACTCCTTTCAAAACTTTTGAAAATGAATGTTCCTAACTTATTTAAAATGGATTGATATGTTGATGATATAAGTTTTAAACAATGGGGAATGTTTGGTCTTTTCCAATAAAGTTAAAAAAAGAGTGAGTTACGACTGTTTTGTCCCAAGCCTGCAATGTACATTTATGTACTTTTAGGTTCTAACAAGTACACTCGTACCCTACTGAAGGAGCTTTAAACTTTCCTTGTATACATTTGTATTGGGTCAATACTTCTGAGTTCAGTTAGCGGAGTGGCTAGTGCATACGTACTGGAGTTGTGAATTCAATTCCCATAAGTGAAATGGCGTGTTTAAACTGTAAAACAATTACTATCTTTCATGTCACTAAAAACATTTTTTTTCCACAAAACCATCTGTGTAATGCCTAAGTCCCATAAAATCGTGACTTGTTGCAGACCCGTACGTGCAGACAGCTGTAGGCCATTGGAAGTCTTGCGTATTAAGGTGACGGTACACACATGGCACAAAACATCACACCCAAACAAAGCCGTAGCTGGAAGTTATGCAAGTTTAATTCACAGTCGGCCACAATTGTGTTTACAATTTGACTTTGAAACTGTTTCGTGTATCCATGGGTCATCTCACGGACCCTGGTAAAAACGTAACAGTCCGTGAGAGTACCCACGAGTTCATACAAGTCCTAGGGAGCTTGATCGCACGGCACCCGTACAGTGCCCGCACGACTATTTTTATGTTAATGGGACTGTAGCATAAGGGTTACTTATTACAAGGACCCTATATACCAAGTAATATAGGGTCCTTGCTTATTACAAGGAATAGTTTTGGTATTTTGACCCCTACTGATCAAATTGAGTCTCATAGTAGAATGTATAGGCACCATGACTAAGCATATGGAGGTATAAGTTAAACAAAATATAAATACTTGATAATATGTTTTAATAGGTACAAATATTAAACAATGTTTACACTTATTATGCAAATGATAAAACCCTTCTGTATGAAAAAAAGAAACAAAAAACTAATACATGTCATCAGTTTTTACTAGTAACAAAACTAAAGCAAATACTTTATTTATGAATAGAAAGAACATTTTACTATATTTTAGGTTTCCGAAGTGATTACAACGATTAAATTTCTGTGAAAAAGGGAGACAACTAAATAATTGACTATATTGCGTAAATAGAGTTAACTCCCTTCGATATGAATATAGATATACACATGCATTATTATATTATGCTTCTACTAACAAAAAGTCAGTAATGTTATAATTTGTAAAATTTTGTATCACAAGTACATCATATTAATAACTGCTGTGTGACTTATATTCTGTACATACAACATTTTCAATGTCATAAAATTCAATATACACTTATCTACAAGAAATAATGTTTAAATTGTTATGTAAATTTATACATGAAAAAACGATTATAAAATCCAGTCCCAGGAATTTTCCTGAGCACTTTCAATTAAAGACCCTAGCATGTTTGCCAAATGATGTGTCTACCTTTTCCTGGGTATAGCACAACATTTAAATGGACGTGTTCGGAAGATGAGACTTGGAGCAAACGACTTGGCATCTCTAGGATCACATGACATGCTGACACCTTCAGGAAATGTTAGTGTCCACCTCTGTAACATTGTACTCAAGTAGAGAAAATATCTAACTCTAGCAAACTTCTCTCCTGGACAAAGACGATGTCCAACTCCAAATGGCATTAGACTGAAAATAATATTAATAAATATATAAATTTTAAAACTTCTTAATTGGGTAATTGTTGTACATTATACTTTATTAGAAAGCCAAAATTGTAGCCCAATTGGTAGCGTATCGGGATTATGAATCTAGTATCATGAAGGGAGTATGGGTTTGATTCCCACTATACTCTTCCACAAAATTTGCCAATTATGTCAATTTAAGTTTCAATTTAAGTTTCTACCATTAATAAGGTATATGGTGAAGTTCACGGCCTTGTGGATAGGTAGGTGAGTACTGGTTTAGGTGCACTGATCACTGTAAAATAACCTTGTGTTGACCCAGCATTTAACTTGGTAAAAAACTTTATTAGAAAATTGTACATAACTCCATTTATTTATTGGAAATTCATCATATGTATTAATAAAAAACGTTCTAATAAAAATATTGAAAATCATCTAAAAATCTCTCTAGAAAATTGCATAGACACATAAATTAGGATATTGTAATTAAGGATCATTCATAAGGTCATATGGGAATTGTCAAAAAATTTGCTTAAAATCATGGTGAAGATATTATTGATAAATAAAGTAGGATGAAATCTCATACTTTTTGTATAATGGATGCTCCTTGGCCAACAAGTTACCCTCGGTGTCAAGAAATCTCTCTGGCCGGAAGTTCCAAGGATCACCCCAAACTTTCTCGTCATGTTGAACCTTCCATGTATTACCAAACAACTTGAAAAGAAAGAGTTTTTGGTTAGTCTTGTCGATCAATTAGTCCTATCCCAGGCAATCATTATATAACGTAGTTTATCAATAAGGCAGTGAATCTAGTCGAGGCAAGATGGAGAGACAAAACGAGACATGATAAATTATTACCATCACGACAAAATTTCATAAGCGATGATCACGAAGACTTGGTTTTCCTATTTCTGCTTGGTTATAAATATTTATCGCTACTTCCATGAGCAAGAAATTTATTATCATTACTTAAGTTGAAATAGATTTAAATCAATCTTTTTAATATATAGAACAATAATTTATAAAATCTACACACTCGATTGTGCGTCACAGACGCGTAGAAGCTGGGACCGCGACCCAGGTTGCGACCCCAATATTCTGGCAAGCAGCGGCCGCGAGTTAATTATTTCATGACATATATTGTAAATCTTGAGGTCTCGCAACACGTCTGAAACCAGTCGACTGATGTTTAAAATCAATATCTTTGTGAACAATTATATATGTGCTATATGTCAGTAACATTTACATGTATCGTATACTCTTATGATTTAGAAGATGTTTGTAGTTTGGAAACCCTTGTTTGTTTGTTTATCTGTGTAAATAAACACTAGTCCCTGTCCATTAATATGAAGCTTGATCTTGGTATGTGTAAAAGTAGGTCACTGGGTCAAGGTTTAACCAACCCCCAAGTCAATTCTACATGAAACTGTTGCTTTGATCAAATTTTGAATAGTATATCATGAAAAATACAAAACTAGATGAATTGGTCAATTTAAATGTCTACTAATAGCCAAAAAGACTTTAAAATACAAAATTAATATTTGATCTCAAACAAGGGTACTAAAAGAGCTGGAAATTGAGTTTCAGAGGCTTACATTCACAAAAAATTGTGACACGCGGGAGGGGGACTCGGCCCCATTACTCAGGTCCTTCCTACGCGCCAGCGTCATATTTAATTTGGTCAAAAGTAAGTTTAAGAAAATATTCTCCATTTAATGTCTATAACAGAGATGTTTTGATGATGTCAAAATGCGTTGAGTCGGGATATTACATGATTTAAACCACAATACCGAAAGTGTTGGTAATTTTAAGAAAGTTATAATGTAACAAGTGTCGTATTGTCAATTTTTAAAAACAGTTACAATGTAAGTTCCTCCAAGCCGCCTTGATTATTTCAAAATCATGTAATTTTTTACTATCATTAGGTCCCAAACGCTTTGTTTGTATATTAAACCATCAATATTGATGGTCATAGTTGTGGAACTTTACTGTACAGACAGTTTGAATATTTTAGACTTTACCACAGAATTAGCTGGAATATCATATCCCTCATATTCTATATGTTTCCGACATGAACGTGGTAAGGTAATAGGCAAAGTTGGCACAAAACGATGTAGTTCTAATTCAAATGCTTTGAAGTAAACACAATCATCTCTATCAGCCGCCACTGGTTCTGCGTCTTTGATTACACGATCTATTTCATCTTGTATTTTAGCTTGGATGTCTGGATGGTTCATTAATACTAGCATGGTTGTGGTCAGTGTTGATGAGGACGTCGTCAAACCTACAAGAACAAAGACAATGTGTGGTGTTATTCGCCACTTTTCGACTTTTTCAGTCACATCATGTCGATCCATTTACTATCAGACATGCATTGATCTTATGATTTAGGGCCAAGTTTAACCACTACTAAGCACAAACTTAAGCCATTGACTGACAATTGTCCAGTTAGCTATATTGTACGTAGACTGTTTCTAAATAAATTAGGTTTAAACAGTCACCATGCTGCGCATGCGCTCCAGATTCATGTTGAACATACATGTATACCATGGAATAACTACATTGTATCCATATGTCTCTTACGATAAACCTACCTGCATCAATTGACTCTGTAATTTGAGCGATTATTTCTTCATCCGTGAATACAACCTCACTACCAGTCTCCTTTTGTCTTTTCTGTTCATCTAAATACCAATCGACAATCCCACGATGAACTCCAGGCACGTGGGTTTTCTGAAACATGACTTTACATTTTATATTTTGTGTCATTTAATCAATCCATGCTTTAGTCTTAGGATACAAACAAGACCGAAGTGATTTTTGATGTAACCAATGATTAAATGTTCGGAACTACATTTGTCTCGCACATTCGAAAACTTAAAGCAGCATTTGAACGAAGAATAAAGTAACGTTCACTAGAACTATATTGATCAAACGGTAAGATAACCGTAGGTTTAAAAACTCAAACAATGTTAAGATCCTTACTGCAAACAATGTTGTTGCGTTCCAAATCTTTCTAAGATGGTCGAACCAGTACATGTGACCATGTGTTTTGACCGTTGAGAAAATATTGCTTTTTAATCTCCCATACTTCCTGGAAATCTTTCATAAACTGCTTGTACATACCATTGTTAGAAAATTTGCTCGTAAAATTGTCGTAATACAGATCATGGAACTGACATAAGACCTAAGTATCCAGTGTTCAGGGCAACCCGACTCTACCAAGCAAATCTCGCCGACCTTTGTTTTATGTTTGATTTTTACCTTCAGAAATATTGACCAGAATATTATAAGTGAAAGATCACAGATGATTGTTAAGAGCTACAACAAAAAACTTGTAGCTTACCCTCCAACCTAACGTTTTTTTAGACCGTTGTCCTTAACATAGGATTTTTATCTTAGGGTTGATTGACCTATCATTCATTCATATATATTTTATGTATAACTTATTTAACACTGGAATGCAGAATTCGGTATAAAATTTTATGTTTGTTATTTAATATTACATCTACGATACTGATCTTGGTTTTTGTCCATGAATAAATTACTGTCATATAAAAGCGAGATTTATGTTTAAAAAGCTTACTTTTAATGCAATTACTAAATGAAAATACAGAAATAAATATTAAGAAATAAGAGAAAACCATGTCACTGATTTTAGTTGAATACTAGTAGTTTGGATCAGGGTTTCTTTTTTGAGGTATGTTCTTATAGGCAGGGCTGTCCACGTTTCCAGATTGACAGCTATTTTAGAACAAAAGATTGATAGATTGTATTTTATTTTTTGTACAAAAGAGATGAACTTTGTCGCCATGAAAAATTACAATGAAATGTTGATATTTATACCTTTATATCGTAGAAATATAGCTGCGCAATCTTCGCATTGGCAGCCTTACCTCGTCTGTATTCATCACCCAATCTACCTGGCATAAACCGAAGGAAAGGCAATGCTGTCAAAATCATATCATTAGCTGCGTTCAAGAAGAAATCATTGGCACGGACATGTTGCCAGAACAAGTCTGCAGTACTGTCATCTGTATCTTCAGTGGACAACAGCTCACCTGATAACTGAAATATGAGATGGTACATTGGAGTTATGATTATAACACTATGATATTCGTATAATGTAGCTACAAGTTTGTCATTGTATTAATTACTTGCTTATTTTTTCATTTTCTATCCAAGAGAGGCATAGGTCATCTACCACTTTATCTTGGCCGGTTTTGTGCCCTTGCTTTAATAGCTTCATTTCAGGGCATGGAGAACGTTTGAGCTCCTTATCCAGCGTTTTTCTCCATGTCAGGGCAGGTCTTCCTGGTGTTCTTTTCCCTTGAGTATTCCAATCAATGGATCACACGGCGGGCAATGGAATCTGGATCCCTGCGGAGTGTTTCCTAGCCATAGCCATTTTCGTTTCTTAATGGTTTCTGTGATGGGGACTCTTTTGGTTCTTCTCCACAGGTCCTTGTTTGAAATTGCCTCTTGCCAGCGGATTTGGTTGTCATTGCTAAGGTATTTTAAAAGACGGTCATCCGCTTTGTAAAATAATGCCTGATACCCTTCATTTCAAATGCTTAATTTTACCGGTACAAAAGCTTGCATTTAATATTAGCTATATTGCATCTTGCATCTTGCAGTGCAATGTCGCGTACTGGTAGTAAATGTAACACTGCTATGACTTTAATTTACGAAACTATTCATGACACTTGAATATGGTTTGAATAAAATCAAGATAGAGCTGTGATGCAGTGATGCAGTGATGCATTTATTCGACAAGTATCTTAGGTTGCATCAAGACGTTTTATGATCTTAATTAAGATGATTGGTATGCTTATTACATTGACAAAAATTGTCAAAAAAAGGAATGATATGAGGAGAAATTAATGATTGATTTCCGTATTATGTATGTGTGAACCTGTTTTTACAATTAACCAATTCTCAAAATGTCTTCTTGCATTTTAATTGCCCAATTTTCATTTGCATCCTTTTGACGTTTTGCATGTCATTCATGTCTTACTATTTAAGCTTATATGTATAGAAAAATCCCATGGATAGGGACAAAATTACTGCTTTAAGATAGTAAAAAATGAATATATAGAATAGTTAAGTATATCATACTTACAGCTAAAGACATTACATTAGATAAAGATCTTCCAAGTACCTGTGTAACATCAAACGGTTTCCCACCAAAACGAGTCAGTGTAGCTACAAAATTAGACAACTCTTTCCTCACTGTCTCTTCCAGTTTATAAATACCAGATCCATACGTATGTAAAGCATGGATGAACGCCCTCTTGGCAACTTTCTGAAACGCACTGTTACCATCTTCAATAAAAGCGACTGATCGGTTACCAGCACGAAAATGTTTGCCGTAAAACATTCCACTTCTGTCAGCAAAGTTATCATTCGCAAATGCTCTTTTGATAAGTTTTTCTTCGTTTAGAATAATGACATTATCAGAAAACATTTTTATTTGCACAATATCTCCATATTTTTCTGCATACTCAGTAAATTTAAAATGGATATTCTCTGGTTGAATTTCTAAGGCACATCCGACAACTGGACGCCCTGGTGGTCCAGGAATTCTCTTTCCTTTTGGTTTATTCCTGCTTCGTTTTGTCAGAAAATAAAACAGCATAAGTCCAACGGAGGCAATAATCACTGTCCAAAACATAATTGCTTTATATTTTTTGGCTTGTCAAATATGTTATTCTTCGCTACAACAAAAATACTTTAATTACGTATCTTATAGCGACTTACTTTTTAAAAGTAAAACCCATTGACCTGAAACGCGTTCACTCAACAGTTTCGTAATGTTTGTAACACTTTTAAGATACAGAAAACTCGCATTAACAGTGGGCGTATTTAGAGAACGGCAGGGAGAACAAAACATCAAAACATTGTGTATGATAGATAATACGTTAGATATAGCTTCATACACCTTTACAGAACAATCACCTACAAAACGGACTCAATTTGATATTCATTAGTTACCACATTAAGTATTGTTTAATATTTAAGTGACCATGAACTGGGTAAAGGTGGTTGATTGATATGGCAATGTATGCTGATAACCTACATAACAATGTCTTGAACAAACACGACAGCAGCCTTTTTGTATGATCAAAACGCTCAGGTCATTGTATCAAATGAAGTTACTATGCTACTGAGTAATTATACAATCAGGGATCGAATTTAACAAAACATTGGACATGGAATTTTGGCGTGTTGATTTTTTTTTCAACTCGCAAAATGTAAAAAAAATCACTCGTATTTATTTTCTCTAAATTTTAATAGCATACATAGTAACTATTAATATATGCAATATAAAAGCATGATAATACTATATTTAACTCATACAGTAAAATTTTTGCGGCGATTTCAACTACCGAGAATTTGCGAGTTGAATGAAAGTTACTCGCAATTTACAAAATCCACTTGCATACAGTGTTTTACTTTCATAAGACTTAAAAATGACGTTTTAAGCGGCATTTCGTAATCGAAGTGCTTTCAGTTACCTGTGTCAGAGTGCACCTTAGATTAATCATATGTATCATGATCCTAGTTTGGAGTTACCTTTTGTCTGATCTGACCTGCTTTGTACTTTACTGATAACATTATGATACTCATTTTATGACGGATAATTTGAACTTGGCACTCAATTCAACATTGCGAGAAAATGAATTGAATACTTCGTAATTATCAGTTACAATCATAATTTCATCACGGTCCCGTATATTGTGCATGCATTTGAATATGCAAATTTATGCTAATTCAGTAATCTCTCCAAACCGACTAGAGATTTTAATATAGTGGTCTTTGTCTAAAAAAAATAACACTGGCTTTGAGTTTGCTTATACCTTCATGTAGACAACCAATGCAAGTGTCGACCAGACAACTGAACGGGTTTGCAAAAATGGCTGTGCCAAAATTCCGTTTCCATTCATCTCCATACTCCAAAACAAAACCCAACTGGGAACACCATCGTCGGCAACCACAGTATTTTCTTCAGTTACGCTCCATACGTAGCATAGCGGAGTAATGTATCGTGGGATAAACGACGATGTGGGAACACGAGACATAGCCCCTTTTACAAAGACTCTGTGATTACATCACTGGCACCAGAGTCCATATCTTATGATCATAAAATAATGCGTACGTCCCTGTATATAGTTCTCTGTGCATACATACATGTACACTACCTAATATATAATATCATAATGAAAGTACAATAACCTGAGGTGCCCTCTGACACAGGTATAACTCGTACACGTTAATGTATACGAGACCGGATTTTAATAGTGTTTGATAACAAAATATTATATATGTGCGTATTTAACGAGTGTGAGGACTCTGGTGCCAGTGGATTACATGTACTTCTTTATACATTAATTCTGTACTCTACATTCTGACGTTATACATTATTATAAAAGCTGTTTATATGTAAACCGATGCTACGATTTTTCATCTTAACCTTGATAGTTTTCTCTAGTAAGTTAAGCAAACTCCGTTCATATGAATAAGATAACGAATGTTCAGTAGTCCATGAATTGTGAGTAGGTTAATTATTTTAAACTTTAAATTCATGTACATAATATGTACATTGTAAGTGTTCGTTTTACTTATGGATAAAGGTTAAATTTATTTAAGGTATGAGTATTTTGTTTTCGTTTAAGACCGTGCCAATAAAGATATGTTTTCATGTAGTTACGTAACTTTTTGGTGTGAATCAAAGGTTAACGTGGAGCACGAAGCTAATTATTATTAATGCATTCCTAGTTTATGCAAGAAGTTTAAACCCAAAATGTAAGGATTCGAGCCCATTCTTCAGATTGTTATTTAGCATGAAGTTGTCGAGAAGACAGGACGTGAACATGTTTCATAAAGATTATTGCGGACGTACACAATGAGTGGTACGTCCAACGACTGGATTGATTATGTTAACTACATATAGTCAAGAAAAATGAATATGATAATATCTTGTAACTAATGGGGATGATGTGTTTGACGACAGAGGTCCACTAATAGCGACCGTTAGCTTGCCTATTAGGGTAAATCCCCCAATATGTATAGTAAGTATTCTAAAGCTGACTTATATGGATATTGTTCACTGCCATTTTCTCTTCCCCGCCCAGTTTCGCTCCTCCCTATGCTAGAGTATGTACTTTGAACGAGGCGCCATATGTCCCCTTTCTTTTACCTAACCTACTATTTTCTGTATTGTAGAATAATCACCATTATTTATATTAATATACTGATGATATTGATTAAATACTTTACAGAGAATGTCATTAATAAAGATAAAAGACAAGGGAGGTGACTCTATACAATTCTTTGAAGTAAATGGTATCCGGTATCCATATTGTTCACAGATCGATCAGGAAGAAGCTATCAAAGCATCACGTGACTTAGTTCCACGTGATGATGATATTTTATTAATTACATACCCTAAATCAGGTATATACATAACACTTCACTTTAATTATAATTATAAATCATTTGCCTTGTTTTTATCGCTGTATTTATTCTGACGATAAACATTTGTAAAAAAGCAGGTCAGTTGGTAGCGCTTTGGAAGTTCAAATCTAGTTTCCTGAAGGTGTTGAGTTCGAATTCCACCGGAGAGGTTATTCTCTTCCATGGAAATTTGACAATACTATCAGTTTTCCTCTATTAATAAGTAATATTTGGATAAGGTGTTGGCCTTGTGGAAGCGTAGGCGATTTCTAGTTATAGACAAAGGTCCAAGAACGCCAAGTTAGGTGCGCTGGTCTCCGTTAATATGACCTTAGTGTTTGTTGACACGGCGTTAAATTCAGTTAAACATCATTTATAAGTCACATAAAGACTTATTTATTAACCTTTCCTATCTCAATGGACCATTTTTCTAACCTTAAAACAAAGATTAGACTTTGTTCAGGTAGTTTTGTTTCACTGGAGGTTTGCCCAAGATAAACATTACGGTGAATTAATACAACATTCTTCCTTTTTTCCAAAATCACATTTTTGCATTTTTAAGACTTTTTGTAATTCTATGATAAACATCCCAAAAAATAATCGGTTTAATTAAATTTGATATTCAAAGGGGCAAGCGGATCATTAGGCATTTAGTTTTGTTTGCAAAGAGACGAAATAAAATTCCTTTTTATGAGAACCCCCCCCCCAATTAATCCAATGTAATGCACACCAACTGCCATAAAAAACCAAATAACCTTTGTATTATGATGATTTGATTTCTAAATCAACAGGTACACATTGGTTATGGGAAATTCTATCTATGTTACAAAGAGGTTCAGCAGAAACTATACAACATGTGAAACAAGAAAACTTCATAGAGTTTCTCTCTCCTTCACAACTAGACGCCATACCCTCGCCAAGAGTATTGAACTCTCATATCTGGTTTGATCAGCTACCATCAGCAATGATCAAGAAGAAAACTAAGATTGTACTCTGTCATAGGAACCCTAAGGATATCGCTGTTTCTTTATATAATCATCATTTTGGTTTAAAGAATATGTATGACTATGATGGAAAATGGGAAAATTGGTTACCATTGTTTATGGAAGGGCAATGTGAGTATTGCTAAATGTTTTTAAGTAATTTCAGGAGTACTTTAAGAAATGTAGTATGATTGTACATACAAGGGTGAATAGCCACTTGATCTTTGAAAATAATGCTCATGTTTATTATTAATGTTTTTGCAGCTGTGAAATATACGAGATATTTAATAGTGCATGAAATAGCTATTTTATTTCACTGTATGAAAATGCCTACGTCAGCATGTGGGTTGTAAATGCTAACTCTGAATCATCCGCACAAGTTATTTTTGCACATGGCCTACCTTACCGCTCGATTATTTTTTGTGCCAAGGATTTGGTGTAAACGATCAAACCTCACAATATCTATTGGAATTTGTCGAAAACAAGAAAGGTAGTGGTTATTTTTTGCTCTGTTAGATGTCATAAAATCATTTGTTTAGAAAAACTTATCAGCGGAAACAAGGTTTCATTAACCTCTATTGTTTGTTTTGTTTATAACATTATACTGTGTAGTCCTACTATGATTTGGAGATACAGGTTTATTTAATCAAACAGATTGGAAGTGAATTGTTTTTGTGAATCAATTCTGTTCTTTAGAAATGGCTGCTTTTATACACATGACGGTAGTTTAAAGGCGGCTGTTTTATATTGATGGCATTACCCTTTACATTAAGCTTCGACAAAGAAATTCTTGCGGCCGAAATCGAGAAAATTCGAATATCACGAGCAAAATAAATCGGATCAAATTTCGAAGATCTTAGAACTATGCAGATATACAAAAGGGAACTAACTCTTTATTCCTCATTGTTTTTATACTAGATGATTATGGTTCTTGGTTTGATTATGTTCTTTCATGGGAAACGGTAATCAAAGACAATCCAGATTGCCCTGTACATTATTTAACTTATGAAGATTTAAAAACAGTAAGTGACTATAATGTTTGTACTCCATTTAAAACTAGTGGCGTAAAGAACTTATCCGTGCCTTTCATAGTTCATCATTTTTTCCACAAAACTCAGTTGTCTTATTTATAGTTATCAATACATTATACTGTAATGTATATAAAGCTTTACGCGACATTCCATTAAGTTTTTAGTTATATCACGGCGGTCAATCGTTTTGTTACAAACAGAAGTCCAGCAGAAGGACACAGTCTTAGAAATCGGGAGATCCCGCTTTGGAACCCACAAGAGGAACTGTTTATTTACCCGAGCAAGACATTTACCTGCGATTGATCATTCAACCCTTGTGTAAGTGGGTACCTGCGAGGGTGATATACTTCTGTTGCGACAAAGTATCGGCTGCAAATTAGCATAGTAAAAGACTAACCAGGGAGCTTGATACGTAGATTCAAGAAGTCCGCTGACTAGAGGCAGAAGCTTTAGCTTAAGTTGGTGATTTTGTATCAACATGATAAACTTAGACTATAAACTGGAATAAAAACTACAATGATCAACTGCCATATTAGATGTTTCCGATTTACATGATTAGTGTTTATTTCTGTTTAATCAATGACTCTAATTTTTAGAATGGACTGGAAGAGGTAAAGAAACTTTGTAAATTTCTCGGCTTTAATCATGATGATAAGTTGTGTAGTGACATCGTAAATAAATGTCAGTTTGGTAATATGAAGATTGATAAGGAACAATATGCTACAGAGTTTATGAAAAGTATGTGGAGATCTGACTCACTGAGTTTCTATAGAAAAGGTAAGGGTCGTATTGTTTGTTTTTTCCTAACTGTCAAAACTTCAAAAATTTCACGGTGAATGCGTTTGTTAAAATTATTGTCGTAATACAACCACGAGTTTCCGAAAGTGTGTATTATGATTGAGTAAAGCTTCTTATGCCGTATAATAACTTTTTCTCAAGATATTTTTAATGAGAATTAGACTGCCAGTACAAAAACAATGCATTCAGTCACCGTGAAATTATTCAAGCTTTGACAGTTGAGAAAAAAACGGACAATAAAAACTAATACATGTGCATGTATATATCACGTAATTAGGACATACTCGTACTATATCTACATATATAATTTTTAATATTCTGTATGTTATTCTGTGTTATTCTGTTCTATTCTGAAATAATTACACAATCCGATTGGTCAAAAGTGAACATGTGACTTGTAAACTGTGTTTTCATTTCTTGTTTCAATCCTTAAATGAATCTTTTAGAATTTGCAAGAAAATCTAATAATTTGACATTGTACTTCTATAGATAAATATGCAATCTAAGAGCCTACAATAACCTGTTAGAGACTGAAATTTTAGTCTTCTTTTTACTTCATGACCATATATTCATCATAGTATAAACAATATAATTTAAATAGAGATACTTATATAGATCACTATCATCTAAACTCTAATAATATTTGTGTCTTTACAGGTGAAGTTGGTGACTGGAAGAACACGTTTACAGTTGCACAAAATGAAGCATTTGATGCTTTGTATGAACAAAAAATGAAAGATAGTGATCTGACATTTAAATTTGAATAAATACTCCTACATGAAATAAAAAATGACATTCATGCCACATTATTTTATGTTTTATTTGTGTATATTTCATAATTAGGTACAGGTCGTCCACGTAAACATTGCGTCTACAAACATAGCCAGTTTCATTACACACCAATATTTAGGGGTGCATTATATTTTACAATTTTATAGTTTAGTTAGTTTATACTTAAACATAAACACGTCGTTATATAGATTTTAAAATGTGCATATGCACTAATTAAAATATATGTTAAACATCAAAAAGGTATGTTACAAGTATTAAAATGCTGTTCATACATTAGCTTATCAACCTATTTACTGGACAAGTCCATTGTTTGAAGTACAAAAACACGCATGACCTAGAATACGACCTGTAACTGGATACTGTAAATATTGACCTTATCGGTCTATGTTCTTAGACTTTTTTTCGTTGCATAAGCTTTTGACTATATTCAACGAGTGTTGAAAACATATAAACACGTATATAAATGATGATTTGTATAATAAATATTATTGATGAGTGCTTGATGCCTGTAGGATCATTTGTGTAATAATGTAGCAATAATTGTCAACATTTGTGTTTGAAAGTTCTAGTTTGGAACGATATGTTAATGTTCACATTTATGAACACAATTATTGTAAGGAGAGATGGAACAAACGCAAACTGGCCCCTTCACATATAAATATACATTGGAAAAAATGTACAAATAAATAATACATCGTTATTATTATTTATATTATATAATGGCAAGCCGCTAGGACAGCAGACAATACTTTTGAGATTGTTTTGACAACTCACGGCATGTACATCACTGGCACCAGAGTCCATATCTTATGATAAAATAATGCGTACGTCCATATATAGTTCTCTGTGCATACATACATGTACACTTCCTAATATATAATATACTGAAAGTATAGTTATAACTCGTACACGATAATGTATACGGGACCGAGTTTTAATTGTGTTTGATGACAAAATATTATATAATGTGTGTATTTAACGAGTGTGAGGACTCTGGTGCCAGTGATGTACATGTAGCCTTTGGCGTATGAGGTTAACTACCTCCGTTACGTAAGGTAGTAAAATAGTATCAGACAATGAAACAACTATAATTATAAAAAAGTTATATGATCAATAAACATGGACATCCAATCTTTACACAGTCTGTTGTCATTAGCAACAATATACAAGGCATTATTAGCAGACTAGGTCAATGGACCTAACATTATGACTGAAAGATGTATATAAGAAAGAAATAACCCATTAGGGAATGATTATGTCAGAAATGATTTTTATTAAGAATACTACTGGGAGTTATTAATGTCTAGAAAAAATGACTATTCTGTAATAGCAAAGCATAATTGATTTCTTATAGTGACCTAAATCTTTGTGCATGATGAATTTGTTTACATCAACGAAGTTTGAGATTATACTTTGAGCTGCGATTGTGATTTTTTAGCCTAACTGCGACCGTAAGTCGACCTACGTACTTACCCTGAAATAGCCTAGGCCTCGGTACCCAATCTGGTGACAAAGTTGAAGCACATACTGCCGCTAGTGGCTTTTAGCTGTCCTGCTTGAAATAAAGGTAGACAGGAGAGTAATCGTAGAAAAAAAACATCAAGCCAAGTTTCACGAAGGGGAATAGTATCCATATATTCATAAATAAAAAGGAATTTCTTTTGTCTCAACCTAATAAATATCATTAGAACATCTTTGTAACTTCGGTGTCATTACTTCTTTGTAACCCAAAAGGCTATGGACATTAACAATTGTAAACTAGTATGTCAAACAACTCTTCTTAATGTTATATGTCCCAGACTAATTAAAGTAACAAGAATAAAACTATAAATATCTAGCGCTTATAAACGATACGCTTTGTTGAATTGACCAACGTAGCGCTTAATTAAACAAACCGATGGTATAACTTAACTAGCATTGCATGTTCACATTGACCAAAGATAATAAGTTTAATTTCATCACATTAAAATCACAAAATTAAGTATCTGTTAAGACTTATATGGGCAAGCCATAATGTTTTTCCCTTGGTCAATGTGATCAAACCATTTTTTTCTTGTATTTCATGAACTACAGTCACACACATTGTAAGACGTTGATTTCGCAAGACTTATACAGTGCGACCTCTCTACCATAACACGTAATAGGACGATGTTTAAACTTCGGTTATAGAGTGCTAACTGTTGTTGAGAAATTGGCTTGCATTGTCATATCACTACAGTGGTGAATATAAGGTTGTTGTCGTTAGAAAACGACTGTAATTGGAAGATGGTCGTTAACAAAGGTTTCAAAGTATATTGACCTTAAACTTGTGACATATATTCTTATCATTAGCACATTTGTCATAGAAAATTCACATCCACATTTGTTCAGCTATAACAATGAATGTAGTAATATTTCTCTCGGTGTTTATGTTTTATAATGGAGTTGTGGTAAGTCAAATAATTATTTAAGCTCTTTTTTAGACTTGAATTTTGAATTAAATGTCTGCGTATTCTAAATCATACGACTAGGAATCGGTCGCTGGTTTTACCAAAGCTCTTACGACTACATTTTGTCGTAAATCGTGCGACAATTTATAAAGCAATTATCGTAAGATTTTTGTTATACTAAAACCGACAGTCTTTGATGTTGGTACATTCAATTTTGTTACACACTCTTAATATACCTAAACTGTTGATATGTAATATTTTTATAATAATTGTTATAAATTATTATTCGCAAAAAGTCAATGTAAAAATAAATGCAGCTTATTTTAAATTGAATCAACGCTTAATTTAAATAACATTAAAATCAATTTAAGCTTAAACATTGATAACACTTGACAAAACTGGTTTCAATCAGTAAGATAACATTATTTAATGCTAATGCTATTTGTAGACTGGACTAGAATGCGAGTCCGGAGCAGATTGTGGAGCCAATGAATGTTGTCTAAGTAATGTCCAACCACGTGGTCGTAGAGCTCATTTTGCACGTGGAACATGTCAAAGTATGGGAACGGAAGGATCCAGTAAGTTCATGTTTAGACTTACCATCTACAAAAATAGACCGAATAGTGAAGTAGTTGTGCCTAATTTAAACTAATTCACTCTTATCTGTTTTTTATTTGTTCTTTATACACTTGCTACTTGCTATTTGCTTTAGTCACATAATTTATTGACCTCTTCAATAACATTTGGAACCATTTAAATAAAAGTCTTATAAATGAGGCAATGAACAATCAGGAACAACAGCCTTTGGTATATTACTCCAACTGCATGTAGCAAATGAGAATGGAATATGTGACACGGGGTGATTCTCTTAAATTTCAACTGGTCTGGTTCTATGACGTTTCACAAAACCTATATTTTAATTGTAAAACATCATTCAGTCGCTTGGCTCAATGGTTTGCCTTTGTCAGAAAAGAAACGGTACTGTTGTTCTGTTTCATAACTAGGAAGAACGAAACAGATATGGCTATGCTTATACTAGGCATAAATCAGAAACAAACTATGTATATATATTTTATAGAATGTGTTGTAAATGAATTAAGTACTGGTTTTAATGATGTATATTATGACTGTCCATGTGAGAATGGCTTTTATTGTAATGGTACAGGAATGATAGTGTTGAATAAAGGAGAACTTGGTTAGTACATTTATTAAACGGATTGGGAATTAATTCTTTAAGCGCTCAAAGGTAGCCATGTATGACAAATACAGCGATAGGTGTACATTCATTTATTACCAATGCTTGGGAATCAGATCTAGCATCGTTCTGAGAGTGGTGCCTCGTATCGATGCGTCCTTGTTTTGAATATTGTTTCGGAAGTTAATTTATAATGATTTTAATGATTATTAAATACATGTATCACACATACAGACTAAGGTTTGTTAAATAATTAATGTAGATCTAATAATTTATGTACCTGTTGTACCTTTAGCCAGACACTTGCTATATACATTCAGTGTGGTCACGAACTTCGACTACGACATAATGCGTTTTAGGAAATGCACTTTTAGTAACCTAAAGATAACAGTCGTTTACCTACATGTATGCCTACATATGTTTCGCGAGACACTACTTAACAACTACCCATGCATTAACATAATCCAGATGACAATATCTCCGTTAATACTTCAGGGGTTTGTCATAAGATATCTAAATCAGACTCATCAACACTTGATCAACCTTGTTCCTCCGGTGCTGATTGTGCAGACACTGAATGTTGTGTTAGTGATGTTCATCCTCTTGGTAAACGTGGCAAGAGACAATTCGGTGCTCATTGTAAATCTATGGGAGTTGCAGGACAAGGTAAAAATGAGTTTTTTATGTCATGGTAATTGGACTAACTTTTCTGAATCGATTACGATTTATTCTATCTGTTAAATGGTAATAGAATTGTACATTTAATACCAAAATGGAAAAACGTGGAAGAAAACAGAATAATAACATTGAAGAAAAAACTAATAATATATAACGACACTGTCTGAATGTTCTATTGATATTTCAGTTTGGTTGCAAATCAAAACAATTTGGTCAATGGTAGACCTAGTAGCAAACAAATAAGCCAGTTACTTAAATTCCCTTTCGTTATTTTCCTTTACGTCGGAGTCTTTACACATAAATATAAAACTTAGTTTTAAACGATATTTTACAAAAGCAATTTAAAATGGTAAAATCGTTCACTGTGAAAAGCATTACTGTAACATGGAATAAAAATTCTTTAGTAGAGATTAGAATGCAGATTATCATTAGCAACCGGCACGGCTCCAAGTAAAACATGATATATAAAATAAACTACGACATAAGATGTTTGATTGTCTATCAGGGTTTTAGGCCATGGAAAGCAATTTCACAGAAATATGTTCCATTGCCGACCCAGTCGATATTTTAACTGGAATACAATGTACTTTGATTTATGGTATTATACAGGTTGTATTACCAGTATGAGTTCAGGTAAACCTTCTGGTACAGTGTATGCCTGTCCTTGTATTTCTGGATTAACTTGTCATGGTACAGGCTTCTTCAATATACCACTCGGAGAGAGCGGAACGTAAGACTTGTTTACAAATATTATACATAAACCAAACAGTAATGCTAAGTATACATCTGACTTTGAACTGCTAATAATATCCATAAATATTTTAAATGGCCAAAGACATATGTAATGCAGTATATTTTGCCAAATAAAGGTTATAATGATAATTGTTTAATGAAGTGATAAGGAAACCATTTTGTATTAATCTGACTGAAAAAAAACTACATATGATCATGTTCCTTATGACTCAGAAATATACGTATGATGAGGACTGTCACGATACGTCAGGAGCGTATCGCGGTATATTGCTATGCGCTATAGAACCGTTCCGCGATACGAACCACGGTATATTGCTTTGCAAACCAAAGACACGGCTGCATACTACTTCTGTCTTAAAGAACTTATTCAACTGTTCAGTATTAAAGTATGTTATAGGATTTTGTTGGGAAAGTGTCTGTAGCAGACTGGACAGAAAAGCTGGGCATTTTAGAGTAATGTGAACATTTCGAACGCGCCCAAATTCTTGAACTTAAGCTTTCATCGAATGAACCTCGGAAACTGACGTTTCGCTATTTTCATTTGGCGAAGGGAAGATTTTTTTTAATGAAAATAAAAAATATCGCTAAATACCGGTACGTTAAATTCGTACCGCGGTACGTATTGCCGGAGCTGCATATTGCAATATACCAGTATTCCGGTATATTGTGACAGCCCTACGTATGATATAACTGGACAATGATAATTGTTAGTGCTTATGAACTCACATGGGCAATATCTTGGTAGAAGACATTTTGTGATTCCAATAATTGTATTTGATGACGTGAAATTGACTTTTTTGTAATGTTTTAAATTTGGAGACTGTTTTGCTTCTTTATTTTCTGTAAAGGTCTATTGATAATTTATTTTTATGAGGTGCGAATCTAGAAATATCTAGCCTAAATATTGTTATTTTAAATTATCAATTCGATGTAGCAGTAATTGTGGACCAGAAGCTATGACTTGACTTCTGGGTTCTAAATACAACTGTCCGTGTTTTGTTTCTGGTCGCTGATGCTCGTAATATTTGTTCTGTACATGATAAATCGTTTACTGTTTGAAGCCCTTTCCTAGCATAACGGTTGTCAGTAAATATGAATTGTGTAATATTGTGTTTTTCAGATGTGGTGTGTAAGGACATGAATTTGATTTGAGCTTAAACCGTTTGGTTTGCATAATAAAATATCATACAATCAGTTTTATTTGTATTGACTTACATGTATATGCCATATTACATGTATTAGTATCATAAGTAATTGTGTTGTTATTATCGCTTTGTTGATAATTTGGTATGTGGATGCACTACTAAAGACTGGTTTGTTTTAAGGCCTGTAGTTCTAGATAGAGGTTGCTAGACTGTCGATTGATAGAAATAGCTAGGCACTTAATGGTCGACCAACACTTCAATATTGTATGGTAGGGTATAATTGAATACCAATGCATAAATTATTTTTCTATTTAATATATTTTGTATATACACTTGGTGGTTTATTATTGCGATTATACCACCACATACAATGCAGCTACCATTTTAACGTGCTATTTTTAAAATTCATTCACGGTTCGTGCAATAATATACACATCCATCCCTTCAGTAGCAAACTAGTGACCATAGTAAAGTTACAAAAATGCCCTGTATTATTAGTTTACTCTGAATATGACCCAGTATGACTGGTGGTTTTATCTATTCTGCTAAACATTTTTTGGTGAGTAACTTTACATCAACTCATATTGCCTTCAATAATGATAAAGCTCATAATCCATCATTTTTGCCGATACTCAAAAAATAAGTAGGCACCATATATAAAAAGCCATTTTATCGCTTATCAATTATCGCTCATGCAGCAAACATACGTATTCCACTTTGTTAAAAAAATATTCCTTTAATTTTGATTGTTGATATAAAATTGGATTGGAAAAAATTTGGGAGAAAACAGAATAATAATATTGAAGAAAAAACTAATATATATATAACGACACTGTCTGAATGTTCTATTGATATTTCAGTTTGGTTGCAAATCAAAACAATTTGGTCAATGGTAGACCTAGTAGCAAACAAATAAGTCAGTTACTTAAATTCCATTTCGTTATTTTCCTTTACGTCGGATTTTTTACACATAAATATAAAACTTAGTTTTAAACGATATTATAGAAAAGCAATTTAAAACGGTAAAATCGTTCACTGTGGTGGAAAGCATTGCTATCACATGGAATAAAAATTCTTTAGTAGAGATTAGAATACAGATTATCATTAGCAACCGGCCCTGCTCCAAGTAAAACATGATATATAAAATAAACTACGACATAAGATGTTTGATTGTCTATCAGGGTTTTAGACCACGGAAAGCAATTTCACAGAAATATGTTCCATTGCCGACCCAGTCGATATTTTAACTGGAATACAATGTACTTTGATTTTTTATATTATACAGGTTGCATTGCCAGTATGAGTTCAGGTAAACCTTCTGGTACAGTGTATGTCTGTCCTTGTATGTCAGGATTGACTTGCCATGGTACAGGCTTCTTCAATATACCACTAGGAGAGAGCGGAACGTAAGACTTGTTTACAAATATTATACATAAACCAAACAGTATATACCAGTGGTGCATTTCACCAAAATTCTTACGAAACAAATCTTCGTAAGTCAAAAGCAAGAACCATTAATAGTACGCTCATTTTTTTACTTATCAATTCCATATATTATGGAATTGTGTATATTTATATCATATCATAGTAATGCTAAAGTACACATCTGACTTTGAACAGCTAATAATATCCGTAAATATTTTAAATGGCCAAAAACATATGTAATGCCGTACATTTTGCCAAATAAAGGTTATAATGATAATTGTTAAATGAAGTGATAAGAAAACCATTTTGTATTTATCTGACTGAAAAAACTATATATGATCACGTTTCCTATGACTTAGGGACATTGTACATCAGGGATTTCGAGCCAAACATTTTTGGTCCCGTTTTAGGCCTCAATTGGCCACAGGACATCCGCATAGACGTATTTGGGCGGAATTTCGGGCATGAACCGGCAATCGTGGCCGAAAACGGCAATTTTCGCATAACGCGCCTAACCCTAGATGGGTCTATGTACCGGCCTGTAAATGGGCCCGCAGGCCCCTGGAAGTGCCTCAGGTACCGGTTGTGGCACATTTCCTGGTTCGTCTGGACCATACGAAGGGACTGAGGCACAAATGGAACCGGTTCCAGAGAAAAAGATTTTCCGCTCGAAAAAACCCATGATGTATACATCAGGGAAAAAGTCGATTTCGGGCCAAAAATTTTTGGTCCCGTTTTTGGCTTCAATTGGCCACAGGACATCCGCATAGACGTATTTGGGCGGAATTTCGGGCATAAACCGGCAATCGTGGCCAAAAACGGCAATTTACGCATAACGCGCCTAACCCTGGATGGGTCTATGTACCGGCCTGTAAATGGGCCCGCTGGCCCCCGGAAGTGCCTCAGTTACCTGTTGTGGCACATTTCCTGGTTCGTCTGGACCATACGAAGGGACTGAGGCACAAATGGAACCGGTTCCAGAGAAAAAGTTTTTCCGCTCAAAAAAACGCATGATGTATACATCAGGGAAAAAGTCGATTTCGGGCAAAAAATTTTTGGTCCCGAGTTAAGCCTCAATTGGCCACAGGACATCCGCATAGATGAATTTGGGCGGAATTTCGGGCATAAACCGGCAATCGTGGCCAAAAACGGCAATTTACGCATAACGCGCCTAAACCTAGATGGGTCTATGTACAGGCCTGTAAATGGGCCAGCTGGCTCCCGGAAGTGCATCAGGTACCGGTTGTGTCACATTTCCTGGTTCGTCTGGACCATACGAAGGGACTGAGGCACAAATGGAACCGGTTCCAGAGAAAAAGTTTTTCCGCTCAAAAAAACGCATGATGTATATACATCAGGGAAAAAGAAGATTTCGGGCCAAAAATTTTTGGTCTCGTTTTTGGCCTCAATTGGCCACAGGACATCCGCATAGACGTATTTGGGCGGAATTTCGGGCATTAACCGGCAATCGTGGCCAAAAACGGCAATTTACGCATAACGCGCCTAACCCTAGATGGGTCTATGTACCGGTCTGTAAATTGGACCGCTGGCTCCCGGAAGTGCTTCAGGTACCGGTTGTGGCAAATTTCCTGGTTCGTAAGGACCATACAAAGGGACTGAGGCACAAATGGAATCGGTCCAGAGAAAATATTTTTTCGCTCGATAAAACGCATGATGTATACATCAGGGAAAAAGTCGATTTCGGGCCAAACTTTTTTGGTCCCGTTTTTTGGCCTCAATTGGCCACAGGACATCCGCATAGACGTGTTTGTGCGGAATTTCGGGCATAAACCGGCAATCGTGGCCAAAAACGGCAATTTACGCATAACGCGCCTAATCCTAGATGGGTCTATGAACCGGCTTGTAAATGGGAAGCTGGCCCCCATGAAGTGCCTCAGGTACCGGTTGTGTCAAATTTCGTGGTTCTTAAGGACCATACGAATTGACTGAGGCACAAATGGAACCGGTTCCAGAGAAAAAGTTTTTCCGCTCGAAAAAACGCATGATGTATATACATCAGGGAAAAAGTCGATTTCGGGCCAAAAATTTTTGGTCCCGTTTTTGGCCTCAATTGGCCACAGGACATCCGCATAGACGTATTTGGGCGGAATTTCGGGCATGAACCGGCAATCGTGGCCGAAAACGGCAATTTACGCATAACGCACCTAACCCTAGATGGGTTTATGTACCGGCCTGTAAATGGGCCCGCTGGCCCCCGGAAGTACCTCAGGTACCAGTTGTGGCACATTTCCTGGTTCGTCTGGACCATACGAAGGGGCTAAGGCACAAATGCATCTGGCTCCAGTGAAAAAGTTTTCCCGCTCGAAAAAACGCATGATGTATACATCAGTAAAAAAGTCAATTTCGGGCCAAAATTTTTTGGTCCCATTTTTGGCCTCAATTGGCCACAGGCCATCCGCATAGACGTATTTGGGCCGAATTTCGGGCATTAATCGGCAATCGTAGCCAAAAACGGAAATTTACGCATAACGCGCCTAACCCTAGATGGGTCTATGTACCGGCCTGTAAATAGGACCGCTGGCCCCCGGAAGTGCCCCAGGTACCGGTTGTGGCACATTTCCTGGTTCGTCTGGACCATACGAAGGGACTGAGGCACAAATGGAACCTGTTCTAGAGAAAAAGATTTTTCCGCTCGAAAAAACGAATGATGTCAATTTTGGGCCATAATTTTTTGGTCCCGTTTTTGGTCTCAATTGGCCACAGGACATCCGCATAGACATATTTGGGCGGAATTTCGGGTATAAACCGGCAATCGTGGCCAAAAACGGCAATTTACGCATAACGCGCCTAACCCTAGATGGGTCTATGTACCGGCCTGTAAATGGGCCCGCTGGCCCCCGGAAGTGCCTCAGGTACCGGTTGTGGCACATTTCCTGGTTCGTCTGGACCATACGAAGGGACTGAGGCACAAAAGGAACCGGTTCCAGAGAAAAAAGCTTTCCGCTCGAAAAAACGCGTGACGTATACATCAGGGAAAATGTCGATTTCGGGCCAAAAATTTTTGATCCCGTTTTTGGCCTCAATTGGCCACAGGACATCCGCATAGACGTATTTGGGCGGAATTTCGGGCATAAACCGGCAATCGTGGCCAAAAACGGCAATTAACGCATAACGCGCCTAACCCTAGATGGGTCTATATACCGGCCTGTAAATGGGCCCGCTGGCCCCCGAAGTGCCTCAGGTACCGGTTGTGGCACATTTCCTGGTTCGTCTGGACCATACGAAGGGACTGAGGCACAAATGGAACCGGTTCCAGAGAAAAAGTTTTTCCGCTCGATAAAACGCATGATGTATACATCAGGGAAAAAGTCGATTTCGGGCCAAAAATTTTTGATACCGTTCTTGGCCTCAATTGGCCACAGGACATCCGTATAGACGTATTTGGGCGGAATTTGGGGCATAAACCGGCAATCGTGGCCAAAAACGGCAATTTACGCATAACGCGCCTAACCCTAGATGGGTCTATGTACCGGCCTGTAAATGGACCCGCTGGCACCAGGAAGTGCCTCAGGTACCGGTTGTGGCACATTTCCTGGTTCGTCTGGACCATACGAAGGGACTGAGGCACAAATGGAACCGGTTCCAGAGAAAAAGGTTTTCCGCTCGAAAAAACGCATGATGCATGGGGGAAAAAGTCGATTTCGGGCCAAACTTTTTGGTCCCGTTTTTTGGCCTCAATTGGCCACAGGACATCCGCATAGACGTGTTTTTGCGGAATTTCGGGCATAAACCGGCAATCGTGGCCAAAAACGGCAATTTTCGCATAACGCGCCTAATCCTAGATGGGTCTATGTACCGGCTTGTAAATGGGCAAGCTGGCCCCCATGAAGTGCCTCAGGTACCGGTTGTGTCAAATTTCGTGGTTCTTAAGGACCATACGAATTGACTGAGGCACAAATGGAACCGGTTCCAGAGAAAAAGTTTTTCCGCTCGAAAAAACGCATGATGTATATACATCAGGGAAAAAGTCGATTTCGGGCCAAAAATTTTTGGTCCCGTTTTTGGCCTCAATTGGCCACAGGACATCCGCATAGACGTATTTGGGCGGAATTTCGGGCATGAACCGGCAATCGTGGCCGAAAACGGCAATTTACGCATAACGCACCTAACCCTAGATGGGTTTATGTACCGGCCTGTAAATGGGCCCGCTGGCCCCCGGAAGTTCCTCAGGTACCAGTTGTGGCACATTTCCTGGTTCGTCTGGACCATACGAAGGGGCTAAGGCACAAATGCATCTGGCTCCAGTGAAAAAGTTTTCCCGCTCGAAAAAACGTATGATGTATACATCAGTAAAAAAGTCAATTTCGGGCCAAAATTTTTTGGTCCCATTTTTGGCCTCAATTGGCCACAGGCCATCCGCATAGACGTATTTGGGCCGAAGTTCGGGCATTAATCGCCAATCGTAGCCAAAAACGGAAATTTACGCATAACGCGCCTAACCCTAGATGGGTCTATGTACCGGCCTGTAAATAGGACCGCTGGCCCCCGGAAGTGCCCCAGGTACCGGTTGTGGCACATTTCCTGGTTCGTCTGGACCATACGAAGGGACTGAGGCACAAATGGAACCTGTTCTAGAGAAAAAGATTTTTCCGCTCGAAAAAACGAATGATGTCAATTTTGGGCCATAATTTTTTGGTCCCGTTTTTGGTCTCAATTGGCCACAGGACATCCGCATAGACGTATTTGGGCGGAATTTCGGGTATAAACCGGCAATCGTGGCCAAAAACGGCAATTTACGCATAACGCGCCTAACCCTAGATGGGTCTATGTACCGGCCTGTAAATTGGCCCGCTGGCCCCCGGAAGTGCCTCAGGTACCGGTTGTGGCACATTTCCTGGTTCGTCTGGACCATACGAAGGGACTGAGGCACAAAAGGAACCGGTTCCAGAGAAAAAAGCTTTCCGCTCGAAAAAACGCGTGACGTATACATCAGGGAAAAAGTCGATTTCGGGCCAAAAATTTTTGATCCCGTTTTTGGCCTCAATTGGCCACAGGACATCCGCATAGACGTATTTGGGCGGAATTTCGGGCATAAACCGGCAATCGTGGCCAAAAACGGCAATTAACGCATAACGCGCCTAACCCTAGATGGGTCTATTTACCGGCCTGTAAATGGGCCCGCTGGCCCCCGAAATGCCTCAGGTACCGGTTGTGGCACATTTCCTGGTTCGTCTGGACCATACGAAGGGACTGAGGCACAAATGGAACCGGTTCCAGAGAAAAAGTTTTTCCGCTCGATAAAACGCATGATGTATACATCAGGGAAAAAGTCGATTTCGGGCCAAAAATTTTTGATACCGTTCTTGGCCTCAATTGGACACAGGACATCCGTATAGACGTATTTGGGCGGAATTTCGGGCATAAACCGGCAATCGTGGCCAAAAACGGCAATTTACGCATAACGCGCCTAACCCTAGATGGGTCTATGTACCGGCCTGTAAATGGACCCGCTGGCACCAGGAAGTGCCTCAGGTACCGGTTGTGGCACATTTCCTGGTTCGTCTGGACCATACGAAGGGACTGAGGCACAAATGGAACCGGTTCCAGAGAAAAAGGTTTTCCGCTCGAAAAAACGCATGATGCATTGGGGAAAAAGTCGATTTCGGGCCAAAAATTTTTGGTTTCGTTTTTGGCCTCAATTGGCCACAGGACATCCGCATAGACGTATTTGGGCGGAATTTCGGGCATAAACCGGCAATCGTGGCCAAAAACGGCAATTTACGCATAATGCGCCTAACCCTAGATGGGTCTATGTACCGGCCTGTAAATGGGCCCGCTGGCCCCCGGAATTGCCTCAGGTACCGGTTGTGGCACATTTCCTGGTTCGTCTGGACCATACGATGGGACTGAGGCTCAAATGGAACCGGTTCCTGAGAAAAAGTCTTTCCGCTCGAAAAAACGCATGATGTATACATCAGGGAAAAAGTCGATTTCGGGCCAAAAATTTTTGATACCGTTTTTGGCCTCAATTGGCCACAGGACATCCGCATAGACGTATTTGGGCGGAATTTCGGGCATAAACCGGCAATCGTGGCCAAAAACGGCAATTTACGCATAACGCGCCTAACCCTAGATGGGTCTATGTACCAGCCAGTAAATGGGCCCGCTGGCCCCCAGAAGTGCCTCAGGTACCGGTTGTGGCACATTTCCTGGTTCGTCTGGACCATACGAAGGGACTGAGGCACAAATGGAACCGGTTCCAGAGAAAAAGTTTTTCCGCTCGAAAAAACGCATGATGTTTACATCAGGGAAAAAGTCGATTTCGGGCCAAAAATTTTTGGTCCCGTTTTTGGCCTCAATTGGCCACAGGACATCCGCATAGACGTATTTGGGCGGAATTTCGGGCATAAACCGGCAATCGAGGCTAAAAATGGCAATTTACGCATAACGCGCCTAACCCTAGATGGGTCTATGTACCGGCCTGTAAATGGGCCCGCTGGCCCCCGGATGTGCCTCAGGTACCGGTTGTGGCACATTTCCTGGTTCGTCTGGACCATACGAAGGGACTGAGGCACAAATGGAACCGGTTCCAGAGAAAAAGTTTTTCCGGTCGAAAAAACGCATGATGTATACATCAGGGAAAAAGTCGATTTCGGGCCAAAAATTTTTGGTCCCGTTTTTGGCCTCAATTGGCCACAGGACATCCGCATAGACGTATTTGGGCGGAATTTCGGGCATAAACCGGCAATCGTGGCCAAAAACGGCAATTTACGCATAACGCGCCTAACCCTAGATGGGTCTATGTACCGGCCTGTAAATGGGCCCGCTGGTCCCCGGAAGTGCCTCAGGTACCGGTTGTGGCACATTTCCTGGTTCGTCTGGACCATACGAAGGGACTGAGGCACAAATGGAACCGGTTCCAGAGAAAAAGTTTTTCCGGTCGAAAAAACGCATGATGTATACATCAGGGAAAAAGTCGATTTCGGGCCAAAAATTTTTGGTCCCGTTTTTGGCCTCAATTGGCCACAGGACATCCGCATAGACGTATTTGGGCGTATTCGGGCATAAACCGGCAATCGTGGCCAAAAACGGCAATTTACGCATAACGCGCCTAACCCTAGATGGGTCTATGTACCGGCCTGTAAATGGGCCCGCTGGCCCACGGAAGTGCCTCAGGTACCGGTTGTGGCACATTTCCTGGTTCGTCTGGACCATACGAAGGGACTGAGGCACAAATGGAACCGGTTCCAGAGAAAAAGTTTTTCTGCTCGAAAAAACGCATCAGGGAAAAAGTCGATTTCGGGCCAAAAATTTTTGGTCCCGTTTTTGGCCTCAATTGGCCACAGGACATCCGCATAGACGTATTTGGGCGGAATTTCGGGCATAAACCGGCAATCGTGGCCAAAAACGGCAATTTACGCATAACGCGCCTAACCCTAGATGGGTCTATGTACCGGCCTGTAAATGGGCCCGCTGGCCCCCGGAAGTGCCTCAGGTACCGGTTGTGGCACATTTCCTGGTTCGTCTGGACCATACGAAGGGACTGAGGCACAAATGGAACCGGTTCCAGAGAAAAAGTTTTTCCGCTCGAAAAAACGCATGATGCATCAGGGAAAAAGTCGATTTCGGGCCAAAAATTTTTGGTCCCGTTTTTGGCCTCAATTGGCCACAGGACATCCGCATAGACGTATTTGGGCGGAATTTCGGGCATAAACCGGCAATCGTGGCCAAAAACGGCAATTTACGCATAACGCGCCTAACCCTAGATGGGTCTATGTACCGGCCTGTAAATGGGCCCGCTGGCCCCCGGAAGTGCCTCAGGTACCGGTTGTGGCACATTTCCTGGTTCGTCTGGACCATACGAAGGGACTGAGGCACAAATGGAACCGGTTCCAGAGAAAAAGTTTTTCCGCTCGAAAAAACGCATGATGCATCAGGGAAAAAGTCGATTTCGGGCCAAAAATTTTTGGTCCCGTTTTTGGCCTCAATTGGCCACAGGACATCCGCATAGACGTATTTGGGCGGAATTTCGGGCATAAACCGGCAATCGTGGCCAAAAACGGCAATTTACGCATAACGCGCCTAACCCTAGATGGGTCTATGTACCGGCCTGTAAATGGGCCCGCTGGCCCCCGGAAGTGCCTCAGGTACCGGTTGTGGCACATTTCCTGGTTCGTCTGGACCATACGAAGGGACTGAGGCACAAATGGAACCGATTCCAGAGAAAAAGTTTTTCCGCTTGAAAAAACGCATGATATATACATCAGGGAAAAAGTCGATTTCGGGCCAAAAATTTTTGGTCCCGTTTTTGGCCTCAATTGGCCACAGGACATCCGCATAGACGTATTTGGGCGGAATTTCGGGCATAAACCGGCAATCGTGGCCAAAAACGGCAATTTACGCATAACGCGCCTAACCCTAGATGGGTCTATGTACCGGCCTGTAAATGGGCCCGCTGGCCCCCGGAAGTGCCTCAGGTACCGGTTGTGGCACATTTCCTGGTTCGTCTGGACCATACGAAGGGACTGAGGCACAAATGGAACCGGTTCCAGAGAAAAAGTTTTTCCGCTCGAAAAAACGCATGATGTATACATCAGGGAAAATGTCGATTTCGGGCCAAAAATTTTTGGTCCCGTTTTTGGCCTCAATTGGCCACAGGACATCCGCATAGACGTATTTGGGCGGAATTTCGGGCATAAACCGGCAATCGTGGCCAAAAACGGCAATTTACGCATAACGCGCCTAACCCTAGATGGGTCTATGTACCGGCCTGTAAATGGGCCCGCTGGCTCCCGGAAGTGCCTCAGGTACCGGTTGTGGCACATTTCCTGGTTCGTCTGGACCATACGAAGGGACTGAGGCACAAATGGAACCGGTTCCAGAGAAAAAGTTTTTCCGCTCGAAAAAAACGCATGATGTATACATCAGGGAAAAAGTCGATTTCGGGCCAAACATTTTTGGTCCCGTTTTT
Organism: Mactra quadrangularis; assembly: GCA_025267735.1. Classification (NCBI taxonomy): domain Eukaryota; kingdom Metazoa; phylum Mollusca; class Bivalvia; order Venerida; family Mactridae; genus Mactra; species Mactra quadrangularis. Next base: position 15,288,228 of record CM046296.1, read on the forward strand.
GGCCTCAATTGGCCACAGGACATCCGCATAGACGTATTTGGGCGGAATTTCGGGCATAAACCGGCAATCGTGGCCAAAAACGGCAATTTACGCATAACGCGCCTAACCCTAGATGGGTCTATGTACCGGCCTGTAAATGGGCCCGCTGGCCCCCGGAAGTGCCTCAGGTACCGGTTGTGGCACATTTCCTGGTTCGTCTGGACCATACGAAGGGACTGAGGCACAAATGGAACCGGTTCCAGAGAAAAAGTTTTTCCGCTCGAAAAAACGCATGATGTATACATCAGGGAAAAAGTCGATTTCGGGCCAAAAATTTTTGGTCCCGTTTTTGGCCTCAATTGGCCACAGGACATCCGCATAGACGTATTTGGGCGGAATTTCGGGCATAAACCGGCAATCGTGGCCAAAAACGGCAATTTACGCATAACGCGCCTAACCCTAGATGGGTCTATGTACCGGCCTGTAAATGGGCCCGCTGGCCCCCGGAAGTGCCTCAGGTACCGGTTGTGGCACATTTCCTGGTTCGTCTGGACCATACGAAGGGACTGAGGCACAAATGGAACCGGTTCCAGAGAAAAAGTTTTTCCGCTCGAAAAAACGCATGATATATACATCAGGGAAAAAGTCGATTTCGGGCCAAAAATTTTTGGTCCCGTTTTTGGCCTCAATTGGCCACAGGACATCCGCATAGACGTATTTGGGCGGAATTTCGGGCATAAACCGGCAATCGTGGCCAAAAACGGCAATTTACGCATAACGCTCCTAACTCTAGATGGGTCTATGTACCGGCCTGTAAATGGGCCCGCTGGCCCCCGGAAGTGCCTCAGGTACCGGTTGTGGCACATTTCCTGGTTCGTCTGGACCATACGAAGGGACTGAGGCACAAATGGAACCGGTTCCAGAGAAACAGTTTTTCCGCTCGAAAAAACGCATGATGTATACATCAGGGAAAATGTCGATTTCGGGCCAAAAATTTTTGGTCCCGTTTTTGGCCTCAATTGGCCACAGGACATCCGCATAGACGTATTTGGGCGGAATTTCGGGCATAAACCGGCAATCGTGGCCAAAAACGGCAATTTACGCATAACGCGCCTAACCCTAGATGGGTCTATGTACCGGCCTGTAAATGGGCCCGCTGGCCCCCGGAAGTGCCTCAGGTACCGGTTGTGGCACATTTCCTGGTTCGTCTGGACCATACGAAGGGACTGAGGCACAAATGGAACCGGTTCCAGAGAAAAAGTTTTTCCGCTCGAAAAAACGCATGATGTATACATCAGGGAAAAAGTCGATTTCGGGCCAAAAATTTTTGGTCCCGTTTTTGGCCTCAATTGGCCACAGGACATCCGCATAGACGTATTTGGGCGGAATTTCGGGCATAAACCGGCAATCGTGGCCAAAAACGGCAATTTACGCATAACGCGCCTAACCCTAGATGGGTCTATGTACCGGCCTGTAAATGGGCCCGCTGGCCCCCGGAAGTGCCTCAGGTACCGGTTGTGGCACATTTCATGGTTCGCCTGGACCATACGAAGGGACTGAGGCACAAATGGAACCGGTTCCAGAGAAAAAGTTTTTCCGCTCGAAAAAACGCATGATGTATACATCAGGGAAAAAGTCGATTTCCGGCCAAAAATATTTGGTCCCGTTTTTGGCCTCAATTGGCCACAGGACATCCGCATAGACGTATTTGGGCGGAATTTCGGGCATAAACCGGCAATCGTGGCCAAAAACGGCAATTTACGCATAACGCGCCTAACCCTAGATGGGTCTATGTACCGGCCTGTAAATGGGCCCGCTGGCCCCCGGAAGTGCCTCAGGTACCGGTTGTGGCACATTTCCTGGTTCGTCTGGACCATACGAAGGGACTGAGGCACAAATGGAACCGGTTCCAGAGAAAAAGTTTTTCCGCTCGAAAAAACGTATGATGTATACATCAGGGAAAAAGTCGATTTCGGGCCAAAAATTTTTGGTCCCGTTTTTGGTCTCAATTGGCCACAGGACATCCGCATAGACGTATTTGGGCGGAATTTCGGGCATAAACCGGCAATCGTGGCCAAAAACGGCTATTTACGCATAACGCGCCTAACCCTAGATGGGTCTATGTACCGGCCTGTAAATGGGCCCGCTGGCCCCCGGAAGTGCCTCAGGTACCGGTTGTGGCACATTTCCTGGTTCGTCTGGACCATACGAAGGGACTGAGGCACAAATGGAACCGGTTCCAGAGAAAAAGTTTTTCCGCTCGAAAAAACGCATGATATATACATCAGGGAAAAAGTCGATTTCGGGCCAAAAATTTTTGGTCCCGTTTTTGGCCTCAATTGGCCACAGGACATCCGCATAGACGTATTTGGGCGGAATTTCGGGCATAAACCGGTAATCGTGGCCAAAAACGGCAATTTACGCATAACGCGCCTAACCCTAGATGGGTCTATGTACCGGCCTGTAAATGGGCCCGCTGGCCCCCGGAAGTGCCTCAGGTACCGGTTGTGGCACATTTCCTGGTTCGTCTGGACCATACGAAGGGACTGAGGCACAAATGGAACCGGTTCCAGAGAAAAAGTTTTTCCGCTCGAAAAAACGCATGATGTATACATCAGGGAAAAAGTCGATTTCGGGCCAAAAATTTTTGGTCCCGTTTTTGGCCTCAATTGGCCACAGGACATCCGCATAGACGTATTTGGGCGGAATTTCGGGCATAAACCGGCAATCGTGGCCAAAAACGGCAATTTACGCATAACGCGCCTAACCCTAGATGGGTCTATGTACCGGCCTGTAAATGGGCCCGCTGGTCCCCGGAAGTGCCTCAGGTACCGGTTGTGGCACATTTCCTGGTTCGTCTGGACCATACGAAGGGACTGAGGCACAAATGGAACCGGTTCCAGAGAAAAAGTTTTTCCGGTCGAAAAAACGCATGATGTATACATCAGGGAAAAAGTCGATTTCGGGCCAAAAATTTTTGGTCCCGTTTTTGGCCTCAATTGGCCACAGGACATCCGCATAGACGTATTTGGGCGTATTCGGGCATAAACCGGCAATCGTGGCCAAAAACGGCAATTTACGCATAACGCGCCTAACCCTAGATGGGTCTATGTACCGGCCTGTAAATGGGCCCGCTGGCCCACGGAAGTGCCTCAGGTACCGGTTGTGGCACATTTCCTGGTTCGTCTGGACCATACGAAGGGACTGAGGCACAAATGGAACCGGTTCCAGAGAAAAAGTTTTTCTGCTCGAAAAAACGCATCAGGGAAAAAGTCGATTTCGGGCCAAAAATTTTTGGTCCCGTTTTTGGCCTCAATTGGCCACAGGACATCCGCATAGACGTATTTGGGCGGAATTTCGGGCATAAACCGGCAATAGTGGCCAAAAACGGCAATTTACGCATAACGCGCCTAACCCTAGATGGGTCTATGTACCGGCCTGTAAATGGGCCCGCTGGCCCCCGGAAGTGCCTCAGGTACCGGTTGTGGCACATTTCCTGGTTCGTCTGGACCATACGAAGGGACTGAGGCACAAATGGAACCGGTTCCAGAGAAAAAGTTTTTCCGCTCGAAAAAACGCATGATGCATCAGGGAAAAAGTCGATTTCGGGCCAAAAATTTTTGGTCCCGTTTTTGGCCTCAATTGGCCACAGGACATCCGCATAGACGTATTTGGGCGGAATTTCGGGCATAAACCGGCAATCGTGGCCAAAAACGGCAATTTACGCATAACGCGCCTAACCCTAGATGGGTCTATGTACCGGCCTGTAAATGGGCCCGCTGGCCCCCGGAAGTGCCTCAGGTACCGGTTGTGGCACATTTCCTGGTTCGTCTGGACCATACGAAGGGACTGAGGCACAAATGGAACCGGTTCCAGAGAAAAAGTTTTTCCGCTCGAAAAAACGCATGATGCATCAGGGAAAAAGTCGATTTCGGGCCAAAAATTTTTGGTCCCGTTTTTGGCCTCAATTGGCCACAGGACATCCGCATAGACGTATTTGGGCGGAATTTCGGGCATAAACCGGCAATCGTGGCCAAAAACGGCAATTTACGCATAACGCGCCTAACCCTAGATGGGTCTATGTACCGGCCTGTAAATGGGCCCGCTGGCCCCCGGAAGTGCCTCAGGTACCGGTTGTGGCACATTTCCTGGTTCGTCTGGACCATACGAAGGGACTGAGGCACAAATGGAACCGGTTCCAGAGAAAAAGTTTTTCCGGTCGAAAAAACGCATGATGTATACATCAGGGAAAAAGTCGATTTCCGGCCAAAAATATTTGGTCCCGTTTTTGGCCTCAATTGGCCACAGGACATCCGCATAGACGTATTTGGGCGGAATTTCGGGCATAAACCGGCAATCGTGGCCAAAAACGGCAATTTACGCATAACGCGCCTAACCCTAGATGGGTCTATGTACCGGCCTGTAAATGGGCCCGCTGGCCCCCGGAAGTGCCTCAGGTACCGGTTGTGGCACATTTCCTGGTTCGTCTGGACCATACGAAGGGACTGAGGCACAAATGGAACCGATTCCAGAGAAAAAGTTTTTCCGCTCGAAAAAACGCATGATATATACATCAGGGAAAAAGTCGATTTCGGGCCAAAAATTTTTGGTCCCGTTTTTGGCCTCAATTGGCCACAGGACATCCGCATAGACGTATTTGGGCGGAATTTCGGGCATAAACCGGCAATCGTGGCCAAAAACGGCAATTTACGCATAACGCGCCTAACCCTAGATGGGTCTATGTACCGGCCTGTAAATGGGCCCGCTGGCCCCCGGAAGTGCCTCAGGTACCGGTTGTGGCACATTTCCTGGTTCGTCTGGACCATACGAAGGGACTGAGGCACAAATGGAACCGGTTCCAGAGAAAAAGTTTTTCCGCTCGAAAAAACGCATGATGTATACATCAGGGAAAAAGTCGATTTCGGGCCAAAAATTTTTGGTCCCGTTTTTGGCCTCAATTGGCCACAGGACATCCGCATAGACGTATTTAGGCGGAATTTCGGGCATAAACCGGCAATCGTGGCCAAAAACGGCAATTTACGCATAACGCGCCTAACCCTAGATGGGTCTATGTACCGGCCTGTAAATGGGCCCGCTGGCCCCCGGAAGTGCCTCAGGTACCGGTTGTGGCACATTTCCTGGTTCGTCTGGACCATACGAAGGGACTGAGGCACAAATGGAACCGGTTCCAGAGAAAAAGTTTTTCCGCTCGAAAAAACGCATGATGTATACATCAGGGAAAAAGTCGATTTCGGGCCAAAAATTTTTGGTCCCGTTTTTGGCCTCAATTGGCCACAGGACATCCGCATAGACGTATTTGGGCGGAATTTCGGGCATAAACCGGCAATCGTGGCCAAAAACGGCAATTTACGCATAACGCGCCTAACCCTAGATGGGTCTATGTACCGGCCTGTAAATGGGCCCGCTGGTCCCCGGAAGTGCCTCAGGTACCGGTTGTGGCACATTTCCTGGTTCGTCTGGACCATACGAAGGGACTGAGGCACAAATGGAACCGGTTCCAGAGAAAAAGTTTTTCCGGTCGAAAAAACGCATGATGTATACATCAGGGAAAAAGTCGATTTCGGGCCAAAAATTTTTGGTCCCGTTTTTGGCCTCAATTGGCCACAGGACATCCGCATAGACGTATTTGGGCATATTCGGGCATAAACCGGCAATCGTGGCCAAAAACGGCAATTTACGCATAACGCGCCTAACCCTAGATGGGTCTATGTACCGGCCTGTAAATGGGCCCGCTGGCCCACGGAAGTGCCTCAGGTACCGGTTGTGGCACATTTCCTGGTTCGTCTGGACCATACGAAGGGACTGAGGCACAAATGGAACCGGTTCCAGAGAAAAAGTTTTTCTGCTCGAAAAAACGCATCAGGGAAAAAGTCGATTTCGGGCCAAAAATTTTTGGTCCCGTTTTTGGCCTCAATTGGCCACAGGACATCCGCATAGACGTATTTGGGCGGAATTTCGGGCATAAACCGGCAATAGTGGCCAAAAACGGCAATTTACGCATAACGCGCCTAACCCTAGATGGGTCTATGTACCGGCCTGTAAATGGGCCCGCTGGCCCCCGGAAGTGCCTCAGGTACCGGTTGTGGCACATTTCCTGGTTCGTCTGGACCATACGAAGGGACTGAGGCACAAATGGAACCGGTTCCAGAGAAAAAGTTTTTCCGCTCGAAAAAACGAATGATGCATCAGGGAAAAAGTCGATTTCGGGCCAAAAATTTTTGGTCCCGTTTTTGGCCTCAATTGGCCACAGGACATCCGCATAGACGTATTTGGGCGGAATTTCGGGCATAAACCGGCAATCGTGGCCAAAAACGGCAATTTACGCATAACGCGCCTAACCCTAGATGGGTCTATGTACCGGCCTGTAAATGGGCCCGCTGGCCCCCGGAAGTGCCTCAGGTACCGGTTGTGGCACATTTCCTGGTTCGTCTGGACCATACGAAGGGACTGAGGCACAAATGGAACCGGTTCCAGAGAAAAAGTTTTTCCGCTCGAAAAAACGCATGATGCATCAGGGAAAAAGTCGATTTCGGGCCAAAAATTTTTGGTCCCGTTTTTGGCCTCAATTGGCCACAGGACATCCGCATAGACGTATTTGGGCGGAATTTCGGGCATAAACCGGCAATCGTGGCCAAAAACGGCAATTTACGCATAACGCGCCTAACCCTAGATGGGTCTATGTACCGGCCTGTAAATGGGCCCGCTGGCCCCCGGAAGTGCCTCAGGTACCGGTTGTGGCACATTTCCTGGTTCGTCTGGACCATACGAAGGGACTGAGGCACAAATGGAACCGGTTCCAGAGAAAAAGTTTTTCCGGTCGAAAAAACGCATGATGTATACATCAGGGAAAAAGTCGATTTCCGGCCAAAAATATTTGGTCCCGTTTTTGGCCTCAATTGGCCACAGGACATCCGCATAGACGTATTTGGGCGGAATTTCGGGCATAAACCGGCAATCGTGGCCAAAAACGGCAATTTACGCATAACGCGCCTAACCCTAGATGGGTCTATGTACCGGCCTGTAAATGGGCCCGCTGGCCCCCGGAAGTGCCTCAGGTACCGGTTGTGGCACATTTCCTGGTTCGTCTGGACCATACGAAGGGACTGAGGCACAAATGGAACCGATTCCAGAGAAAAAGTTTTTCCGCTCGAAAAAACGCATGATATATACATCAGGGAAAAAGTCGATTTCGGGCCAAAAATTTTTGGTCCCGTTTTTGGCCTCAATTGGCCACAGGACATCCGCATAGACGTATTTGGGCGGAATTTCGGGCATAAACCGGCAATCGTGGCCAAAAACGGCAATTTACGCATAACGCGCCTAACCCTAGATGGGTCTATGTACCGGCCTGTAAATGGGCCCGCTGGCCCCCGGAAGTGCCTCAGGTACCGGTTGTGGCACATTTCCTGGTTCGTCTGGACCATACGAAGGGACTGAGGCACAAATGGAACCGGTTCTAGAGAAAAAGTTTTTCCCCTCGAAAAAACGCATGATGTATACATCAGGGAAAAAGTCGATTTCGGGCCAAAAATTTTTGGTCCCGTTTTTGGCCTCAATTGGCCACAGGACATCCGCATAGACGTATTTGGGCGGAATTTCGGGCATAAACCGGCAATCGTGGCCAAAAACGGCAATTTACGCATAACGCGCCTAACCCTAGATGGGTCTATGTACCGGCCTGTAAATGGGCCCGCTGGCCCCCGGAAGTGCCTCAGGTACCGGTTGTGGCACATTTCCTGGTTCGTCTGGACCATACGAAGGGACTGAGGCACAAATGGAACCGGTTCCAGAGAAAAAGTTTTTCCGCTCGAAAAAACGCATGATGTATACATCAGGGAAAAAGTCGATGTCGGGCCAAAAATTTTTGGTCCCGTTTTTGGCCTCAATTGGCCACAGGACATCCGCATAGACGTATTTGGGCGGAATTTCGGGCATAAACCGGCAATCGTGGCCAAAAACGGCAATTTACGCATAACGCGCCTAACCCTAGATGGGTCTATGTACCGGCCTGTAAATGGGCCCGCTGGTCCCCGGAAGTGCCTCAGGTACCGGTTGTGGCACATTTCCTGGTTCGTCTGGACCATACGAAGGGACTGAGGCACAAATGGAACCGGTTCCAGAGAAAAAGTTTTCCCGCTCGAAAAAACGCATGATGTATACATCAGGGAAAAAGTCGATTTCGGGCCAAAACTTTTTGGTCCCGTTTTTGGCCTCAATTGGCCACAGGACATCCGCATAGACGTATTTGGGCGGAATTTCGGGCATAAACCGGCAATCGTGGCCAAAAACGGCAATTTACGCATAACGCGCCTAACCCTAGATGGGTCTATGTACCGGCCTGTAAATGGGCCCGCTGGCCCCCGGAAGTGCCTCAGGTACCGGTTGTGGCACATTTCATGGTTCGCCTGGACCATACGAAGG
>CM046296.1:15896748-16074861 GCA_025267735.1 Mactra quadrangularis
CTGATACCCCCGAAAAATCTGACATAAAACAGCATGGACAGATATAGTTTTATTAATACCACTAGTGGGTTATTTTAGCGGGTTCCTGTTTTATTGCTGTTCCCAAAGGGAGACCTCGAGATATCAGAGTATTTTATATTCATAATTTAGTTGAATTATGACCATTAGTAATGAGATATCATATTTGATTGGTGTGAATAATGTATAGTTGTATACCACACCAAGTGGATGAGATGGACTGTAGTCCCAGTATGACCATTTCCACTGATTTATCAAATAATAATATCATTAGTTAAGTATTCTTTCTCAAGTATCCAAGTGTGTATTGTATATGCTCTCATTTATTTTTGCTCGATTGTGAAACAAGTTCTTACAAGTTGTATCAATCACTTTCGTGTCCGCTTCCATGTCTCCGCACTGAGCTAGAATAATATAGGTTCTTGCTCAAGAAAACAACGGGGTAGGGTTTGGAATAGATTCAAACCAAAACGGAGCTGGCTGTTCTATGATTATCAGTCTAACGTAACCACTCGATCACGCACGTTTAAGTCTATACGAGGCCAAACAATATGGTGTATACATGTTTTGACATGATGTATGTATCATACATGCACGCATTGCATTTAGACAGATAATTATACTCCCCGCGTAGTTTTCACATTAGTATAATTTTTAGTCTGATAGTTTGAACGTAACAAAGAAGGCACTGTCTGCCTTCCTTCATACTTGCGATTGTGTTGATTTATTTTAATCATGTTTCCATTTTATTGTTAATTCTTGTCAATTCCTAGCTTTGAAATCACACCTTTGTATTGCAAAGTTTGCTACGATCAAATGTTACGTAAAAGAAGACAAGGGAAGTCACGTGACGCTAATAAGCCAATATTACCACGTGATTAAAGATAAAACCATATTTAAATAGTAATAAATTACATTTGGAAACGTAATTACCTAATATTTCCCCGGGAGATTAACAATTATTTATCAATTAGCTTTATTAGACTCATTATTAAAATATTACTGCAAGGGGCAAATGATAATAAGACTGCATACGACCCTAGTACTGAATGACTTAAAATTTCTGAGAACAAAATATTAAAATTCTAAAACAAGAAACAACATTTTGGTGTAATATTTATTTCCTGACCTTGGAACATCAATGAATTCTACACTTAATAACTGCAGTACAACATTATGAAGGCAATTAAACCACGCTCTTATTTAAGTACCAGTATACAGCTAATTGAATATTGTAGCAACTGCATTTAACAACCATTAAGAATGAACACCTAAGCTGAGGTCATGATATTCAGATGGTTGGTTAACTTAAGTCAAGTCAAGTATTAAAAACTTATTACTGGGTTTAACACCATGTCTACACAATGGTTTAAAGTTATTTTATGGCGCCCAGTGCACCTAACTTAGTTTTCCTGAGCCCTTGTCTATAACCAGTACTCACCTACCCTTCCACTTGGCCGAAAACTTCTCCACATACCTTATTAATGGAGTAAAATTGACATTATGTTAAATTTTCATGGAAGGGTATAACTTCCCCGGGTGAGAATCGCACCCGTACCCCCTTCGAGACACTAGATTCAAAATCCAGGCGCGTTACCTACTACGCCACCGAGCCATGTTAAGTATTAAAACCTACAACCAGGAGTAAAAAATCAATCGCTGCTCATGGGTGGTCGCTTTACTCACAGGTGGTCTTTAGCTTTGGTTTAACTGTAAACTACATTCTTTACTCAAGTATTACATTATAGGATTACGTGCGTGACATAGAGCGACATAATTAAGCCACACAGTCATCATGTCCGGATTGTAATAGTGAGTTGTACTTTATGGTATTTCTAGGAAAGATCGATATTTACACGAGACAACCTGTGTTTTCTTATGATATTATTTGCTTAATTAGAAATATTCTACGTGAACAGCTTTAGTACGATATTTGCTACCTGGGTGTATAAAGCAGTCATTTTAGTGCATTATTCTTAGTTAAAGTCATCGGTACTGCTGGAGTTGTTGTCCCATGGTAGTAGAGCTGTCACGATATACCGGTATACCGTATATTGCAATATGCAGCAATACGTACCGCGGTACAAATTTAACGTACCGGTATTTGGCGATATTTTTTATTTCATTGAAAAAATCTTCCTTTCGCGAAATAAAGTAGCGAAACGTCAGTTTTTCCATTTATCATTCCATCTAATCTTAAGTTACAAGAATTTAACTAATTAGGGCGCGTCATAGTCCTAAATGACAGTATATACTTAAAGAGGCTAGATTCTATCAGTAGCTGCATGTGAGATTTGCAATGTTTCTGTTAAATACAGCGGAGGCACAACGAATCTAGAAGCCCACAATATATCGTGGTACGTATTGCGATACGATGCCAGCGTATTGCAGTATATCGCGATATGCTTCTGGCATACATGGTAGCACGCGCACTAAAGCATCAAAAGATCAAAAGTTAAAACTTCGCCGAGGCACTGCTTATTTCATTGATCAGGAAATTTACCGACATTTGTTTTACTTTGTTTAAATTGGTGGATTCCTGCATAATTATGTAACACAGTTGTATTGCGTTTAGCGTCGACTGTCCATGACTGGAGTCGGACAGCTCAGTCTCGAACCTTATATTGCGTATTTGGTTTTCGCCATTGTCAGTCGCTTTTAGTAAAATATCCCGATAAAAACTGCTCGGTTAACATGAATGTACCATAGCAGTCTCAAAACAAGGGGTATTACTGGTACCTGTCGGTGAATTTGCAAGCGCACGAAGTTCAACTTACTTTTCTTGAGCTGGAAAAACACTTGGAAAAACAATTGTCTAAATTATTGGAATGCATTTTCAATTATACAAATACAAACTGGAAATGTCTCCCCGATGTCATGATTTAAATTTTAAATCCATTGATTAAGCTATAACTGTTAACCATGTCATTATCACATATTAGAAATCACAGTCGACCGCTAATCTTGAAGCCAATGAGTTTGAAACAATGATACCGGATTGTCTTTCTAAAATACGCTAGAATTATCTGCGATGCTCTCGACGGAACACCTTGCAAAGTATTAAACAATTAAATGGAACACATGTTTTGCTAATTCATTACATGGTCCGCATACGTGCGTCAAACTAATTAGTTTAGTTAAAGTTTTTTCTTAAAATTCTGATGAAATGAAATTTGCACTCCTATTTTTTACTACTAGTCCAGTATGAACATATTGCCACAAAAACCATTTATGAAGTTAGCTCAAGAAAACATTGGGATAGCTGTGTAAATTGGCATCGAAACAATATGAATTGGCAGTTCAAAATGACCGGTCCAACGTCTAGCTTTTAACATACTCATATTCTTTGTTGAATACATGTGCATAAAATAGTACGTCTATCAAGATACTGAACGGTAACATTAACCTTAAAAGTTGATATACGCAGTACGTTACAGAATATTAAAGTTTTGTAGTCAGTAAAACTTTTCTTAGAATCCTAGTTTTATCTTCCAATGCTTAGCCTTGACTTAAAATAAACTGTTATCAAGTTGGAGATAGATGAAAATTATGTAGGTGTACTTTGTCTGCCTCACACAAGTAACCTTATTTCTTTCTTGACATACGCCGCCAACTCAGACATAAGGGTTTGTTAGCCCAGACAGTTTCATCACCTCTTCAAATCAGGAATTGATTCTCTTTGGTAAGATCAGCACCAGTCACTTGTATGTTGGTAACAAAAACTGCTCTTCATATTACTATCCCGATGGAATACCAATCGATATAACAATCAGAAGTCTTTCCAATGGAATCGACACTTTAAGATAGTAAACATTGCCAAAAATCACAGACAAATAAGATTTAATTTCGGTTTCTATATGGACCATAAGCGTCTGTGAAATGAAAGCGTCTTACTGATTGATTAAATCTTGGCGGTTGCAATGTCTTCCTTCGTTTTATTACTCTGAGTATCAGAATTACTTCATTTTGGTTGTAAATTTCATTATATGATGCAAACCGAATCATTTAATCCAAAATTAACAACTTCAAGTCGCGATGTACTGATTCCAACCTTCCATTTAAAGTCACAGACATTTTAATTTGAAATATTTTAAGATGAATTTGTTCTTTAAGTAGTGCTGCATTAGTCACGATTTGAATTTATTGCAAAGTGTAAAGTAATTTAAGAGTTGCAAACATTTATCCTAGGCGTCTTGATGTACGACACATTTCTTTATTTTAGTGTTTCCGCTTAAACATAAGTTTTCCTATGGCTATGATTAGTATGCATGTCTGAACAAATTCTTGTCAGTTTGAGAAAATATATGACTCAAATGGTCTGTCTAGCAAACTTTGATGTGTACATCATGTAAAAAAGTACACAATAGTGTTTATAACATCAATTTCATTATTCTGTTTAAATTCTAAAGATAGAAACACAAGCGCTTTCAATGTAGCTTTCAAAGAGCAAGGACAAACGTTAGTACCGATTAATGTATTTTCTACATTATGGTTGTATGAATATTGATGACATACTTGTTTTGTTTAACTCATTGAATAAATTAATATACATGTATTATAATCCAATTATACTTATTTACATGTATCTTACATTCACGTGCACAGAAAAGTATTTCATGTCTTTTTTCCTGTTTCTTGATTTATCCTCTGATCTTATTCATGATCAAATTTATATATATATAATTTATATATTTTATAATCGTTGTTATGTGACAAAAATGTTATTTGTATTGTTTAAACTGTATATTGATGATGTACTATGTACGAATCGTAAATAAAACATATGTTCTGTTCTGTCATAGAACTGTAGATAATGTATATACCACGAGATTTATTATTACCGAGTGATCTATAAATAGAATTGACAAGACGACTTGCTGCTACATTGTGCAATTCACCATATCCCAAGTGGTAATTTATTGCGACTATCAAACGGAGCTTTGAGTATTGGAATTCCCTAGCCTAAGGGAGACAACCACGTCGGACAAACTCATCTTCGAATGCTTGCTGTATTGAACTGATTTACGTTCGACGTTTACATCAAATTACTCAATGTGTGTGTTTGATACAACATAATGCTTGTAGGTACCTACAGGAACGGTTATTAGATACATTTAAAACTAAAACTTGGTTTAAGCCGTGATGACCAAATCTAGTTTTGACCATTGACTGAAAGAAATAAAGTTGTAATGAAAAATTTAAAAATTCCGTCATGTAAATAATTTGATACACTAGAACTATTTTGCTTAATGCTTTATATAATTAATCTTAGACGAAATAACATAATTCACAATCAGGTTTTTATAAGTATCAATAATATTTTAATTTTATTACTTATCTAGTTTCCTTTTCTAGACCTCAAATAATGTTATTTCATTTACCACTTATCAACGGTCAAACTTCTCATGTGGTCATTTTAGTGAATAGCTATCAATAACATTATCGATAGATATATTTATTGTTGATACTGCTTTGCTGAATATAGGTAAATATTAAACTAGTAAAACTGATGCTTTTGTATTGATAATTCATTATGATCATTTATATTGTACTGACATGTCAATGTACTTGTATTTGCCGCTTGGGTCTAAGACCTTCCGGTGTTTATATGAATAAACTTGTAAACTTGTATGTCTTTTGATTGGGTTAAATAGCGATTGTAGCCACGCCTACTTGTACGCGTATGAGACTTTTGTTCAAAAAGAGGACTTTAAGAGAAGGAACACTGAGTTTGAACTTGAACTTTAGCCCTGAATAAAAGTATCCCACAGTTGTTTTTGCTTGTTACAGAATCCTATGGTGTAACTAAATATTTGTATTGACAATTTGATAATTGTCTACAAAAATCATCGTGGGCTATGGACTACATTTTTCACAGAAAATGAATTGAAACAGAAGCTACTTTCCTTTGTGAAAACTAGGACGACGTTGATTGATTTATTGAATGACTCTTCACATGAGAAGATAAATTCTGTTTCATTCATTCATTCATTACAAACAAAAATACCGCTATATTCAAATCATTTGTCAATTTTTGTATGGATAAATAAATAATCATTTTTGTACGTTCATAAATACGGAGAGATGTACTTGTTATGATCGTTTATTTTGTATTTTCTGTATATAATTCTCATCAAGTCTGAAATATAATTAGAAATCTATGGAAATTTGTCTTTTGCTATAAATCAAGCATTAACTGTAACCGCATGTGAAAATAAAAACAGAAATAATGTGTTTGCAGCGGTACATTATACTTTGTAAACAGTTATTTATTAAATGTGAATAAGATAGAAGTTAGAAATACGTGTATAGATTATCAGTATTGAATGGTTACTTTAAATATTTGAAGACTGATAGACGCGATAAAATTCTGATAACTTTTTCTAGATAATATATCGATATCTACGTAGAAATGAAATTTGAGACATAGATCTAGATATATAGGACTAGACTATTGATACTGATGTGACTATATATCACCATAATGGTCTGTCTGTAAGTTCAGCAATTTTTTACTAACCTTAAAGAGTAACAATATGGTAATATCACGGACATGACTTTTGTTGTATGTGGTTATTATAGAGCCAGTGTTCTGTAAGGTTTTGCTACTAGGACCATCACTATTGATTTCCTTAATAGCGGAACTGTTATTATATATGGACCTTCTTCTCATATTTATCATTTGGGACTAAAAGTGTCGAAGTTCCGCATGACTTTCAAAAAATACCCAATATGGTCGGAACTTTATATTAGTAGAAATGTGGACGTAGCGTTCCTGGTCAAAGGTGATTAGCACGGTTCCAAATTCTAACTCATAAGCCCCCATAACCGCCGTTAATCCAGCTAGCCTGCTTTCAATGGCGTTATACATGCATGTCATAAATCAACTTTTCTAAGTAAACTTAAACACTATATACTGTAATTATAATGATAATTTGTAGACTGACGTATGACTTCTGTATTACTGATCATTGAACCTAACGTGTTTTAATTAGCTTTCTTGTTGTTACTCATTATATTTGAAAGATTATTTACTAGTTAGGATGACGTTAATACCGCTAAAATCCTCCAAAATATTTACTATTTATGGTCGGTGGTCATTAGCAATGCTTGAAGTATAGGAAGACGTGACATTAGCGACTTAGACGACGTTAATGACAATGCACTAATAATCAACACTAGTTTGAGGATGTTGTCTGTTTGAATGAGGATTTTAACATCCGATGAGCTTGGTTAAATATAACATGGTCATTAACTCTCCGTATAGACATGCTTAATGTTATTTCTTGATTTACAGTTAAATCTGTTGTAAGCAACACAATATGCTACTTGTTAATTTATTGTTAAATACTATTTTCTATTTTTGGACTGCAGCGTGTTTAGTTACCTTGAAAGTTCCAAAACGTTCCGTAACGGAAGTGTCGGAACAACCCAATCCATAGACAACTCAACCCGAGACAACTCAATCTCCTACTAACGGATCGAGTTGTCCCAACTTTGAGTTGAGTATTGCACGGGTTGAGTTGTGTTCGAGTTGAGTCCTTCCGTTTCTGTAACATTAGCTAACAGAAGTTACCAA
Organism: Mactra quadrangularis; assembly: GCA_025267735.1. Classification (NCBI taxonomy): domain Eukaryota; kingdom Metazoa; phylum Mollusca; class Bivalvia; order Venerida; family Mactridae; genus Mactra; species Mactra quadrangularis. The sequence continues at coordinate 15,904,346 of CM046296.1, forward strand.
ACACGGGGCTGGGCTATGGTTATCGCCGTATAAGATTATGGACATGTTTCCTATATGGTTGAATCAGCTACACTCTATATGCACCCTTAAGTAGATGTGAATTTGGGATATCAATGTCTAAATCCATATCATATTTAGTTTATAATACTTTAATATATATGTAATGAACTCTGTCTTATTTCGAATGTTCAAACGTATTGAGCGAACAATAAGAGCAGAAATCCAGAGGTAGCACACGCACATAGGATTCAAGAGATTTTTCAAATATCCTCTTCTATTCTTGCACTAGACCTGCGATTTCTTCACTCTGTTTCAACTTTTACTCAATTGTTTAAGGTCTGTCTAAAAACGTGTTTGACTATAATTTTTTTTTATATTTTGTGCATCACTCAAAATACCACAATGAAAGTGGATGAACATATAGAAACACTATTATAAGAGTATCCACTTAACTATTATTAATAAAAATACTTTCTATTGTATATATATATACATACTATATATAATGTAGGCAGTACGTCAGTGTGTATAGTGGTCTAATTAAGATATTTTACATTATATAAATCACATATGCTACCAGGGTTAACTAGTACAGGAAATTAATGAAGGTATAAAAAATATGTTATATTAACATAATACTGGTAAGGATCTTAGTACAGTATATTGGAATTTTGATCAGTGTTGATGAAACATATATACATTATACAGGTAATCAAGATTTTGAATGTTCTAATTCCAGATATGGGTTAATTAACAAAACAGTCGTGTTCTGAAGTCCAAAGAGGTCAACAACGTTCAGAACCATCAATAGTATCATAATTATCAGAAAAACCATCACTATTAGCAACATTTACATCGGCGTCATTATTATCTTCATAAACATCGCCGTCATCATCATCATTATCATCACAATAAACGTCGCAGTTTTTATCATCATCACTATTAACATCGCCGTCATTGTCTTCTTCATCAACATTAACATCGCCACCATTATCATCACCATCATTAACGTCGTCGCCATTATCATAATCAATACCATTTGAATCGTCATCATCATCATCATCACTATAAACATCGTCGTCATAATCATCGTCAACACTATTTAAATCGTCATCGTCATCATAAATAAATAATATCGCCGTCAATTTCATCATTACCGCCTGTGTTAATTATAACCATTGTCGAACATTTTCGCCACCATTGCCATCATCACCATTATCATAATCGATACTATTTATAAATATTTACTATATAGAGTTCGTGGTCATTAGCAATGCTACAGATATTGGAAAAAATGTGACATTAGCGCAGAGCTAATTAACATCATTAACACATTCATAAGATAAAAATACAAGATCCATTAACAAATGTTTCGAGACAAAATTGTGTCTTGTATCATTATCATACTTATTTCAGCATTACCATAGTAAATGTTTTGTTACTTTCATCAACAATTTTAATTACCATGGTAATAATCATCATCGTTTTAACATGCATCATCATCATTATCAGCATCTGTATAACCATCACATTTTCATCATGGTTGTAAATATCACATCAGCAGCAGCACCGTCATCATTAGCAATATCGTTATTACCATCACATTTATTATAATCAACATAATCATCATCATCATCATTGTATCTATTACATCATCATCAGCATTATGTTTGCTATCATTATCATTATCACCATTGTATTCATCACATCGTCATCATCATCATGTTTGCTATCATCATCATTATCACCATTGTATTCATCACATCGTCATCATTATCATCTCTGCAACCATCACAATATCATTAGCACCATGTTTGCTATCATCATCATTATCACCATTGTATCTATCACATCGTCATCATCATCATCGCTGCAACCATCACATCATCATCAGCATTATATTTGCTATCATCATCATTATCACCATTGTATTCTTCGCATCGTCATCATCACCATCTCTGCAACCATCACATCATTATCAGCATCATGTTTGCTATCATCATCATTATCACCATTGTATTCTTCACATCGTCATCATCACCATCTCTGCAACCATCACATCATCATCAGCATTATGTTTGCTATCATCATCATTATCACAATTGTATTCTTCACATCGTCATCATCACCATCGCTGCAACCATCACATCATTATCAGCATCATGTTTGCCATATCAGCGTTATCATTATTGTAACCATCACATCATTATCATCGCTGTAACCATCAATTCAACATCATCGTCATTAGCATCACTCATCTCATCACCATAATCATTTTACTTGTACTACAGTATATCGAGATGTAAATATAATTACCCTTATCAATATTTCTAATTATCATCATTATTTATGTACTAACAATAGTAATTAAACCATCATTAGCCAAGGTATCAAAGTTATACAAAGCGTACATTAGAAATAGTTGATCACCTATCCTTAGATTATCAAAACACAAGCATGTGGTTTTACTTGATTTCATACATTTCATTCATTACTACACATCTTATATACCAATGAGTATACGTCGAGTATACCTAAAACCCGATACGACTATCTGATGGCAAATTTTCATTTTTATACCTCATATCTTACTACGAGTTCTTCAATTAGACCACTAGTCATTCTAGACGTTAGTTCATGCATATTGTATACTCATATACTCGTATATTTCATTTGGATTTAAAATCTGACAAATTAGATAAGCTATAAAAATGATGGATTAGTAATGTATATATTTTTATTTTCTAAAATGTGATATTCGAACATTTTTTATTTATTCGAAGTAGTTGAAGCACAGCGGATTTAAATGTTATAAATTTGACATTACTGTTGTATATAGTTGGTTATTCAACGATTTGGAACAAACATTTATATTTATTGCGGATACGTGCGATTTTAAAATGATATTTGACGTAGACTATATATATTCATGTACAATTTGGATTATTTGTTTTTAAATATCAGTAATTTAATTGTTATTGTTGAACAAGAATATTAGAAAATTAAAAGTTCCCTTAAGGATAAGGTCTGAGAAAAAAATGAAACAAAATGATTGATGCCGTCTAATGAATTCCAGGACGGATTATGTCCGAAACGTGCATTTTTTTCAAAGAAAAGAAGTGTGTCTTTTAAATTCCTTTGATATAACAAGTGTGTTTAAGACAGAAGAGTTCGTAGTTTTTATTATATTTGCTGCATGCTAATAAGAATTTTTTGGAATAATTCATGGTTGTAACAGGATTGATTCCATATTCTTCTTCTCAGAGTTATAACAAATAGTTAGTAAGAAATTCCTCGAATTGGCAGAAAATATAATGGCTGGATTTTTACGTTATATTCTGACGTCTTCACGATTTTGGATATTTCTACTCGTGATATTCAGACACGTCGGCTGTTGTAAGTATATAATTTTAATATTTGTCAAAGTTTTCAGCTAGACAAATTATTTCTGTCAAAGTTTTGTCACTTTTTTCTTGGAAAGAGTTTAAAATGTTGAAATAAATCACGACATATTTGTAAGTTTGTATTCACGCTGTGTGAATATATTATTAATTTATTTCCCTATTGTATACATGACCTTGGAATATTTAGAATTTTACTTCAAAGTATTGTCATTCATTGCGTTTGGAACTAATTCAATTTGGTTAGTAAATCTGACATGCAATCTGATTGTAATCATTCCATTGTGAAGGTTATATCCCTTGGAATCGACAGAAAAGTAGAAAATTCTTATCTAATAAAAATAAATAAAAAGCTACTTAGTACCGCGAGATTTTTTCTTGATGTTCCATATGTGAGGTTGGTACTGAGATATAAAAAGTGTATGTGATATGTATTATTGTATGAGGTAACATGCTGTGATTATACTTTGTTCTTTGGTAATTTATATATGTGTGTGTGTGTGTTTCACACATGTAGGTAACTCAATGATAATGAAATATACTCTAAAACATATGTCTTAGATAAATTCCACGTCAAGAAAATGAAAGAAAAACAAATTTATTCCGGAAATCCCACTAGAACTATAAAACACCACACAAATAATAGAATCTCATGTATAATTCAATATACATGAATGTATAAACTAATTTTTCTTCTGATTTTTTTCTATGTATTCTTTCAACTATAACATAGTAATTGATTATCTTGTATTATCGCCTTTCAAAACATTTGTATTACTAATGATACATTTCTAACTTTTTATTTTCATTTTGGTCAATATGAAACTTCGATTATTTCATAGTCCTGTTTACTAATAGCTTATAGTTGTCCTTGTACGCTCTTTACACAAATGTCTACGTGTTGGCATCAATTGATTTTTCCTTAAAAAATCACATTCGAAAAATACTGAATTTTAAAATGGACATATTTAATTATCAAACTTATTTGAATTCCTTGCTATTGATATAACTTGTGTTTTACTATGTTCTTTTAATATATTCAACAAAATTCGTTTTTAATTTTTGGTTGCTAGTACCTCTAGAAAAAAGAGTAATAAGTATCATAATTGTTCATGTACGTATAAAATGTACTTGGCTAATACTCACTAATACTTGGATTCGTATCAGCTTGAAAGTTTTTTTAATGAAATAGCTTTTGTTCTATGTTTATAATGTATATTGGTGTACTTTAAATTGTTTATGGTTTCGACATAAGACTGTCACGTCTATTGACTACAAGATTTAGATAGACCCGAAACCTTTGTTCTGTTAATGTGTAACCCGGGTCGATAGCGCAGTTTGTAGCGCGCCGGGATTTGGAATCTCGTGCCCGAGGGGGTGCGGGTTCAAATCCCACCCGGGGAGGTTATACCCTTCCATGAAAATTTGACAATAATGTAGATTTTCCATCATTGATTAGATAATATGGAGAAGTTTCCGGCCTTGTGGAAGGGTAGGTGAGTACTGGTTATAGACAATGGTCCAGGAAAGCTAGGTTAGGTGCGCGGGACGCCGTAAAATGACCTAAATTGTGTTGACACGGCGTTAACTCCAATAAATAAAATAAACAGTGAATTTGTTCTATATTTGTTAGTCTTCGGCTCTATTCATCACAACACAATTGCAATTACATGAATTCGGTCATCTTCTAATTTTACTTTTAGGTAAAACATTCCAATCAATAATTTACTGAAATACTTATTCAAGCAACAAAAATGTCAACAATGTTAAAACGACCTCTTTCTTCCGTAAATTACTGAAAACTGACATGATAATAATTGGTTAATTTACAAAAATAGACAAATGAACAAACAAACGTACTGACGCCGTACTACGGGTATTTTGAAATGTCTAAAGCCCATTTAGGATAACTTGATCGGGCTATACACGCCTTACATATTAATAATTTCGACCGAAGATCTTAATCTTGCGACCCTAAACAGATTTTTTCAGCAATTATACAAAATGTTGCAGTTTCAATACGAAATCGATGGTCTACTTCTTTGTGTAAAAAATACATTCAAATCATTTTTGTTGCGTTTGACAATAAATCGGCAATTGCGATTTAAAGTCGAACCAGCGTCATATGTTTCATGTGATTTAAAACACAACTTATAGGTGAGAATATAATTCTATACAAAGTTCAGTATGGATCTTTTACATTTATTGCAATCTTTGCATCAATACCATTGTGCTAAATACATACGTGACATGCGACGTGCGGTTTATAATTCTGATTTTAATGTTTTCATACAGCTATTGTTTAAGTTAGTTTCTTATATATACCTATCTATATAGAAATAAGTAAACAGTAAAATACGCACCCATCGTACCATGAAGAAATCTCATTTTAAAATGATAATTATTAAAGTTTTTAAAAATTATATATCATAATTTGATGATAGTTTGATTACGTTTATGATCAACATGAATTTTATAGTTCTGTTAATGTGATAATGGCTTATCACTAAAAGCGTACCGCTTGGTACATGTACGTGTTTATTTTAGCAAAATGATCAAATTGATGTAATCAAATTTATGAATTATTTGTTGCATTTCATTGCTAAAACTAATGCTGAATCAGTCTTTATAGGATGGTGTAAATGCATTCATTAATTTTGATTGATCAGACAATTTGTAATTTTATACTTAAATTATATAAATTCAACTCAAACTAACAAAACGACTCATTGAACATATCAGTAAGGTATACACTTGGTTGCATTCTACTGTATAACCCTACCATGTCTTTTTCACAAGTACGCATGATAATAGTGAGCAGTGAAATATAACAAACCAATGAGCTTGGGGGGAGGGGAATCCTCGCTGTTTTTCTGTAGGTACTAACAAGTTCAATTTATGACGTACATGTTAATATTTATCTAAAAAACGTAGATCGGTGTTAGATCAAAGTAACATTTAGATCAGATTTTGAAAATTTGTCAGGACCCGCCACGTTGTTTCCTAGAGTGAGATAATTTTATCACTAGGTCTTACCATTTGTATATTAACATAGATACGGCCATCAACGCATTGAGATAAACGAAACAATGGGTTTTAATATTGCCTTAAGTACTAATCGAAATCCGTATGTAGTTATCATAGTTGTTGTCTAGAATTGTCCATGAGCGACACAAATACATGCACACCTCCAAGCAGTTAAGAAATTCACGATATTTCAAATCTAAACAAATCGTCTTTCCTTTGTCCTATCGTATTTCTATCAGTTCGTAATTGGTGAAATAACAATGAAGAATGACTGTTGTTGTTTTTTTTTACATTTTAACACTGTATGATTAAAGTCGTTCAAGTATAATGAAATATTGCTTGATAATGTACTCGCGTAAATTTATTTCAGAAATATTGAAGATATATGTCTTTAAGTGTTGTATACATTTTCATTCGACTGAATGAATTTATTGCATGAATTTGCATTTCCTAAAAGCAATTACGAGAATTCATGATATTTCTAATGACTTTGCATTTTGCCTCGTAAAAAGTCCTCAATTCCTGGAAATCAATCGTTTGTAAAACCACGTGCTGCGCTGCGATAATTGGTTCTGCTAATGAGAGCATGAAGCTGTGACCATACGTTGTTTGAAATGAGTAATTGGCAGGCTACAAAGATCACAAGAACTTGCTATGTAGGCGGATACCTGATGTATCATAACCACAAACACTATTATGGGTAAATACTTTTAGTGGTTTGAAAAATACTCAAACATTGAAGTCTTCTTTTAACATGACTTTGCAAATAATGACTTCTTCAAAGTATACGTATAAGTATAAATATGCGAATATCATAAAGAAACATGATGTGTTTCGTATCCTGAGATGTATGTCTACATAGCATGGATCTAATTTGTACTGATGATTCTGCGATTCAAGTAGACACGTCATGTGTTTATTGTTAAACCATTAGCCACAATTTAACGACCATTACACTAATTAACAATTGACCATCGGGCGCCAATCCGGTCATTTCGTTCGTATGGAAATCAGTATATTATTCTACCAGTTGATGTAAATCCATTACTCTCATTGTTTACCGTTTGTCTCTCGTCATGAGAGGTTATTTTTTGTTCTGAAATAGGAGTAATGTGTTAATGATTTGAAAATGTCTGTTTGCCATTCATTGTGTGTTTCCTGTCAGTGTGCTGTCAGGTTGAGCATAATTACGCATACAATATAAATATTGCAGCAACAAGTAACTTGAGTGGAGAATATTCCAAGTTTTGTCAGGCTTGTAGAAGGAATTAGGTATTTTGGCACTGTAGTAACATTATAACGACTGTGAATGCTTCTTTCACAGCCTGAGGTGTGCTTAATTAAATTGTAGACATATTTAAACACCTCTGACAATTAGCAAGAGGTCTAATGTCTTCTACTGTAATTTTATATGTATATGTATTATATCTAATGGTGTATCCCGTCACGTTTACTAGTAATATAGTTAGTTTAAGTGCTAGCGAGCGTGTCTGAATGGTTTCGACGATGGGCTTGTTATCAATGGATAGCCAGCTCTAAATTGGTTTGAATCCCATCCAAACCTATCCCGTTTGTTTCACAATCGAGCTAAAAGTAATATTACTCGTATAAACTCAACAGTTTTTTATAATATTCTTTGGTAGGAATCTCTGTTCAGTCACTCACAAGTCATTAATTATGGAAGATTAATATTGGCAAGATCGTTAATTGTCTCTTTTCTACGACGGTTCTTAGACTTCTGTGAAAATCTGCGTGTGCTTTTAAGAACATACAGAAAGCATAACAATCAAAAACACACAGATCAACAATTGAACTCATTAACATTAATTAGTGTATTGCAATAAAGATATGTCCCTGATGCATGCAAAATGTTGTTAACAAGACGTTCAACCCAATCGTGAAAATGGTGCAAATTGTGTAATGTGGATAGAGCCTTCTTGATTTGTACATCTAATTAGAGTTTCGCATTTTGCAATCAACAACCAGTTCCACGTAAAACTAAAGTATTCTTTCACTTCTCCCCATTGATTTCAAGGTTGATTATATGAAGCCAACGTCTAAATAATTGACCGAACGCTTCGTAGACAAAATAATTATTTTTATCCTATAAACGTCGGGGTTATGAATTATTCTTTTTGAATCGGTTACCTACAATTGTTGATGGACATTTTGAGTACCAGTCAATCAACTGTGGGTCCTTAACACCACAGTGGGCGTGTTTTACACCATTTGAACAGTAAATAACCGACCTCCAAGTGTTTGAGCTCTATAATACTTGATTGTATAGAGTTGTAACCATATTTATTATTTATGAAACGTCTTTAATTAAATTTCTCAGTTAGCTTCTATGAAGTTTTAACACACATTGTAAAAAGGTTAATGCACTTGTTTTCATGAAGAATACCACAGATCAATGTATTATAAATGTATCCAAATTACAAGTAGTTTAAGTATCATAATTTTAGCATGTTTAAAATGATTATTTTTTTACAAAACTAATTATAAAGCTATTTAGATATGTAATAACGATAACTCTCAAATTAATCACAACCATTATTATCAATATGAATATAGCTACTATTTGAACTGTAAAATACATTATACTCTTTTTATAAATTTCACTAAAATGTTTGTCATGCTTGAGCGATTGAGATATTTGACTGAAGTGCTTGTACCTGTGCTTGTGATGAAATATTCCTCTTTTTTCAAATTTGATTTTACGCTGTTCATCCATGAATTGTATATTCTGTCATGTGCGGCGACTGTTTCATTTAACCAACTTTCCTTGGGAAGTCTTTACCTATGCTTTCATATCTTTACACTAAGATTTATAAACTCAGTGATAATTTACTTAAGTTAGTAAACTTTATGGTTGTCATTTTTCTTATTTAAAAAGAAACAACGACATAAAATACATGTGCACATATGTCGACAAGGTTTACATTTGTTGCAGCATTTAATAATTTGTTTTATTTTATTTATTTATTGGAGTTAACGCCGTATCAACACAATTTAGGTCATTTCACGGCGTCTAGCGCACCTAACCTAATTTTCTGGTCCATTGTCTATAACCAGTACTCACCTACCCTTCCACAAGGCCGGAAACTTCTCCATATTATATAATCAATGGAGGAAAATCGACATGATTGTCAAATTTTCATGGAAGGGTATGACCTCCCCGGGTGGGATTCGAACCCGCACCCCCTCGGGCACGAGATTCCAAATCCCGGCGCGCTACCAACTGCGTTATCGACCCGGGTTCATTTAATCATTACAATTTAGAAATCACATAACATATTTATAACTACTACTAATGTATTCTTTTTTGAAAATTATTTTAGGTGCATTAAATATGCTTGATCAGGAATTTATTGACCAAAGATACATTAAGTATAAAACATCACTCACATGCATTAAATAAAAAGGATTAAACTATATAAACTCTGTTAAGATATTATTGAACAATATTAGTATGCACCATTTATTTTGCTATTTCAATTCATCGCCTGAATTTCTCCCTGTGTGTTGAGTTCAGATCGTACATGCTAATAGTTTTCATGACGTAATTTAGTTCTGATGGAAAGCTATAAAACCTTATTTATTTGCTAACTTATTATTGTATGAATCGATATATTAATAGATAAACATATGTTCAAACATTGATCTATGTTTGCATATCATCAATGATTGGCACTTTAATATTACTTAATACATATTCAAATTGTAATTGAAGTTATGGAAGCAGATTTATAAAATTACTAAAAAAATAGAAGTTGAATGCAATCATTTTTGTAATGCTGAATCAATTTGCTTTTCTTATTATATCACTTGTGCATTTTAAACTTTAACCTGAGAATTCGAAACTTTTGGAACCAAGTGAAAACACTTTGATTTTACAAATATTCCGATTTATTAGGAATGTTCTTACATTCGAATGTCTAATATGTCGATTTGAGTTCAAAGGATTCTAAAATTCTCAAGTTGCATCGTGATTTTAATGCAATAAACCAGACACATTACACAGCACTAAAATGACAAATTATTGTTTCATAAATATTTTATTATTGACAGTAAACGTCATTTTCCATTTTTGATGTTCGAAAGTAGTCAATATTTGATTTGATGATATTTTCGTGTTTTTTTTTCGGTTTTTTTTCATTTAGTTGTCCTTTTATCTTTATGTGCGTTTTATACACAGATGCGTGTTATACTCATCAAATTACGGTACTATAATAATCCGCCACTGGAAGCTAACATTGAATATCATCACACAGGAGAGAAACCTGTTTTCTTATCAAGCCATGCATAGTTGTCGAGCAATGTCTAAGTGTGAATACATTTTAAATCATTAGTAATAGATATCGTTTCTTTACTTTCAAACTAGTCTATCTTAATTTTCAAGTCGTTTCATCTCAATGCAATGTTAAGGATGCTGTGAATTAATGGATGTTCATATTATCTGGATGGGATTTAATTGAATCTTTTGACAATTTTATCAATGCATCTGTTTATTTGTCAGATTCAAGGTTTAGCTGAATTCCATCACAGCTTGGCGCATTTTATCATGGTCGTTTTGAATAATATTTTTGGCGGGAAAGTATTCGAATTTACATCTGGGTATTGAAATCAGTAACCAAATTTACAATTCATGTTGAACTACTGTGCGATGGTGTCTTTGCATATAATAAGGAGATTTAAATACGTTTAATTGTGTTACATTATATAATCTTTATAATTCATAATTGCAGCCACGCTTTCAACACTATGCATGAGACTGCTATTTATCACTTCAAATTATGTCAGTTTATACTTACAACTTTTGACGCACTGTTAATTAATAACAATGACAGCAAATGTCCGACAATTTCATTTGTAAACAATACAATACAATACAAATTCTTTTATTCTCTCATTTCATATAGACATGAATAAATGAGGTACATAAATAGATATCAATATTGTTACGAGGCACATGATAAGGATAGAAGTACATATATAATTCAACAATGTTACATAATTATAAAGTATAAATAAGTGAAATCAAATAGGGTACCATTCTCGTTCCCAGAGACTATCAAGACTCTCCATACTAGATCGAGAATCTTGATAACCTCGGGGTACGAGAACATTAGGGTAGCAATCAGGAACTAATTTTTTCAAGTTATGTATGTATATATACACTGCACTCTAGCAATTCATTCACAGTACAATTCATTGAATTGCTACAAATTCGAAGTTCAAGTTTGAAGAATTATTCATTCATTGTTTGTTTTATTCATTATTCAAGCATGGGAAATGAATTTCAATTGTTACATTTCATTTTTTTGAGTTGCAGCAAAAGTTATCCATCAGCCTCCAAAAACATTGTCAATGTATCTCAACAAACAAGTATCAAGTTTGAGATTTTTATGTAATTTCAAATCCAAAAGTAAAATACACTGATTTCAAAACGCAAAATTGAAAATCATTTAACAATAGACACTTTTACAAGTTTTTAAACTCCATGCAGCACAATGTAAACAGTGAATGTGTGAAAGAACTTCTGGAGGGCAGTGTATATATGTATTGGTGTCCTCTTTAGGACACTGGAGAGTCATAGTAATATAATGGTACATTAAAATTATGTTATAAACTATAAGTCCGCTACGATGTAGTTCAATCGACTTTTGCATTGATTACATTTTGAGAAAACAACAAAAAAAAACGACAAAAAAAACGAATTAAATTTATTTCGTTCTCATTTTCTTCCGTGTAAATGATAGCAAGTCAGACGTAAGGTTGTAAATTATGCTTCTTAGTCTAATGAAAATTCCGCTCGTTAATATTCATTTTTGTCTCGTGTGTGTGTGACTGTCTAATTAAAATGGTTTTAAATTACTCTTTGAATTAATATCTTCATTAGTAAATTGGCATAAGGCACGCAATGTTTGTTTTGTGTTTAACAAAAAATAAACATATTGTTAATTTATTGTGTTTCCTTTTTGTTATTCAGTAATGATTCTTATACAAAATGACTAATTAAGCAGTTAGGAGTAACTAATGGTATTAGTTGTATGGTAATCGATTTGGTTTCATTTATTTAAATATTAAGTGTTAATTCTTTCAAATAAAGTTGTATTGTCAGCTAAATAGAATTGTATTGAATTTGAAATAATGAGGTTATGACTGACCTCTTTTTGTATTATTTTATGTTTTTGTAAGTTCAGAACAAAACTTTACTGTACTCAGAATGTATATAACTTTAATAACACGAATTTACTGTTGAATTTTATTCGACTGCCAGTGGCACATACATTAACTCCCCTGATTTAAATATGCACTACTGTATTTCTGCGCTCACGATCAATAAAATATATTTAACTCAGTGGGGTCAATGTATGCACTACTGACAGTTGAATAAAAGTGAGAAATACATGATAGTAAAGTTGCAACATTATAGATCGATAATTATATGCATGACATGTGATGTTAAAATAAAATACTATAGAAGTACATGTAGGCTACTATTGCTCGTTTAGGATAACTTGTGACAAATCTAAACGATGTTCTATGTAAATAATGTCTCAAGTTATCGTAAACGAGCTATATGTATTATGGCTACTATACTTTCTCATGGCTTAAGGTACTGTAACAAACCAATGATGATGTGTCACACGTTTTCATGTACCTTAATGCAAATTTAGTGGAACAAGTTTTCTCATAAATGAAAAAGATATTTCAATGTAAATGAATGTATTCTTACAGTTTCTCCATCTAAACAATGATATGGATTAGTATTGTAGAACTATTATATTGTTAGTGAAGCAAGCACATTGGGTCGTTGATATTCATGTCTAACATTGGCGATTTATCATAATTATTTTTGTGTGTGTATAAAAACGGTTTTATTCAAGCAATTGCCCGCCCGATTCCTTCAACTTAAGAATAGAAACATAATTATTATAACATTATCATTCATCATAATCCTGCCTTCTTTTTCTAACAAACAAACGAGGGTATTCATTAACTATACCAAACAGAACCAGGAAGCATCGCTACATTAAACAAGCTTAAGTAATTACTCTCAATACCGCTTTATAGTTTTTGGCAAACATTGAATGAAATGTTCAACATTCTTTAGAAATCCTGTTATTATAAGCAATTATTATTAGGGCAATTTTATACCCCCAAAAACATGATATTAATTATAACTATCAAAGAATAAAACGTAGCTACTTTTACATCGATAAAGTTGCCGATGAATATACTTCAAGTCTGGAATTCGATTTCTTAAAGCGTGATAACTTAAATACAGTGACCTTCGAAAGTCCGCTCACAAAATCCTGTTTTAAAGATGAACTGATTTGCATTTACCTAACAAAAAATATCTGCGCAACATCAGCATTCATTAGTTCATCAACAGATGGTTCTAACAGTGTTGAAAGAATAATTTTTAGATTATCATAAAATTGTTATCAGTATACGTAATCAGTTTTTTCTTCAAGAACGAATAGCGCAAGAACTTTTGAAGGGTAAAGTACGTTTTACATGTGACCAAAGTATCAACCCGTATAAGTATAATGTTGCCTTATACCGGTATGTAAAGATTGATTATATAACACTAACCTCGACTTTTACGTCAATGCATCGGTCATGACATTTTGGTTATTGCTCTGAAGAACAAAAGTAATGCAACTTAAATACAACTTGTTTTTTGCTTCGACTAAAATGCTTCATGTGACACAAAAGGGGCTGACACAGTCCCTAAATACCATGGACACTAGATATTCATTATCTTCCTTGTAACTTAACAAAACAAAACAACTCAGAACATAGCAAAATATAAAAGAACAGAACGAAACAAAACAGAAAAGAACATAGCAAAATATAAAAGAACAGAACGAAACAAAACAGAAAAGAACACAGCAAAATATAAAAGAACAGAACGAAACAAAACAGAAAAGAACATAGCAAAATATAAAAGAACAGAACGAAACAAAACAGAAAAGAACACAGCAAAATATAAAAGAACAGAACGAAACAAAACAGAAAAGAACATAGCAAAATTTAAAAGAACAGAACGAAACAAAACAGAAAAGAACATAGTAAAATATAAAAGAACAGAACGAAACAAAACAGAAAAGAACATAGCAAAATATAAAAGAACAGAACGAAACAAAACAGAAAAGAACATAACAAAATATAAAAGAACAGAACAAAACAAAACAGAAAAGAACATAGCAAAATATAAAAGAACAAAACGAAACAAAACAGAAAAGAACATTACAAAACAGAATGGAACAGAACAGAACAGAATAGAGTAGAACATACATGTACTTGTTATATTTGGCCCAGGTATATAGAACATTTAATAGATCGGGACGTACCGAGCGATCTTGATACAATGCATGCACAGTTTGTTCATAAATTACCAGACCAGCTAACATTAAGAAATCAATATTAACATCATTTTAATGACTTCTGTATTCAATTTGTTATCTTCAAATGCACCAATGTAACACTATTTATATTGTTCTAGAAAATGTTTTAGAAAATGCTAGAAATTTTGACATGATTCATAATTTTGTAACACCGTCATTGACGTCTGTCGGCAGTTCTAGTTTGTTATGTGTGAATAGCTGGGTGTCTAGGACAGTGATATTAATGTTCATGATAATGAAGTGTTACTGATCATAAATGTGGCTACAAGTTTCACACGACAGGTATCCGTACAGAAACGTTATATGTTTTCCTGTTTAGTCGGGTTATCGCTTAAGAGTGGTAGTTTTTGCGTTTAGTTCCACTTCAAGCTACGTGTTTAAGTCATTAGGCAAGTCTGAAGGCATTTTCTTGTATTTAGGTCAAAGTAATATTCACTTTGCTGACTTCAAGTTAGAAATGTTAAGTTATGCTCAGAATATAGAAAATACAAATTGAACTTGACGAAATATGCGTTTATAAGTGAAAACCTTACTTTGAATAAGATGTTTGCAGTAAGAATGGAATAATGATTTTTGATTGGGTTTAACGCCGTAGCAACACATTGTAAAGGTCATATTACCGCGGTCAGTCAACATACTCATCGTTCCTGGAAAGGCTTTATCTCTGAATCTAGCTGTTTACCAGTTACTAGATGCATATTTACGGCAGTGACTGACAACTATAATTTAGAATCAGTTGTTGAGGAAAGAATGACCGAAGAATTTATTTTATGATAAAGTTTTACGAAAGTATGCCACGCCCGGGAATATAACCTGTGACCCCTCGACCAGTAGACTTAAGCGATACTAACTGAGCTTGTTTGGCTGCTGAAAATGAAATAAATGAACACTTCATATCACTCAGTTATAAAAGACCCTATTTTTCTGTATAACATAATCATTCTAATGTTAGCATTTATGTAGGTTAATGACGGTGCAGTTATACCCAAGGGTATTTAAATTACAAACATTGAGAGTTGAGAATGCATGTCACAAGATGACTATCATCCTAACACAGAAATCTGCTACAATGATTTAGAATATGTATACTTTTTGTCTGCAAACTGATGATGAATATCACTATTTGTCATATGATAACTATGTTATTATTGTCTGAATGACTATAACATATTTGATAGAACATGCACTACATATCGCACTCTCTGCTATATTACATATTCCATGTTTTATTTACATGCGCCGCACCTCAAGTATCGCCTTCTGTTACCAGCATAGGCAGTTAGATTATTGTTTAAGCTCTAGTATGTTAAACTGCCTTTTCTTACACGTTTTTTTTTCAAAAGCCACACTTTCATATTTCTACCGTTGTATAATATCATTATACCACGAAACCTGAAATATTCTATAATGTTTGTACGCTAAGAAAAAAGTTATTTCTTGTTTCTTGTATTTTTGGGTTAATGATTAGGGGTTGAAAATGCTGTGATTAAGTAAAACTTCTCTCGGTGTAGACTGCCCATGGTATAATGATTGATCATTCGGTTTTTGTTTAATCCACCTAGGTGTGCAAGCTTTGTGGATTTTCATAGGCACCAATCTCTGTACCACCGTACAATGGATAGTGTACCACTATGTCATTTCGTATTTCTAATTAGAATTGGTTTTTTGCTCATATAGAGACGCATCCTGGTAGCTATTATAATATAAAACGCACTAAACTTCCCACTCTGATATAAAAGTAATACTCTTCCTCAATATCAACGCATATCTTTTAGTTACAAAATTGTATATAAAAAGAATAAACGAATAAATAATTATATCATTATAATAAATAAGTCTGCTCTGTTCAGTAGATAATTTGTTTATTATGCAATTATTTTTCCTCAGAAAACTCGTCCATTCTTCATTCATAGCTGACAATGTAATTCAAGATCGAATATGCAATTTCTGAACTTTTAGTCTATGATCCTACGCTATAACTCTTACTGGAATTTCCATACATTTATTCATGAATTCTTTCAGCAAAGAATTACGAGAACTTGTGACTCGTGTCTATGCATTTGTTAAAAAAAATGCGTTTATTTTCATCTTTGACGAGAGAACGTTCTAATGTAATTTGGATACATTGAATAGCTTCGTTGATTATATTAAAACTTTTATATAGACCAATACATCACTTATATAGTGAAACAGAGACAACTAAAATACTTTAATGAATGTGTTTACGGTGTGGAATATCTCAGGCTATATATTCCTTTGGGGAGACAGAATTCCTATAAATTATATAATGAAATATTTTCCTTAAACATTTCATTTCATCAAGTGTTATTTCGGATATGTTCTGATATCTTCGTATTTCAAAACACGTGGTAATAATTTTCACCAAGCTCTTCTAAATACGTCCGTGTTGTTTTCAAGTCGTACTTATAACGCTATGTTTTACTGTCGTCTGCGGTACGATTTTTGCAGTTTTCTGTTACTATTTAATAGACTTCTTTACTGTTTAGTTTCTTCAGCAGCCGATACATTGTATATTGAGACACGTTTCAAGTAATAAATAAGGAATTACAGCTAAATTATTTATGATATATTAGGTAGAATGTCTTCCAGAGATATACGTTACATAAATAGAGAAGCAAATAGACTTAAAGAACAATTTATTGTCTACAAGTTGTCTCCATCGAATTTTTAATAATACGTATCTATGTTATAATTCTTGCTGAATTTGGTTCCTAGTCTAGCTAGAATATAGAAGATATTGTTTTCGTATGAATATGTCTACATGTATAGCTATAACTGTTCATTAACGTGGCTAAATGATAGTTTGGTGTGCCACGTGTCGCTTTTTAAAGTAAACGGCCATGGCTCGAGCTTGGATAAACAAGGATCGCATATTTAATAACAGAAGACCGATGGTCAGTGAGAAGGCTAATGTGATACTTTAAGTACGTTAATAAAGTGCAAAGTCAACCAGGCTAAACTTGCAATGGGTCTTGGTGGGCTGACAACATTAGGGGGTAGATTATTCTATGGGAAGATGGTTCTCGGAGGGGAAATAGTATTTATTGTGATTTGTTTTAGGTCTTTATATTTTTAAAGGCATATTCATGACTGCATTTGTCTTATTATGTAAATATAACAAATGACTTACATATGACATAAGAGAAAACAGCAACAATACATTATATTTACCATTTGAATATTCAGCAAAACCTCTGAGAAGTCGATTGCTTCGCATATTATTATTATCATGATTTGCGTAGTGGTAAAATGTGAGGACAGCTCTGGGATTTCTCAAATATTATAATCTAGTATCTTACATTAAAACGATTCAACTCGAGTTTTAATTGACATTTATATAGAATTGATGTAATGTTGAATACAGATCTCAAAGCAGACGTCTATTCATTGCAAGCGATGTGCAATCCCGTAGAGAAATCAAGCTTGAATAATCGCGTCAGTTAAATCACCCATTTATTGATGTGTTTACTTTTTGTAGAAATGTTAACAGCCAATTTCAAAATTTATTTCAAATATGATGTTTTATTTTTCATCACGTAGCTGTTTTAATTCATCTGTAAAGTGATACATTACAAATTGTAACACGCAAGTTGAAGACGTTTTTTGTACGTAAATGTCGAAGTAAAGTCGATTATATCTGAACGTCTAGGTAAGATGGTTTGTACTTAAGAAGCACAGGTCAATGTATTAGATGTTTATATGGAAGACCGCTTACGACGTTATAATTAAATACATGAACTATTTAGGTAAAAGGCTACGTTCATGTCTAAGTGACCAAAATGAACACTGTTTCCCCACTTTTGAATGCAAATTGTAATTCTGTCATTGCCTTCAGATTTATTTTTATCATTAACATTAGCTCTATTGAAATTTAAAATCACAAAGATTGTTAGCGTCCTCAATTTTCACCATTCGTCACAAACGTTGTAAAACTCGAAACAATTTGATTGCATGTAGCCTTAACTGATATATCATACAGGCATTTGTCGCTTGTTTTGTTATTTTTTTAATAAAATGCCAATGAAGGGATTTTCCTATCGTACCCAGTCGCTTTATGAAAACGTACCACAATCTATAACAAACAGACATAAAGACAGCTTTGTTTTTATACATGTACTGTCAGTCAGTTGCGCTGATCGATCGTGAGCACAAAAATACTATAACGAGTATTTAAAACAGTGGGGTCAATGTATGCGCCACTGACAGTTGAATAAAAATTCGCAATATGATGTAAAAACTAGTTGTACTCGTATAAATGGATGGGTAAGTGTTGCTACAATCACCTGTGGTTTGAAGCATTAACTGTAACATCTCCTTTGAAGTATGCACTTAGTTAATGCTGGGCTTGTCAAATCCATTCAGAGTTATCAAGGCTAAATATGAATTCTGATTGACTAGGCGACATTGATGTCATCGATGTAAGCGATACTTAAATGACTTAAGGGCAATAATGTAATATATTTTTTTCAATTAGCATTGCGTTGTAAAAAACAATGTTATTTAATGTTTTGACGTAGATCAATTGATTAGAATAGTGATTTTTGTATGATAAATTATTCATACTTAGTCTATACAATCTATGTTACGTTTTTTGTGATGTTTTAAAAATGTATGATTCAATGTACATTTATCATACACGCTTAATTATCTTCTTCGAAAAAGGTTTAATGGAAATGATTATATTCAGTAAAATGTATAAAATCGTAGCTGAGGAAATGAGTCATTTGTACATTATATTGATGATAATACGGCAGTCGTGTTAAGCTACAAGTTCTGTAACTTAGTTTTACAGCTCAACCCCTTTGGCTATATATTTGACAGTGAACAATTCGCAATAAATAGAATGGAGTCGAGCAGATGCGCAGATTGCATGGACTTGCCTTCAGGAGCAACCAAACTTTATAATTGCAACTGTTTTCAATTACTTCTATTAGACCGTAAGATTTTGCCAATTAAACATATAAAGAAAATGCTCACAAATATGTACTAGCTACTCTGTCCTTGCTTAAGCTAAACCCCCAAAACACACGAAGAAATGCCTCAAGCATTTTAACATTATGTTTAATTTCAAAAGATAAATCACAATGGTGCATCCAAGCACAAGTAGAGAGTTGTTCGTATTTAGGAAATGCTTCTATGTGCATTGCCTATTAAGACAAATTTGATTACAAAGTGATAAACGAGATTATATGTGTTTAATTTGTCTACTGTATTGTAGAAAATACTCTTTTAATGTTTACAATTATCTTCATTGTATGGCATTAATTGTGACAGACGACAACGATGTGAGATTTTAGTCGTATTTAAATGTTGTAAGCGCGCGCCACTAATGGTAATTTTGTACAACGATTATATATTATTGCCCATTATCGTTGTAATTATTCACTGTTTAATGGTTTAATTATTCAAGGACAACAAACACTTGGTTTTTTGCATTCTGTAATAGAACAACTAAAACACTTAGTTCAAAATTCGTGTTTTACTTTTGAATTGGATGCTGTAACACCTGGAATAGAATAGAATATAGAATAGAATAGTCAGTTATCTTCCCCTGATAAAATCTAAAGCAATCCAATTGGTAAGTAGGTCCTTACAGTTGGAATCCTCGGATTTTATCATTGAATTCCTATGTAACGATAAAAAATATTTGATCTAATATCTTTCTTGGTTATGAAGATATTTACAGAAGTGATGAAATTTGGATAGTTCTTTACCCTCAAAATACTTGAATTTCAAACAAATTAAATGATTTACCAAAAAGTTATTAAAGATTAATTTTAGCAAATTGACATTGAAAAGTAAGGGTAAAATCCAAGTAATCCAACTAATTGGACCTACCTATTTGTAGAGTATACAAGGGAAATAACTGACTAAAGTCCCTAATTAATATCTACTTTGAGTCGGTTCATACACATAATAAATACAAACATAAGCTCTAGTAATCTTTTGATCGAACAGTTCCTGGATAAATTTTAACTTCGTCACGAAACTGTGAAAGCTTTCAATTGTAAAAATGCTACACTTGTTGCTATAAGTTGACGAATGTTTTTTATGTAAAAATATAGGAATAGTTTTAAAAACGTCTATAAACGAGACAAGCTCAGTTTAACATGACTATAACTATTCAGCGCAATTATTCTAAAACGTTAAAATGTGGTATTTCTAATGACAGAAGCAACTGTGTGTATTAATTCATATTTCAATTTTTAATACAAAAATCTTACACTTCAGTCATTAGAATATGATAATAATAAATGGTTTGTTTATTTCATTTTGAAGTTGATTTGGCACTACGTGTTAGTAATAGCTTCAAAGACTGTAACTCATGTTAGCCGTTAAACCAATCATCGATCCTGCTATCAACAAACGATCAATCTATTCTCTGTAAAAGCGTTACTAATCATCTATTTTCTCGCTACATAAATCGCGAACAAGAGCCATTTTGCTCTGAGTTAAAAAAAACTGTGTTTTTTTAAATGATTGATAAACATACAATGGAGTTTGCACAGATTCAATTAACTCAATAAGACGGAATTCTTTTTCATTTCCCCAGTGCAGTGGGAATATTAACGCTCAATGCTTTGGTAGTAAATCTTCCATGCAGTTATGAGCATTTTTTATTCCTCTCGTCTATAGAACACAGACTGAATATCGCTCTGGTGTAATTAAGTCCTATTATAAACAACAATCTTTTCAAATAGAACCAATTCTAATATTTAACATTGAATAAAACTGGCAACAAAGTATGTTTATTGTCACTATCAAGATTTGAATTATCAATACATACAATGGGCTGAAAGCATTTTATTTTGTGCTGTTCAAAAAACGCATTAAGCTGTGAAGTGGCTTATCATAATCACAAAAACATTTCTATATTGAATGCTCTAATGGCTCGTCTAATAGCAAGGAGTATTGAGTGAAATGGATATAATATGTTTTGTTTCATCAACTAGCATGAAGAGAGAATATTTCTCTAACCACTGATCTAGGATAAGAAAATATAAAATGTGGTGTAAACCTTAGTTTATTTTTAGTGTTAGTGTTATTTTGTACTTGATTTTACTATGCCGTAATGATCCTATAGATTAACAAAAACGGTGCCACGAAAATCCTGATATTAGAAAGGATTTATAGTGCACTGAGGGCTCCTTGTGAATAAGCGAGATTTATTTAAAAAACATCAATGAATAGGCATCAGGTTACTGGAGACGAGTTTAGGGCCGTCTCTTCTAACCGGTGGCTTATCAAAGTTTTGATGATGGCGCTTAAAAATATAACATGGTATATGCATTTTAACATATCGTGCGAATGATAAATAGATACTATATTTTTAACGTTATTTTCAACACTTATTTAGGCCATATATTCGACGGCCTGCTCTTCCTACTATGGGTTTCCTGGACACTTTTTCAATCACCAGCACTAACTTACCCTACCACGAGGCCGACAACTCGTGTGTAGGGTATGACCTACCGCGACCGGGTTTGAACCCGCGATCTCCGGATTCGAAGTCAGACATGCTAACCACTACGCCACGACCGCAGTTATATCGTGCGAAAACATCATAAACTGAAAATTCCATTATATCATTCTTACATACATGTTATAGATTGTAAGAAATGTTTAAAAGACGTTTCCGGTACGTGTCTCTAACTGTCGTGTACATATCTTCCGTACATATCCGTTCCTGGAATGATAGAAAATACGTTACCGTAATGAGTTTTAGTCATGTCAGTTACTTAGTGATAATCAGAGGTTAATTCTACAAAAGTAACTAATTAACACAGACTAGATCAGATAATTAGTTTACACCTACAGCAAACATAAACTTCTTTACAAATTATTTTTATTTCGCTTATAAGAATTCTATAAACACAATGACGAACGAGGTTGTTACTCTCTTATGCCGAGGGGTAGAAAAGTGTTAGAAACTTCTATAGGAGGTAGGAGACATTCTCCAACCATTATCGTCATTATCATCAATATCCTGCACAATCGGATCTTCTCACCCTTTCCGGGTCATTACGAAAATGACCGAATGGTACCGAATGGTATCCTGCAGTGTTTGGTATCGATTACAGTTTCTTGTAATTGTGAATCACTGAGTTTT
Source organism: Mactra quadrangularis (assembly GCA_025267735.1). Lineage (NCBI taxonomy): Eukaryota > Metazoa > Mollusca > Bivalvia > Venerida > Mactridae > Mactra > Mactra quadrangularis. The sequence continues at coordinate 15,927,325 of CM046296.1, forward strand.
GCTAATTTGTCGCGCAACAGTGCGATGTTGAACGAGTTACCGATTCTGACAACGTGAACTGAGAAGTAAACGAGATTTAATGTTACAGATAATTAGATAATGACGTGTTTGAAAGCACAAAATCTTCCTCTTAATTAGTATCAGTCGAACTCTTCGGATTTTTGATGAGAACCATTTTCTGGAATATAATATCTATGAAATAGATCTATATTTTCTATTGTGGGAATTATCTTATAGAAATACTCATTTAGAAAACAATCTTGGTGTCTGGTTGTTTGAAAACGTTCAAATACAAATTTAAGAGATTTTGTTGTGGAATACGAATGGAGTATTGAGAGAAAGCGGGGCATAGAAGAAAGTTGTGTGCTGTGAAAATTTTCAAATCATTGGAGTAAATTTTTTAAATTACACAGTTACTGTACATGATTGTGATTAGTTGAATTGTTTTCTATAAGGAGTTTGTGTTCTATTTACATTTACTAACATGTAAGTGTACTAAAAAGAAATGTGAAACAAGTATAAAAACGTAGATTGAGGGACGCTAAATGATGTTAAAAACCTTAAAATAGCCGGTGGTCCAGACAACATTCTGTGGAATTAAACAAGAAATAGACAGAATAACAATATAATACATTGTTTGAACTATGTTAACAATAATTGTGTCTGATATATTTGGATAATTTTGAACAATTTTTGGATCTTACATCTTGTATATAAACTGTTCCTCTTGTGCCACCAATAACATTTTGTATCTAAATATATGTACAGATTACTTAATATAGACCTGTCAGTGACGTTGAAAATGGATTTATCCAAATTATTGTTGACTATGACGGCGACAGTTTTGGTGTTAGGCCAGGAAGGTAGGAATAGAATCATGTATTAACTTATATATAATTAATGTCAGTCCTTATTGTCTAACATAAATATTTGATATTAAATTGGCATGGTAAATAACATTACATGAACAACTACGTTGTTTTAGATGGTATCAGCTGTGATTTGCTTCTCTTTAGATTAGACATGAGTTTTATTATATAAAACATGAAGTTTACTTATGTTAGAACCTCCATCAGGTTGTTGTTTTAAAGAATTTATTGGTTCTGTCACTCTGCTTCTTTTTTTTGTTCTTTTCGATAAATTCTAGACATTTTGGTCCTATTTCTATCAATTGGGTTTATGTTTGAACATTTGAGAGTCGGTTTTGTTTCAATTGGACGAATTTCTGCATATACAAATATTAAAAGTGAAGGCTATTTGATTCATCTTGTATGTTATACTTCAACTGATATGATTCAAAATGCGATCCTCAGGATATAGTTTTAAAATGTCCCTAAACTGGTAGTTCATGTATCTATTTCAGGTATTTCTGATCCATAGTAAAATGTTGAATTACTAGGTTTGTTTATTCAGTTTTATCTAAATATATTGTTTACTTTTCGGACCTAGATAGAACAATATACCATTTCTGTCAGTTTTTGTCAAAACGTCAACAATAAAAATCTTTGATGGAAATGTAACATAATCTCTAGTTGTATGCAATTATGTGCATGAATTGATATCCTTTGTCAAAGAAATTTGAACAACGTGTTTTGATTTCATTATAGTATGCTAGTATGATACCAAGCAATTCAATGCTTTTTTTTCAATCGTACAGCCAAATGACCAGCAAATGATATGAATTTGATAAGCAGACGGTCATTACTCGTCCGACCAGACGTTAAAGCATGACAATAATAACTGATTTTTTAAAGTCTGATACATGTACTCTACGTGTATTTCTTTTTTGAGCATCATAATCCATTTTTGTTCGCGTGTTTCTAGTATGAAAGGAATGATATATCACTAAGAAGGTTTAAATTTCTGTTGATCACTAATGACATAATGATGACGTAATTAACGCACAGATACATCAAGTTCACATTTTATCAGGTTGTTTGAATTACAATTGCAAATTGAGTTTGAATCGACAATTTCAAGGTTTTGAAAATAACGTTAACTTAACTTTAATTTGCATTTCTATTACGTTTGTTATAGTTGCATTTCTTTTGACAAAAATGCGAATGCATGAAGGCGACATAATGACAAATTAAAGCGAATTAAACAGAAATAAATTTAGCTATGCAAATTTGTCACTTTTCTACAAATAAAGTAATTCCTATTGTCATTCAAATCATGCGGGTCTTCTTTTTAACAATAGTGTTCTATGTTATTAAACAATCCTTTAAAACTTCAATCATTGTTACCTAATTTAATAACATATTACATTACGCGTTTCAAGTTCTGTTTTTGTTGTAAATTGATTTTTCTTTCTCAAACTGTATCCATCGTCTTCTTCTGTTCGTTTGTTTTCTTTTACCACGAAAACACATCTGCTGAATCTATTCATTCATTCTTGCACCATGGATCCCTAATTGACACGTGACGACATCCATGTATTAGTCATCATCACTCACTCTCTCTCTCTCCCTCCAGCAGCCTCGGTCTGAGTCATGGCGGGTTTAATGCAGGATAGGAGATTTTCATTCATTTCATTTTCATTAAGAATGATTAATATAAAAACTAAAATCAATACACAGAAATCGATGATATCATCAGAACATCATGATCTTCCCTTGATTGTCAATATACGAGTCATTTGGACCCAATATTTCCTTCAGGCTTGCATAGTTAATTCGTATTTATGTAAATGTTATTTTTAATAATAACACATTCTATATTAATGCTATTTAATTCAATTTCACGCATCCAGACGTACTCACATACCATTCATTTATTATTATTCTGCTATATCAATGTCTGCTATCAAATATCGCCAATTCTCGCCAAATATCGCGTGATTAATTAATATGACTGTATTATTGTATGCACCACGCACAATAGTGAAAATGATATTAATGTTCATTAATTGTGTTAGTTTTTTCTGTAATTTCAGACTACAATTTCATAGCAGATGGACAACCTATTCCATCCACTAATACATAGCGTGACCATTATGATAAGACGCGTTGTATAAAATAATTTTATTACTAGCTATAACAGAATACTTTCAAAATAAATGTACTTTTTGTCAATTAAAATGTAGGAGACAGTGACTGAATCAATATGAAAATATTTGTGTTCCGATGTAAGGGAGGGTGTTACGTTTTTGCACGTCGGGAGTCCGATTTATCTATGAAAATATTTATCACGTCGGGAATCCGAATTATCTATGAAAAAATTACCGTTCCTACATAAGGAAGGTGTTACGTTTTATCACGTCGGGAGTCCGATTTATCTCTGACCAGTTCTATAGTCTGACCAACAGCTGCGTACCCACTACAGTAATTATAAAGTATCAAGTTCTTGTTGGCCTGCCAGCAATAATCATTGATCTACGACACTTAGTATTTACTGACTATACTTATGCATGTTTATGTACTATTTACAAATGCAGAGATTTTCATTTGCTCTGAAAATATGACACTAGACTTGCTGTATATACAATATATCGTCGTGGTTACTTGAAAATGCCGGAACTACAAAATTTCGATTTCTCGTTTTTTTGTAAGAAGCTACAGTTATTTCAGTAAATATTAATAGTTTCGATAAGAATGCATATCTACACTTTAAGATATTTAGCTGATGTAAAATTATGCAAAAATGAGTTTCCTTTCACTTGTATTCTTCACGGAAAACTGCTTTTTTGTCTCCTGAAAACTTAGCTTTTTGTAGTTCCGGCATTTGCAAGTGACCACGACGATGTGATTACTGTATCATTGGCCTTTAACAATAAATAACAGTTTCGAAAAACATTAATATCAATTGATTTTTACAAATATACACTCTACATTGAAAATCACCATTACCAATTGACCATAAACGCATATGCTTTATCCATGGAAACATATTATAAACATATATAAATATCATCATACCCATGTATGTTCTCAACTGTCAAAGCTTGAATAATTTCACGGTGACTGGATGCAATGTTTTTGTACTAGCGGCCTAACAGTTATTCTAAATATCTTGACTAAAACATATCATACGGCATAAGCAGCTTTACTCGATCATAATACACATTTTCGGAAACTCATGAATGTATCACGACAATAATTTTAACAAACGCATCAACCGTGAAATTATTCATGTTTTGACAGTTGAGAAAAAATGAACTAAAGATGGTGTTGAAACCAGAATGGCGACGAAGCTTTTACTCATAGAAGTAAATACAGAATTATTTTACCCATTTCATCCAATAATCAGCTCAGTAGTGATGAATTCCATAATTATCTCAGATATTTGCATAATTGTTTACCAATAAATAAAGCCAGCTTATGATTGCGGGACCGCAATGATTAACATATCAATAGACAGCCATTGGCCTGTGGTATTTATTAATGTGACATATTCGCGTTATTCTAACGCGATGGTATTGCCATGGGAGCCGTTTATATCCTAGTGAATGCGAGCGCCTGACTGGACGCAACGTTATAAATAACGACAATAAATGCATCTAAGCATTAATTATTCATTGATGTGTTATTCATCTTCTTATTTATTTTTATTCATAATCCCGTTGTGGACGATAATATACGAGATATATAATCGGAGTCCTTTGCATATTTACCTTGTTTAAAGTGATTGTCATTAGTTACGTGTCTGAACATTTTCAATGGTGTTTGATTCGCTGGTTTTGTGTGAAACAACAAAGTATTGCAATCGTGTTTCTGTTGATATAGAATTCCCCTGAGGCTGGAATGCATCATGCACAAAACAGCGATAACAAACATACTTGATGATTTGCTATCTGTTTTATAAGAAACATTATCTGTTTTTGAGAGCATCATAACATCATAACATTTTTTGTTCTTGAAATACGACATGATATTCTGTTTTATTTTAAAGCAATAATTTGCAGATTACGTCACATTTATGGACCATATCCTTTGATTATTCTTTTTATTGAACTATAAAATTTACTGTGAATTTAAAAAGGGTTTATTTGAAATTTTAATGAAACGAATTAAACCATTATGTAAATGACGCAGCAAAATTGGTCACGTTTTATGCTTGCATAGGTTTTAAAATAATACGTGTGTTTCTGAGAAATTAGATTTTTCTTCTATAGGCTGACATTTGTCAACAATTATCATAAATAACAGTCTCAACAAAAAGGTTTTCCGCATATTACCATCCAAATGAAGTCAACGATCTGTCTCCATGTACATTTTCATTAACAATTAAATTGATTCGTCAAGTCATAACACAAGTCTATGACGTAAAAACATCTAAGTAATTGAGATATTAAATGTAAATCTTCAGTGTTTGTCGTAGGTTTTGTTTCCGTATTATCCAATGAAGGGTGGTAATCATTATGTGTTTTACTGAACAATCAGACGGACGGACGGACAGACGAGATAAAACAGAATCCGTCGTAAACTGTAGATGTACTACAGAATCAATCGCAGGCACTAGTCTAAATGATTACTTATAAAGATTTGACTTATTTAATGACATGATACACTCGTTCAATAATTGCATCAGTTGTGATTTTATGCGAAAGTTTCAATAGTGACTATCCAACTATGGAAACCTGTGTACATGTAGTATGTAAGATAAACTAGACAAATGTTACTAAATAATTTGCCTTTTAATAATCTGTACCCGCTCGGTTAGCACAGGCGGTGAAGAGTCTGAGTACAGAATCATTGGTCGTGGGTTTGATTCTCAAACATAACCTGCATACATTCGTACAGTTTGGTCATGAAAAATTTCTAAGGCCGTTATCCCGCCTACCTCGAAATCAAGTAGCAATTGTCAGCCACTGCTTAGACCCAGAGACCGTGACTAGGAGGATCGCCGTGGTATGACGGAGTCTTTGTTTGCTTCATCAGGCATAACCGTAACTTATGTAATTATGGACCCTGGCGACTTAAGACATCATGCATTATATTAATTTAAGAAATGTTTTCTTTGAATAAAATATAAATTTTCAGAATATCTGAACTTAGGTCAAAACATGCACTAGACAGGTACAATAGAGACATGTACAGTTATCTCGTACATTCACATCAACTTGGGAAGATATATTGTCATTTCATCCATCAGTATTGTGTACATTGTTTTAGATTCGACATAGTCAGTGATATATCTGTTGTAAGCTGACAGACAGAGCTGTTTTATCGCAGACATATATACATTTTCCTGCCAATATTGTCTGCAAGAGAAATTTTAAATTTGAAGCATTCGTGTTACTTACATGTACCGGGACGCATCTGTTTTAAGTAACTGCATGTTTATGATGTTAAACGTCAGTTGTACACAGACATAAAAAACAATACTCGGAGATATACCAGTTTCCCCTTGAAAGTATGTAAAACTTACATGTTTAGTATTTTAATTAAGTTTTTCCTTAATGCATTCTGTCTGTTATGCAATTTGTCTTATTCAATAATTCTAACCTTCTACGTTCCAACTGTTTGTTCGAAAAAAGGTTCAAACACACGCACCCTAAGTTAATAAAATATTTGTAACCAAATGAAACTCATTTTCGACCTCCAGTACTTCTATATTCAATAACCAAGAAATCGACATTCCTAGCATGCGAGCACCATAGTTTTAAATGCCGATTTCCGTTTCATTAAAGCCTTCCCCTAAAAAACCTCAACTCAAGGTCCGTTGACAATTATGCAATTTAATCAGATTGAGTCGCCTTAGTGACGACGCTGTATTTTTTAAACCAATTTATCATTTTTTCGCGCATGGAGTAAAAAATGTTAGCTAATAAATCATACTGAAATTGTAAAAACACAAACCATTTAATTTTAATGACTGATGGCTCAGCCGAACCGAACGGTCAATGAAATTAGTATTTTGTTGCATAAATGCCGTCATGAAAGTGAGTTGTCTTTTTGACTTGATATGTACCTCAAGAAATAATTTTATCTGTTTCTTCGAATTTTAAGTTCTTCTCCGTGATACTCGGACTAAATTCTTTGCGGAAATATAGTAACGTCATCGCCATTTCAGCAAGGCTTTGTCTAAATTCAAGCAAACATTTTATTGGTTTCCTTTTGTGTGAAAAATCAATTGTAAAACGCATAATGCAAACATGCGAAACGACCGTTGTTTTGTAATTCAGGAAATGTGTTTTCTGTTACGATACAGTATTAATGTCCTATTTGATAATATTGCACTTCTTCTGAGGACGATGACATACTTTCCTTTTCTGTGAAAAGAGGCTTACCAATTCCCTTAAGTAAATGGTCAAGACACGTAAATTGATTACGAAGAAACAATTGACACCCAAGTTTGACAAATAGACTATAGGCCATTCATGGCCTATGTAATAACTAAGATCATATAAATATCTATGTCACCAATGCTATTTTTTTCTTTGTTTAAGGTATAGCCTAATGGATTTACTCCAGAAACCTTGTCTAAGGATAAAAAAGACTAAATCTTTTGCCGAAGGAAGTATTTTAAAAGAACTAAAAATATATCAAATTAATTTCTATAAATATCTAAGTGAATCTACTTATAAAGTCTTGTTAGTCCGTATTTTAAGTTCTTCTCTGCGTAACCTAGTAAATTTTGAGGCCAAACCTATTGACATGTGACAATATGAGTAAAGTAAAAAATCTTTGATTTTTGTCTGCCTGTAAACTATTTTTTAGACATTTTTGATGTTTGGACAAATATGGATAATTCCTGCCACTAAAAAAATCGTTCAGAAAATTTTAGAAACATTGAGGTATGAAGTAGCCCCAAGTGAGTCTAGCATCTGATAGTTTTCTTAACAAATATAATTAACGAATAATACAAATACAAAAAATCTATAGTATCTCGGTTGAACTAATTTAATTACGAATGAAGATTAGTTTTTCTTTGGAAACAGAAAAATATTGGATGTAGTTTTTGCATGTCTTTAACAGCACGTTTGGCATTCTTATTCATACTACCAATGGATAACATCAGTTGTATTGGCATAGCAATTTTTTTATCAGATTCCTTGGAATAAGAAACAAAACTATTCAGATTAATTAAACTTCGTACATCTCGTGTCAAAGTAATGAATATGATTAGAAAAAACTTTGACGTCTTGAAGAATAACTTACGTCATTTGGTGATCCCATTGGGACTCCATAGTTTTGTATGACTTAATTAAATCAAAATAATAAACTTAATTCTGAGTGATTCTGTGTCCCAGTGGTGTTATTTCGCGTTGCTGAAGGCTCAATGTCTAATGACGATGTTTAAAATACATTCGAAATAAGAAAGACCCCTTTTTTGCCATTTTAGTACAGTATAGTTTACACCGTTAGGACCATTGAAAAGATTATCTTAATTGCCGTACGGACTTCAAAATCGCCAAACATTGCATAATTCAATAACCAAGATGGTCTTTATAGCGGAACTTTACTGTTAAACTGTATATTGCTTGGCCTTCAAGAAAACTGTTTGTAGTGGTTATGCTCGCCATCTATATGGTCATAATTCATGACTCATGACTTAAAAATGTTATGATATATTATTATATAAGGTTCAATAGTCGCACATCTACATATACTATTTACATCTCCATATATGCCATTATTATTTATTTATTTTTATTTTTTACTGGATTTAACGCCGTGTCAACACAATTTGAGGTCATTTTACGGCGTCCAGAGCACCTAACCTAGCTTTCCTGGACCAATGTACTCACCTACCCTTCCACAAGGGCGGAAACTTCTCCATATTATCTAATCAATGGAGGAAAATTATTGTCAAATTTTCATGGAAGGGTATAACCCCCCCCCCGATGAGATTCGAACCCGCACCCCCTCGGGCACGAGATTCCAAATCCCGGCGCGCTACCAACTGCGCTATCGACCCGGGTTATGCCATTATTATACTGTAAAGAGCTCTATGTCACCATTACAAATATACCTTTTTGTACATAAGTGTACCTTTGTGGACTGTTTCTTTCTTGACATATGGACCTCACATCTCTAATGAACTGCCTTTACATTGAATAATAGGACATAGTGGGAAATAATGCATTATGTCTTAACTATTCACTATATGCGGCCTTGGTGAACATTGACCCGACTACACGTTTGTCTAGCTTTGTCTTTGTCAGTCAACAATTTCTACTACAGTTAAGTCCTGCTAAATTGACCACTTGGCGGTTTCTGACCAATTTTAAATGTCCCAAATACGTAATTGTAGAAGAAAATGGTCCCTATGTTAAGACCATCGGTTTTGAGGGTTCTAGTGGTGGGACTTTACAGTAGATAAAATATCATGTATAAGATCAATCTTTTTGTAAATAACATTCATTATGATGGTTCTAATACATGTTACAGTGAAACCTCGCTGTAGATAAAAGGTTATGTATCAAGAGCATTCCGCTGTTAACACCATTTTGATGGTCCGTATGCTGGAACTTAACTGAAGTACAAAGTCTATAAGCCCAATGTATAGTTGCAACTTGTTACTGTATATTATCTATACTACCGATGAACTATAGCAACTTGTTATGTTGTAGTTTAGTTATATGTTACATTGATTGTGACTTTGATAGCAACTAACAGTGACAATAGCTGGAATTCATGTAAAGATATAAAATATAACTGTCACTATGTAACATTCCATCTGCATTAACTACATATAGGTATATTGTACGAGCGTTATATTCAGTGCGGTACTTAGTCCTGAAAATAGTTCTGTTTTTTATTCGCATGTATGGAATGATATAAATATCGCAGGGTACCGCAAACTATGGTTAGCCGCAGAAACATTTGAATTGGACACATGCAGTAAAGTTCCATTGTAAGAACCATCAAAATCGACGATCTTAGTAGTGAAACATTTTTAATATACGGATATTGTCCTCTCAAATTAAGAAAAGGGGTGCTTCAAAATCGTCAAAAATATGTATTGTTATACATTATATGATTATCACAGTATGAGTATTGATTACATACATGTAGCTGATGAGCATGTAATATGAAAGCTACCATCATAAACATTCTAAAACTAGTTTGATAATATGTATGTATGCATGTATTGGAATGTTATTTATGCTTATCTTATTTGAATGGCACAATTGGGACCATGTAATTTATTGTTTGCACTGATAGAATCTTCATGTATGTATGTATTTATTTCGAAATCCCCTGATTACTGATCTGTACGAATTTCTGATTTTACTATGTACATGTACATGAACTGGTAAAGTAAACAGTTGTACTTGTATTATTCATTGAACTCGATCATTAAATAACATATTGTGAATTCATTTAATTAGTTTATTTCTTTATTCATCCATTAGAATGCTTTGTTTGATTGAATTTTTTGCTTCATTAAATAGCTAATCACATAAATCTTCATATGCCTGAAAGCAGAATGAACCAATTAAAACTGATAAATAGATCCATAATGTTTAATGGAAAAAATATATGGAGCGTAAAGCAAAAGTTTGAAAAGCTTATTATTACAGCCTTTTGTTTAGTGAATATTATACTACAATAATAATGTTGTTTTTATAATGTTTTTGGTAATAATTGTCATAAATAAGCTGTATTAAGTAAACCAATGATGTTTTAAAACAATAACGGAATCATGTAATGTTCGGTTATTAAACATAATTAGTATTTATAATGACAAATTGATGGAAACACTATAAATCAAAGCACCGATAGCGCTGACAGACATGGGAATTTGGTAGAGTATATGGCTGTATACAACTCATGGAAGCGTTACAAGGGACCTTTACTTTACATAAACCAGATAAGATATACCCGTGCTTCTTATCGTTTGCTTGTTAATGCGTAATGCGGACTATATTAATTGCAGTAGTAATTATCCCTTTATTTGGGCGCGCACAACCGAATGTAATCGTCCGCGACAAATTTTGATGAGGATTTGCTACAGTCCACTACTAAACATGGGGAAACCCCATGTAAAAATATTCTTTGATGGAAGTTAACTTATTTTAAAGTACGAGGTTATTTTCTTGTTAAAATGTATACACGTAGGAGGCGACTGTATGAGAGTTGCATGCTGAATTGCTGTAAAGTTGTAACATGTATATTCATTTTATATAGCTTTCAATGTCGGTGAAATAAAAACATAAGGTATTTGAAAGTAAAGAATATTTTTCAGGTCCGAACGAGTATGGCTTTAGTCAGAGTAACACTGACTTGTTAAGTTTTTACAACTCATCTCATTTTCAACATTTTGTGAAATTTTAAATGCATGAGGGAAAATACCTTGTGAACCCACGTGATCTGACACTGCGATAGTCAATTAACGCGCGTTTCTGTCCAATTGCACTCTAATACATCTAATATATTCTAAAACCTTTTTTTGATATCTTCAAAGACATGCGCTTTGATAACAGCGAAATATTCATTATTTACCATTCATACTTCAGTTTGAATATGTATTCAAGCAATACATGATAAATTATGCTCATGTTTTAATGTACAAATGTCATTAGTTAAACATGCCCTATCTCATTAAATATACATTAAAATATTCATTCATAATTTATCATATTACGAATCAAATCATATTTTATGATCTAAAATATTCAAATCATAATTAATATCTTGTCACTTATTACATTTTAGTCCATTTTGATTACACATTTTTACTTGATTTGAAGTAAAATGTATGTTCAAAATGCTATGCGTTCAAAACGCTTTAAAATGTACGATGGCCATTTTATGCTTCAATAACGAAACAAATTATGGTGTATACACCGGGACAATAATAATACTGGTAGTTTATTATTTTTCGATAAAAATCTTAATTTCGAAATCGTTGACCAATAAATTTTCTTCAAAATTGGGCAAAAATGAATTGACATCACCTTAAGATAGTTTGACTGATATCAGATTTTTATCCGTAGATTTAATTTGATTTAATTATCATATAATTATACTATCTTACTAAACTTGTCCCTATTACAGACCTTTAAAATCTCACACAGGGCGTTTAGCAAAATGGGGGTTGTAAATTTTAAGTAGCTGTGACTGGAAGGCGCTATATCTTTTGAAATCAGACTATAAAAAAGCTTCGTTTTTTCCGCTAAATTTGATCCAGTGGTTTTAATGTTTGGGTCATTTTCAGTTGAATGTCTCTCCGAGCAGTGATGTCACTCAGAAGTATCTTTGTATTGATCGATAGCCAAAAAAACGTCACACATTCACTTCTTATATCCAAAAAAGGCAGCAAAAAGCGGTCGTATTAAAATCATACCCTAGTGATTCCCGTCAGGTGGAACGGCATCGGTATTTAGATGGATAAACTTTACGCTACCATAAGAGCCATTGCAAGGCCTTATTATTGCAAAGCGGGTGCATTTGTATGAGCTGAAAACGAAAACTATTTTAAATGTTCTTAATGCAAATGATCGAAAATGTCATAATAGTACCAGTGTTTTTACCCATGAAATCAAACTACAAAGTAAATAAGGATATAGGAAGACTTGCATATGTAGTTATTTACGTGCAAACCAGTCATACTCTAAGACCACAGATAGATAGAAAAAATATACTCAGACACTGTTATTAATACTTTAAACCTCCGAGTATACACCATTTAAGCTGTAACACAGTTTATACTGTTTTCGGTCTTACACATTGGATTTTAATGAATCCAATTTACATGTTTCTAAGATGTTTAGAAAGTCTTTGCACCAGTAATTGCATCTATCTTTCCAATTATTGCACATTAAAAACTTACTTCAAGGAAACGATACTCTCTACATTAAGCTAGTTTACGCTCTACTTACAAATAGGATTTTCCGTACTTTATTTGCTTTTATGAATAACACAACAGAACAGAACATAACAGGCGCTACTTATTCTTGTCTGAATGATCTTTATCAGAAACTTTGAAAGATTTTCTAGTTTTGACAAGGTACTAAACTTTTAGTTGACATCTTAGTTGTTATGATTCTTACAAACGAACACAATATGTGGCTGTTTCCGTGGTATTCAAGTTACTGGTGCACAAAAGATGTCAGAGGACGAATTTTGTAAATACATGTTATGCAATGTTGATACCTAATACGGAGATTCCGGCTTGAATTTGCGGAAACAGAAGGTTACACCACTCCACGCGATTACAACTTAGATATGGATTTACTTCCTTAGAGGAAGAAGTTGTCAGCACATTGTGGAAGGGTCAGTGCTAGTACATGTAAGAAAGCATGTTCAGAAAAGCAAGTCAAGTGCGCGGCTCTCCTTATAACCTCATTCAAAAGCGCCTAAAAACAATAAAATCTATTGAAACATTTCTTCTAAAGAAGACAATACAATGAAGTTTACATTAGTTCCGTACAGATGCCAATGTCTTCCATACGTCAGATATTCATTATAATTCGATCGTCCTTCTTCTATTACACGGAACATTACGCAATTCTATCTCGTACATTCCTTGTTTTGTCGACCACACATAATATTTTATAGTCGTTAGTTAATTAAAGAACATCTCATTTTTCGTTCGGAAGAATATCAATGAAGTAAACATAATTGAAATAACACTATTAAGTCTGTTCAGTTTTCTGTTAATGTAATCATACAATTACAATAGGGTTAATGTCAGAATATTACCCCAGAATACATCAATTGTTCTTTAACCAGGAAATAGGTACACATAACTATTTTACTAATTGAATATCTGCAATTTGTATTGTATTTGTACAGTTCTTTTTATCTCATTTCTGTCCTTTATTGATATCCTAATGTTCGACTTATTTCTACCTATGATCGTTTGGGGAATAAACCAACTAGGGATGTTTTGGGGGTAATTTGAGGTATCATTAGTGGTGGTATATTTCTTATATCTAGTACCGTTCTTTTAACTGGTTTATATGGTAAGGTTTAGACTCGATGTTACTAATAAAACGTGAATCTTCTCTACCACAGACAGTTGAAGATTTTTTTTATTATGTTATGGGTATAGTTTTTCACGAAGGTCCGTCCGCTTCTAAGGATGCAGCACGTGCACACCCTTGTTAGAACTTAAGCATACTGTATACATAATTAAAGTGTCTAAAAGTATAAGCCGTTGGGAGTGTTGGGTACTGTTGCACTAATGGTCATTTAAATAAGAAAATTGTTAGATTGGTGCATTTGTGTATGTTGTTAGTGCGGAGTGGCTGTCAATAAGAGATGGACGTGATTGGATTGCTCTTATTTAAAGTTTTTTAGCTTTGGCATGCAACATAAGAAGTAGCAAACCTAACAAGCACTACCCTTTCCTAATGCAACATATCTCATTTGAAGCTTGTGGACCAATACTTTTGAATGATGCTTTCTTATGTTATACTATTAGTAATTTGCCTTACTTTGCAATATATCAATATCAGTATGAGTAAACGGTCTTCGCAATCGTAATCAATTACACTCCAAGAAGCTCTGTGAACCAATGTCTGTCTTTAGACATTTCTTTTGTATTTGATCTTTAAGAATTCCTATTTTTGTAGAACTATGTTCTATAAAAGGAGTAATTTCAATTAGTTTTCAATTAATGACATTTTGTGTTTGACACCCCGTTGTTTTATCGTTAAAACATATGTTCGCAACTCGATAAAATTCCTAACAGTAAAAAAGTGTATTTAGGATTAATTACCCAATTTATTTTAGTACATTAATCAATAAATCTCATTAATCATTATGATATATTAACAACATTAAATATTTAAACATTTTCTGTACAACCGATAGTATACTTTGATCCAGACGAGTAAAAGAAAAGAACACAGCTAAAAAAGTGACAGTTATAATACCTGCCCCCTAGGTAGGAGTGTTTTTTATTTGAAAATTGAAATAGATTTTTTCTTCGTGGGCGTTTATACATAAAAAACATCTTGTTAGTTTTACTCCACATTTTAGCCATTATGTGAATATAAGGTATTTTTAAGAACTGTCAATAAATTCAACCTTTATTTCATATTACTGCCATCTGTTTATGGCTTCAATCTGTCAGTGTTTTAAATTTCAAACAATCAAATTTTTTATTCATCACTTAATCCACAAAATATAAATATCATGTTTACCACGAAGGTCGTAAAAAGTGCGTTTTATTTTGATATTTAAGATTTCTTAAACTACAAAACAAACAATGATGTCCGTACTTTATCATGAATCTACGTTTAGGTATTTATATGATATGAGTTAAGATGCTAAGTATGATATGAGAACAATCTCCGTAAACAGATATCATGTAGAGCGTTGTCGTACAGGATCTCTACTTTCTCCGTGGAAGGTCACGTCGAGATGAACTTTGTTTCGACCAATCAATGCGTAGCTTTCATCTAGACGAAAACACTATTAATCACATTTTGATTTCGTAATTTCTATTTTTAGACCAAGTTTTGCCTGCTAATTTAGCAGCAGTTTTATTCACAGTCTGCGATTGGGACTCATTTCAAATTGCGTGACGTAGACGATGTAAACAAGTTACGTATCATAACAATTTCGTCATGAATATTGTGATGAGAAAAGGTCACCTGAACGTGACCTTCGTTTGAAAAAGGCCAGATCTAAATTAGCGAGTAGGCGAGCGGAAAATTTTAGATCGGGTTTTAATCAGATTGAGTATGATATGAGAATAGAGTCGAATTCTACACATCGAGGGTTGCCTGCACGACTGTAGTAAGTACATTTCGGAAAAGAGCGAGTTACTACAACATTGCGGGCAACCCTCGACCAGTGCTTTGTACCACTTTTGTACAGAGTTACAAGCTACGCTTGGTCTTTTACTTTAGTTGGGAAAATCTTGATTTTGGTGTTGGTTTAGCTATATTCTTTGGGTTGCTCCTGTAAGTAAATCTACTAGAGTGATGCCAAATAAATGAAAAAAGTTTTCAAACTGGCACATAGTCTCAAATACCTCGCTGTTGTTTATGCATATTTCACTGTGAATGTCTATTCCTAATCCTCGAACCATATGATTCTAAGCTTGCTACGTGTACAGTACATGTACCCACCAAACGTTTGGAGACATTTTCACTTCATAGGCCTATTGAATAGCTTTTATCTTAAATTTGATAACTGTTTATTTTTAAAATGCTTTTTAGTTTTGCTTTTGTTTGGTTATCATTATAATTATAACCGAGACAACAAAAAATAGCATAAAAACTATTTTATGGAAAATAATTACAATAAGCATGGTTATGGAGACTTCAAGATGTCAGATGCTAAGTCTTATAAATGTGTTGCATATTTGAAATTTGTTTTCATTTTATCATAAACCATCCTTAAACATGTTAAAAATAATGATTCTACAAAAAATAATCATCAAGATTCAAGAATTGTAGTAAATTTCTTCTGTCTCCAAACTTTTGGTGGGTACTGTATATACAGTCACGGTTCACTTTCAGGGCCATCAAAATCTATGGAAATGAAAGGTCTTAATATATGGACACTCGTGTTCTCGAATTAAGCATGTGGGGTTTACAAATCTTCAAAGAATTGCATGCTTTTGCAATAAGGTGATATGCTCTGCGAAACTAAAATGTATCATGTTCAATGTTTAGGCATTCAACATTCTGTATTATTACTAGTATTATGGATGACAGATAATCTCATGTTGTTCATGGTCTATGAAATAAAAACTAGGAACAATCGTGTCTCAGATTACAATTACTGGGAGAATTCTCCCTGTACAGAATGGTTGCTGTATTTTTATTACGCTACGAAATAGTCTCCTAGACATGCTGTATTTGACGTATTGTAAATATTTATAAAATAGATTATCTGTCGAGCAGTGTTGATTTTGCAATCGACCATGTTTTTATTGCCACCGTAAATGTATTAAGGCTTGATAATGGAATCCTGAAGTTTTGTATGCACGTTGTATAGATTATCAGACCGGAGCATCATTTAGTATGATATATGTTGTATTATTTGACAGAAATTTGATGTCAGATTTGATCTATCTATGATATTAATGTCAATTGATGACACTGGCTTAATCTCAGTGATTGCGAAGTTTTCAATGTGGCTAAATTGAAAAAGAGAAATTGTGGATTCTTTTTTTTCATGATAAGTGTAGAAATGGCAATCAATTGAAATGTGTACGTACTAATTGCAGCTGTAATGTAGTCCAGGATGACGCATGTTTATTTACAATTAAAGTCATTCAAGTAATTTGTATACGTTAAAAGCTTCACAGATTTGCTCATATCATTCGTAGTAGAAGATATCAAATTCACCTTTTATCTGAAATATAAGACGAATAGCAATTTGGTTTATTTTTTGTTTTTGTATGGGATATTTCATGTACTTTCAATAGCTTTACATTTTCAGATTAATATATTTAATGATTGTAGATCTATGGGTTAGTTATAATTCTAATGATTTACAAGTCAAGTTTTAAAGAAATTTATAATTCATTCATTCATACGCCCAACATGTGCGCGCGCACATTGGAACATTTTATATGTTTGTATTATATATTCAGAATGAATTATTTTTATTTAGATGTCAAGCAGACCTATATGAATCTGTAGATATTTTCATAAAATAACGTATGACAAAAATAAAGGTATAGCTTTAAGGTTATCCAATCGCAAAACAAAATATCTTTCAAACAATTTTCAGTAGTTTTTTTCTATATTTTGCTAATAGACATAAACAGTATATTCTATAACCTACATCTCACTTAACACTTACCCTAATTGAAAAGATTAATTAATCTTCGAACTTTCTCCGACAAAGTCATAACATGGTCTCATTTAAAATCATATTTTGCGAAAAATTTCAAACCATATATTCGTAGGTATTGAACTAAAACCTTTCAATGAAATGTAATAACATTGCAATTACGTGTTAACCAAGTTAATCATTATTTAATCCGTGATAAGGCCTATATGCATTCTACTTGTTTTCATGTCATAATTAAGATTCTATTAAGCATACCAGGCTCAGCGACGAATCAAACTGTGCAGCAAATAGCTGTACCCACCTTGATTTTAAAATAGTTGTTTAATGCTTTTGTGATATTCAAATTGTTATTCGCAAATTATTTGGCAACAAGTGTCCTCCTTTATCACTTCATATCACCTTACACCATTGAACAAATATCTTGCTCATAAAACAAATACCCTGTAATAGCTTTGGTCTTTGGTCTACTTATATTTTGAAAACATTCCGGTGAATTGCGCATTCCTCATGATAACATATCATGGTTGATTTACATTCTGTCAATCAAAAATGAATGTTGTTTAAATTACACTTTGATCTACAAGCTCTTAGTTCATCTCATCTTCTCCCTGCCTATCTGTCTAAATCATTATTATCAACCATTAGAGTTAATTTACAACATAAGCTACTCATTACGGCTATTATCATTCACTCAATTACGTAAATTAGTCAAATCAAATTACAATGGCTCTCTTAGTTTTTACTTTCCGGAATGTATAAAAACCGCCACTCGGATGCGGGGGTATGGATAAAAACCTTCACTCGGATGCGGGAGTAGATAAAAACCGTCACCTTGATAGATAGATTGGATAATTGGCGTCAGGTGGGCGTAGATGTTAAAATATGAATCATATCTTGGCAATCTAGCTTGACAATGATATATCAAATATGTTGTATTATTACATTATACTAATTATTAACTATAACTGAGCTCTAAAAATCACACACTGTGGAATACTTTTAAGTTATTTTGTCTCAGGTATGAAGTATTTAGTACACGGATGCTTTCTACGAGGATACAGGAATTTACTTCGTTGAAAATATCAATTCCTTAATTGATTTTGCATTCGAGTACACCTATCTGTACTTTGAATGTCAAAAGACCACAGGGTCTATAACCGTGCTACTTTTTTAGGGAAAATGCATTGAAGACTGTAATAACTATCGAGGAACAATCAATAACTGGCCACAGTTCTTCAGAACTTGGTATTCACTATTTAGCATTTCCATTTCAGATGCATGCGAACAATTTTTCATACCAACATATTTCTTGTAAACTACATTATCTAAAGACACTTGCTATAAATTTGTCGAGCACGGGCAACCGGCACGGTGCCTAACCAAAGGTACTGTATATATATGTAGTGCCTTTTGTTTGGGACTTTGCTCCTTTGGTGTGGAGACTTATTATAAAGAAATCATTTCAATGTAATTATTGTTGAATCAACTGCTAAGTAATTTCTGCGTGTTATTTCAGTTGCTGTATGATATATGGTACGATTTTTCATACATTTAATAAATGGACATAGTAGAGGTCAAATATCAAAGTACGTCGCTCGAATTTGAGAAATTATTACCGTGGGCTAGCAGTACAGACGTAACGTATAAAATATAATTATGTAAATCACATAACTTAACGGCTGAATTATTTTCAATTTTTGCATCAAAGGATAAAATTTCTACAGATGTAAATAGGTTAACCTTTAATCATTCAGACGTACTAATTTGATTCACGCGCCAAGACGAAGCCTATTAACCAATACAAAATCATTATGGACATTTTTATTGAATGGCATAAGTACCAGCAAATGACTTAACAGAGCGTTTCACTATTCAAAATGTTATGACCAAAATATGCGCGATTGAGATGTTTCGTGTTTTGTATTAGTTCGACTAGGATTAATAGAGCACGGCTAATACTATTTGTGTTATAACGTGTATAAAATGTGGCATTCAGAACCTTGGATGTTTGGCTTGATCAAATTGGCTATGGGTTTTAGTTGCTACACATAATCTAGCTAATGTAATGCATATATTTTGCTATGCTTATTTTTGTATTGATTTAATTTCTAATCCATGACCCTGGTCAATGTTAAATGGCTTTTTTATAATTAAGTTATTTTTTATTACTGGGAAACCCCGCCCTTTATCGAATCTATATCAAACGTAACATTGGTTTGTTAAACGCCCAATTCCATATGTAATTTATTTATTAATGTGTGAAATTAGTCCAATGATACCTTGGCCACGTATTAATAAGATTTATAAAGAATATTGTATAATTGCTTGTTTTACCATTTAAATTGAAACCAGACTTATAGTAACATATGAGCCAGTATATGTCGTTTGAACTCTTAACCCATTGTACATGAACTATGTTCACGTACTACTAAAAGCGTTCCTGGTGAATTATTTGGAGGTACATTTAGTATCGATCAACACTATTGAATTGAGATTTCAATTGTCGCGCTTATCTGTCGATATAGATTTTTCAAAATCCGTTTCGTGACAAATAACATGCCATCTATGACAATATTGGCTATATGAGTCATGACCTTGACCCCAATAAAAAGGTCAATCACGGCAAAAGTAGATAACAATGTATTTGTTCAATATTATCTAAACATTCCTGATACAATTTAAAGTCATTATCATCACGTACAGAACACTGGGTGATTCTCTCATGCAGCCATTTATATTACAAAATAGCACTATAATGATAGACAAAAAACAATGTGCTATTATAGTTTAAAACACGAACATGTTATACCGGAAGTGACATATTGATTATCAACAACTTCAAGTTAAACAATTAATATTATTGACATGCAAACATTGCTAAACCTTTGAGAATATGAAGAAATTATCAATCATGAGATCTTTGATTGGCAAGCCTTGTCATTATCAGCCATTTTACCAGTCTTAAATTACACTTTAGTCAATACTTCTTGTAGAGTTATTACATGTTATGTAGGGTATCATGTTAGTTGTTTGACAGCCTATGTTTCTTTTAGATGTAATAGAATGCATGAGAATACAATGGAAGTGGAAATAATGTGAATATTAGTGATTTAACTAAAACCGTTCAATGATCACATTGTGTTGTAAAGCAACACTCAAATCAATTTATACTTAGTGATCTGTCAAGTTGTTATATTGCATCCTTACATTTAAATATATTTCTTTAACAATGCATCAACAACATTTTTATCAGTAAAAGCCGCAGCAACAAAAGTAGCAACAACATTACATGTAGTAGCGTCCACAAAACAGTAGCAGCAACACCACAAGCAACACTAAGAACAATAGTAACAACAGTACTGAGCAGCAACAACAACATGTACACAATAATAACAGCATAAAAAAACATCAACATTAACAACAGCAATCCCGACCAAAAACAGTAGCAACAGTGCCATTAACAACACTATCAAGAAAAATAGCAGTAACAGCAATATGTACAACAATAACACCACAACCACCACCAACTACAGCAGTCAGCAACAACATCAACAACAACAACAACAGCACTAATAAGAACATTACATGATCAATAAAAACAGGAATAATGGTAACAGCAACAACAATACAGCAGTAAAATCAACAACAGCCACTACAATAATAGCAGCACCAACCACAACAACTGAAACAGCCAACAGAAGCCAACAACCACAACAACATAAACAACACAACTATGAACAACACACGATCAAAAGCTCTAACAATAAAATAGACAACATTGTGAATGACAAAAATAACTATTTGTCTTAATATAGATTATTGCCTTTTAATATCATAAACTCTGCTGAAAACAATCTTGATAATGACAAATGTGGCGTTAATGTTTGAAATGAAATATAACAGTCTAGCTTCTAGATGGTGTATTTGCTTTTAGTTAACTTCGAATATTTCTTAATGATCGATGCTCTAAATTTTGTATGTCATAAGTACAATGATATCAATATTTTTAAGTGTTTATCACATGCATTCAGTTCAAAGCCATCATTTTTTCTAGTAGACTTTTGCAACAAATTGGAACATAGTTGTTGATTAAATTTTACTCATTAAATGGTTAATTTATGTTGACAAAAAGATGCGAAAGTAATAAAACCATTTATATGAACACTAAATTTAACATTGCATTCTGTAATAACAAGCGATGTATAGGAATCACACTGACGTATTCGGAACCGATTGTCATTGTAGTACAAGTAAACAATGTGTTCTTAAATAAAATTTGAACAAAAATTGACCATCCTACTAGAGACACAGACTTAGAATGTAAACATTAATTTAGTGTTGATTTTAATACGAAAACTTTATCTGTAGCGTGTTCAATTACACAAAACGTTACAGAACGTTACATAACGATACATTTGGAACTCCTCGGCCATTCGCTGCGAATAACCTAATCTAATACACAAATATGAGATCGTTAAGGCAATGAGTGATGTTTCAAAATTTACGGACTAAAAACGAAACATCACTCAATGCCTAAACGATCATATATTTGTTTACTTTAAAACCGGTAGTTTCGCAGCGAATGACCGAGGAGTTCCGAATGTATCGTTACGGAACGTTTTGTTACGTTCGCGGTAACTGAACGCAGGGCTGACTACTCAACCTTTTTAATATTCTATTAGAAGAGAGCCGTTATGTTTTCGTTCTTATGTTATACCTGGAAGTGTTAGACTGTTTTAAAAATGTATGTGTTAAAATTTTTCCTGTAGTTTTATCACAATAAATAAGCCTAGTGCAACTTTATAATAAAGCTTCTACAGTACTGTATGTGTCGTTAGTGTTGGACTAGTAGGAAACGCATTAATATAACAAACAAGTCTAATTTACCTCCTGTGCAAATCAATGTTGTTTTTGTAAGATGCCATATACTGTTGCTTGAATATTTCATCTTCTAATAAAATTTCATTTGTCATCCTAAATTAAGTTTTAATACTGTCTAGATTCGAGTATCCTGTTTTGAAGGTATACGATTTAACTAAATTTGTTCCACTTCAAATGTAAAGTGATAAAATTTGTCTAATTCAATTTGATTAGAGTTATTGTTGAAAACCTCCAGATAAATTTGTCACCTAATGAAATGTATGTAAACAGGTCACCAAATTTAACGTTGTTGTTGATACATTCTTATTTTTTTACGTCTTGTACAAGATATTTTAGAACCCACGGTTCATGGTCGATTTAATCATCGATGTTTGTATCAAAATAAAGTTCCACTGTCGCAGTCCAAATGTACAATACCACTGTAATACAATAGTATTGGTATATTTTATTAAATTGTCAGTGGCGAAAACATTAACCCCTCTGATTTAAATACTCACTACATTTCTTCTGTACACATGATCGATAATAAAAGATATCCAGCATTTATATATGTAGGAGCAGTAGTCCAGTGGTAGGACCCGCGCTTAGGGATGGAGAGGTCCCGGGTTCGAATTTCACCCTGGGCACAGCTAATTTTCTATGAGCAAGAAATTTACCTGCGATTGCTTCACTTCACCCAGGTGTAAATGTGTAACTGCGAAGGTGGTATAATTCCGTTGCGCCAAAGTGTCGGCTGCACTAAGCGGACTAAAAAGACTCCTCGGGAAGATTGATAGATAGATACCAGTACTAGCCCGATGACCAGGGATAATAGCTGTAAAGTCGGTGAACATGCATAAGCATGAAACTTACACTATAAAATGGATTTTTTATATACATGTGTACAGGGAATATCGAACAATTTTAATCAGCAGGGTTAATGTGTGCTTCACTGACAGTTAAAATTAAAAATACTTAGTAATACTTATAATGTTATAAGAGACTTTCTGTATGCACGTTCTGTGTGTTCAAAACGAAACAATAAGGTTTGAAAAAAAATCACAGTGCCAATGTACACATAGACACGGATAGAATAAGGATTTCAGCGGGAAGATTAAAAGATCCCATTGTTTGTTTGCTAGTTTAATTTGGAGTCGAGGTTACTCTTCTTCAAGATGATTTCTGTCAAATGAAATTCTCCTTCTTACAATCAAACCTCCCAATTACAGAACCTCTACGACTTTTAATCCAAGAATTGATTATTACGTTGCTTGTATTCATTTAGTTCGTTCTCGTGGTAAGAGGCACACAATGAGCTTTAAGATATTCAAATCATGATTTCTATACAGAAGACTTAAGATTACAATCAGATGGAATTCCTTCAAAGCATTAATTGAAACTTCTTCTGACATATTGTCAAGCCTCTTTTATATTCACTTCACGATTTCATCATTTAACATGGAACTCGACATTTTCGAGTTCTAACTATATTCAGGAAAATACTATTAACCCCCACTTCGACGGAACTTAATTTGTATGACAATTTTACTCTCAGATTGGCTGAGTTCGTTATATTAGAAGTCCAATTACCATTCTAAACCTATTGATAAGACACTTTGGTTTCCTTAAATATATTCAACAGACGACTTCTATGCAAATTAGTGTCAATGAAAGGTGACAGTGGGAGTTACTGCGTCATATGTTGGCAGACTTATACCACTCTGGTTGACATTTCTATGGTCTGCGTCAAGTAGCGCTGTCTGCAAGACGTTGCATATACTAAAACTAAATGGCAAACAAACCTGCCTGTTAAAAATTGAACATAATGCGAATTTGTAAGTTTCTCACTTGCGTAATATATAATTTGAAGCAACATCTATAGGCAACATTGGTGAAAGTCTAGTGGAATTATTATTATTCAACAAAATATAAAAAAAATGCTTAGGATCAATTGGAAACGTTGTTTCATTAACGTTGTTCTACAAATTGACTTCAAATTGAAATTCTACGATAAGTTATGTCTAAGACTGTGCTAAATTAATAATTACATGGAATTAAAAAATGATACAAAAAGTCTCCACTCTAGATTAATTTCTAATTAATTGAGACAAGCACAATTTCAGTGTAAAACACATTCCAGTCTTTTTTCCCCTTTGTAATTTTCATGCCGTGTAACTTTTGGCAACTTTTCATTAGTCAATTTATGACCCTGTTAGCTTTACAAGAATTTCGGTGAGACATCGTGAAGCATCTGTTTTTTTCTCTCATGTGATAAATTGAACTTGGCAACGTATCTAAATATTGGCACATGAAATATTCTAATACAATTGTTCCAGCGACTCCGAAAGTTCTCCTGTTTTTGTGTATTTTAGCATATTGTCTATGAAAGTTTCCTTGTTCCTGTCTGTGTTTGTACACAATCCATCATACAGTTTATCTAGAATACTTCTCATCTTGACTATGATTTATGGCTAGGTGCATAATAATTATGACTCGAGGGGTGAAAGTTGTTGGATTCGAAGTGTTTTTAAATTATAAGCATTATTGTTTGCATATCTGTATATTAATATACAATTGATCTGCTGGTTAAATATCATACATCATTCTGTCTCTAAAGTCATGAAAGAAAGTGGAGAGAAATCATATCCTAGTTATATATGCATATTTTTGTGGACAAAATAAACAAAAAGGGATTTATTTCTCCATTCTGTTAAATTGTCTGGTTCAATTCTTGAGTTAAAAGTCCTAGCAACTTATTACTATACGACTTAAGATAAAATAGAATGTAACATATTGACGGTTACTGAACGACAAAACATGGACCTTAGAACATTAACCACGTGGTACTCTTGTTATTTAGAACGTTGTCTTTTGACTAACGAAATAGTTTGTGCAAATAAATTTGCGTGAAATTTAAGTAAACATATTTTCTTCAGTTTATATTACAAATAATGAAAAAAGAATAACATTTATGGTCTGCTAATCAGGTTACCTTTGTATTTGCAAAATCACTTGTTTTTTGTCTATTTGCATATCACAAAACATAAGTTGAGAAGAGAAGGGTCCCTATATTCGGATCATTCCGCTATTAAAACACTCGATTTTGATAGTCCTACTTGTGCAATAGAACTGTCAGTAGCGTATACAACAACCAAACTGATTTAAATACTCACAACCGTAAGTCTGTGCTCAATATCAATAAACCAGTATTTAAATCAGCGGGGTTAATGTATGCGCCACTGACGGTTGAATAAAAATTACCATTACAAGCACATATAATTTCCTTATTTGGCCATGTACTCACATGTAGACCAATAAACACAACATAACTATTTTCGTATCCATTATATTCAGAAATGAGCTGTATAGTGCGTACAAAAAAACAAAGCGTGTTTTGGTAAACATTAAAAATGAGACAATTCATTTCAAGGGTAGGCAGTAATGAAAATAAAATTTGTGTAATTCATTTTAACAAAATTAGCATGGTTGATAAACCACCACCACTTGGTAAATCATGCTTGTTATGGTAGAACGCTTTTCATTACACCAACAAGTAAGACACAAACATATCAAAATTGTTTATTTGTAAGTCATCCTGGGCATCCCTCGTCGTGGGTTAGTTCATTGTATTGTTATTATAAACAGTGTTTTGTTTTTTTGTTCGAACTATATACTTCATTATTATTAAATATATTTTCTCTGTCTCTTTTCAGACTCAAATGAAGATTACTATCGACATTTTCCATCCGTCATACCCAGTTTTCTACCAGTACCTACAAATTTAACCGTCCACGAGGGAGAAACAGCCCGACTACAATGTAGAATACATAACTTAGGACCTAAAATGGTAATAAAAATGAATTATATACAATTTCATTATTCATTTTCTATCATACTTCATTTATCAATCATTTATATCATGCGGGAATGTTTATGGCGTATAGAAATTAAAATTGATAGTTTTCCCACTGAAAATAAAACGGATAACTCATGTAAAAGTTAATTTATTTTGTTGTTTTTAGGACAGTAAATTTAAAATTGAAGCCACATGCCTAATATTTCTTGCATAGATTCCACATGTTATTTAGTCCATTTGTATCATCAATTAGTGGTTTTAAAACCTGATAATAAATGCTTTGATAATGTTTTATATAGAAAAGTTATGTAATTCATTCAACAATAATATTTGATGGATTGTTGAACAAAGTTGTGGAACTTAGATTCAAATTTCCCATTCAAGATAACTTTCTAATCTGCAATACTAAGCTCAAGAAAAGAAGGCTAGATTATGTGGGATTTAAACACCCACAGAGCGTGCTATTAGTCGAACATCGCTACCATTTGGCAACCTCTATTCTTGTTTTGTTTAGATACAAGTTTAAAGATTGGCCATAGGACAAACTAAATAGTATTACAAAATTATACCCACAAATGTATCATGTAGCCTTACACGGCATTAATGCCGCATAAAAACACATTTGTTTATAATAATTATTCAACTTTGAAAATTAACTTACTAACCTTATTGTTTTACAAAATGTACTTACAAATGTATCATGTTGTCTTACATAGAAGTGGTGACAAACTAAAATACATTGATGTGTGATGGTTACCTGTTTGTAGCAAGCAGTATTATGTTTAAGAATTTGCTACATGGATCGTTTCATTGTCTGCAAATAATTCTCGTCAAATCGTTCTCAAGTGCAGTGATATTAGGCTTTGGCGGAAACAACACAAAAATGTGCCTACTCGTGATCGGCACATGTAAACAAAGAAAGAATCAAATAAACAAGTAATGTTTTTGCTATTTGAACAAACCCTAAGTTGTTGGTTTCGTATATATACATACACTCAACAAATTACAAATGTGTCTTGGAAAAGATAAATGAGATGTTGTTTGTGGTTTACAAATATTAAGAACATACATGTTACCTTGTACATTAAGCATTAATAAAGCTACATAAGTTAGATAGGTCATTGAATACAACATTTTCCTTCGGATATTCTGTTTTAGGAGAATTATTAACATACACCCATCACAAAAATAAACAATGTATCACATAGGCATGTTCCTAAATCAGCGTTTATTAGTTTATCGACAAAAATTATAACATTGATATTATAGCATTTATTTATAGCAAAATTACTAGCGTTATGTATTATTATTATTATTATACCCCCGCTTCGAAGAAGAGGGGGTATACTGTTTTACCCTTGTCCGTGCGTGCGTGTGTGCGTGCGTCCGTCCGTCCGTCCGTTACAAAATTTCCGTCGCAGTTTTCTCAGCAACTATATCATGCAGCAGCCTAATACTTTGCATATTGCTTCATCCCATAGTCCCATATGGTGTAAAGCGATTTCATGCTCCTTGCTCATCTACTTCCTGTTTGTCGCATATTTTTAGATTTTGGCGGGGGTATCACTAGTGAGCATTAGCTCACAGTTATTATTATTATTAATATTATTATTATTATTATATACCGCATTTGTATAGCGCTCTTTTCATATTGAATACATGTATATGTTCAAAAGCGCTTCACAATCATATGCATAATTAGGAAAAAATTAGCTTAAATGAAAACAAAAATGAAAATGATTAAGAGATGATAAGATATATGTACAGTCATTTTAGCTCAAAAGCTCTTTCGTCTTAAAATTCTAGGACAATGTATACGTTGTCCCTTTATCACAGTTGACAAAATATGTCTTTCCCATTTTCAAGATCGTTGCACTCATCTTATTACTTAAAGTAAGTCATAAATAGCAGAATTTTTATTTTTGTTGTATGATCGATTTTCACCCAAAGAGTCTTGCCAACGCCAAATGAGCTTAGAAAACATTTTCCAGTATGGCTTGACTGAGGCGAAACTCTTGAGGTATTTTACCTTAGATGTTGCTTTCTATATGACTGTATAGAACATATTTGTCGTATACTTTCAATTTACCTCAACCCCCTTTTTTTACAAAGCACACATGTAATAAATAAATTCTGAAAGAAAAACACATTTTTCTAGCGTGAAGTTGCTTAGGCAAAACTCCTAAGATTTTACTGGAAATGCCTTATGTTGTATCTTGTTTGTCGTATACATTATATTGGCGTTTTGCACAAAAACTTCTTACGATAAAAATCATCGTTGGTAATTCGGTCATTTTTTGGTCAATCAATTTCAAACATCGTTGAATTATGTAGAATACTGTACACCTTTGAATATTATATCATAGCTATGTGTATTATCCTGCTGACTTTGAAATTTAAATTTATGAAATTGACTTACGATAACTGTTTTCGTAAGAATGTCTAATCAATTTTACCCTTATTTCTCTATAAAACATGTTGCAAATAAACAAGTCTATATTTACCCTTTACAGGCAGTATGGAAGAAAGCAAACGATGATTCACCTTTAACTGTTGGTAAAATAGCATTTACACCAAATAAAAATATAGAAGTAGAATCAGTGGATGTGTCTGAAACTGAAACTAAATATGATTTAATTATGAAAGATGTCCAACAAGAACAAGCAGGTTTATATGAATGTCAAATAAGTGCCACTGATAACTATACATTGAATGTTACATTAAACGTTTTAGGTAGGTATTTTTCAATTTCATTTCACTTGCAGTGATACATACATTAACCCCGCTGATTTAAATAGATAGCGAGTACAGAAGGATTGCAATGAGTTTTTATATCAATGGGGTTTAATGGATGAACCTTTGACCGTTAAATAAAAAAAACATCAATATATGCATGTAACAATACGGACTACTGTATCAATGATATGACGATATGATTGTGTGTTGGATATGGTTTGGGCCAATGAGAGAATGCTTGAGCAGTTCGTAATCATGCTACAGTCTAGTTAGTCTTGAACTTACTTGCTCGTGCCAATGCCCTATGTTTCATTTTTTGTGTTCTGTGTATTGAAAGACAGATTATAACAGGAATTGAATTAGCAATACATGTAGCAATTAAAAGTACTCGTAGTTGTATGTTGCACTGCCATACATTGTATCTGTCGTTAGAATACAATCTCTCATATACATGTATTTATTTACGTACTTAAGTGTACAATCATTGATCCCTAGGATATGACACTTTCACTGTGTCACTTTGGTTAGATAGGAATGACCGAAAATACCTATTACATAATTATTTCGAAATACATTTTATAACATTTTTATTGAATACATAACCCTTCAAGCCTTTTAATCATGTAACAGTTTTGCACCTGGGGACTTAATTCTTTTGCCATAAAAGACTAGCATTGTAGCAAAGAAAGACTGAATCATTAGAAACATACAACACGTACCCTATCCTTCATAGCCTTAAGTGAGCTTGCTTCCTTTGAACACCTCATATTTTATTACTAACATGTTGTGGTCTAAAAGAGGTACTAGGAACTATAAACTTTATGTTTTCCTTTAATGGAACACCTAGGGACTCGACATCAAAAATTAAGTTGGTAGAAAACACTCATTAACATGCTTCAGCCTAACTAATGTTTTCTTGTCATGCTATAACCTATTGATCTTTGTTTTCTTTACTTTCAGATCCTGTAGAATACAAACCAGGTATGCATTATTCTAACAGTATTGTTCATTGTATTCTCATAGTACACCGACCCTTCATTATGCTATACTAAAAGACCGAGACAGTTTCTTTCACAAAAGAGTTTCGCATTATGTTTCTCATGTAAAACGTACTGAGAGTACATACTTTGCCTTCTCATACTTGTAATGATGCCTTTGCGATTCTGTCCACGTTAGATCATTTTCCGATGGGTTTATGGGGTGGTGTTTTCGGTAGCACTTTACACGTTGTCGAATTTCGAAACTATATACATTTGAAAGAGTGTTTCCTACCATTAGTAAATGACTTTGACATGATCTTCGCCTTTATAAAAACGGTCGCCTATGGTTTAACTTTGAACTTATGATATAATATAACAATGCGTACATCTTTAGACAGTTTGATAATATAATTATTTAGTAATTCAAATTAGTATTAGTATTAATATCATTATCGATTCATGACGTCATTTCCTGTTTGTGGTTTCAGAATTGGAATTAAGTGGTACAGAATATGTAAGTCTAATGACAGATATTCGTCTAACGTGTAATGCTACAGGTGCCACTAAAGCACCGGATCAAGTAGATTGGTTCTTTGATGGTAAAATAATAAGTGAAATGAATCCACAATTTTATGGAAGACTGTATAAACTAAGTGACAAACCCTCACCGGGTCGTTCATTAATCAGTGAAATTATCGTTGAAAAAGCAACAATGGCAGACAGAGGGATTTATGTGTGTCGGTTGACAAAAGATTT
The DNA here is from genome assembly GCA_025267735.1 of Mactra quadrangularis. Classification (NCBI taxonomy): domain Eukaryota; kingdom Metazoa; phylum Mollusca; class Bivalvia; order Venerida; family Mactridae; genus Mactra; species Mactra quadrangularis. The sequence continues at coordinate 15,958,167 of CM046296.1, forward strand.
GGCGAAAGGATTTACAGTGAATGTATTAAATGGTAATTGCTTAAGTTTGATTTATTTTCGTGAAGCTTATAGTTGTTTTTGTCCAGCTTATTGTGACTGTGAAAGACATTGCTTTGTCTCTTTGTCTATCTGACCGTATGTACAGGGTGTTCCAAAAGAAAGGTAACACTTTCAATTATTGCATCATGATATTAAATGCTATCTGATACATTTCAAAGTTTGTACATGAACAGGAAGAGTATGAAAAAAAATGAAAAAACAACTTAATCTTAAAGTTAAACCTTCGCATTGTATTAACAAAACACTGAAAATGCCTAATTCACACTTTTATGCCATTTAAGTAATTTATACGTTTTCCAAGTGGCCACCTTTCATTTTCTTTCCTTCCTGGACTCACACTATGTACTTTTCAACGACACTGGCACATGTTTAAAATGATACTTTTATTTCTTTTGAATATCAGTAACACTTTTATTTTTGTAATATATTTTCACCACAAAAAGTCATTGATCTGGCGACAAACGCGCCATTTTGAAAAATATGTTGTTTTGGAAATGACGTCTTGAAGTAAAAACGTTTGAAATTTTGTGCAGATTTACAATTGTAAAAACTATAAAAACATTTCATTGTTTACCCTTTAAAATGGTATATTGTTCATTTAAATAGTCAAATACGAGAAGCAAAAATATTGAGATTTCATAGTGTTACCTTTATTATGGAACACCCTGTACTCGAAAAGCTTGCTACCTTGCATATTGCCAATACGAAATGAGATCTTCTTGATTTAAATGTCATAGAAATATCAATAAATATGTTTGCTGTCGTTCAAGTAATCTTGTAAGGTCAATGAGTGTTACTCTCTTTTCTCTCCAAATTAAGCATCCAGAACTTTTATACTATCTTGATCTCGTATATTCTTTATGAGGACAATGTGTGTGGCTTCATGCAATTAATTGGTAGGCTTGTTCGTTCATTTGGTTCAAAAACATGCAAGAGGCTTAGTTGAAATGTGTTAAGTACAAACAATTAAACAATGTGCACAGACCGAGTGACGCGGATTAAATGTACTATCAGATGATGTAATCAGTTTTGTTTCTTCTTTCAACTATCAGAGATTGGAATCAGCTTGATTTCTCTAGAAAAGGCTAATTGTTTCACTACGTACATCGATTGTTTTACTTGTGACGTCACGTGTGGGGGCTTGTACTGTAATGGTCTACTTAACCAAATACACTTTCTTTGAAATTTCTCTAATAATGTTTTATTGGAACTTTTTATACCTTTTTCATTAATCAACATATGACGTACACTATGGTTACCTGGCTCTCTGTCTGTTCCATTAGATGAACACCGTACTTTTTGATCGTCGTGCTTATTTTACCAAGATAAGCTTAACATTTCCATTTTACACCTTTCGGTTTTCAAAATACACTAGCCATTAATATAAGGTCAGGGCAGAGACGATGTCGATAATCTTTTTGGTAGTATAAATAATGCCCCAAGAGCTTTGGCTTTTTAAACCACGCGCGTTCATGTTTATGACGTTCAACTGCTTTAGTGTGTAATTGTCTGTTATGTTGAATAATACAATTGAATTTCAAATACATTTCTTTCATCTATTTTCAGACATAAAGGGTAATAGAGACCTACGAGGTGGTAAGTATATCAATATGTATGCATACTTACATGCATAGGAACTTGTTAATCTAGCTTGCACGTATACAGTAAAGTTCCACTAACACGACCATGAAAATCGATGGTCTTAATAGCAGAGTAGTCTAAATATAAGAGCCTTTCTTCTCAAATTGAACATTTTTAACTGATTATTTTCTAATGATGCAATAACCAAAGGGTTGTTTATAGTGTAACTTTACTGTGTATTTTTGTTAGGTGTTTCTTGCTTTCAACATTTAATACTTAAGTTCTTGGACAGAGCTGAGTCTAGTTTCTGCCTAACCTTTTTTGCCGTCTTATATTTTTTAATACTGTTGCGATATAACTTGGTTGGACATCATGCGGCTTTGAACGGTGATCATTTAAGGTTGGCATGGTGTTGTAAATCTTATTGGTGTTACAGCTTTGTGTTTTCTCTTTAATACAATTGACATGTTTTTTTTAAAGTGAAATGCGTCGTAAGAACGCCTTTGATACACGTAATTGTTACTCTATTTATTTAGGTAGAATTTTTCTACATTTTCATTTATTGTACTATTTGAATTAGTTTGAAGATTTGTTCATCTGACAGCTCAAAAAGGACTTCATTCAACCAAGCCTACATGTCAATCGCTTTATTTGGCGATCTTTTTATGTTAGCCTTTTAATGTGTCCATCCCTTTACTACTACTAGTACATTGATTCATTTGTTATACTATTTGTAATGTATTTGTTGTTTCGTTTCAGTTGTAAATGGTCATGATAAGGAGCAAGCTGACACAATGTCCTCAATGTATAATAGTGGTTCTTCAAAATTAAATACTCTACAATGGACTTACTTTGTCATTTGCTTCTATCTAGCAAGTTTGTCGTGGCAGCGATGAAATGGAACCCACAGCACTGAATCATAATATTTGTGATTTCGTCTACACGTGTCTTCAAATAACACCTCTACAAACTTAAAGTATAACATGACACATTTAAAAAGTGCGACGTTCTCAGTGAGCCTCGAGTCTATCAACATATTGACCTACTTTATTGTTGCATACTTTAATGGTGAAATCAGCTATTACAAATAAATCATATTTTACATGCATTTGTTTATGTATATGTGACGTCATTGAGACAAAAAACTGCTGATAATATATTGTGCCAGTAAGACGTGTTGTTTACAGCAACAGAAACAAAAACAAACTAGTTTGTGCTCTTTACACAGACAAAAATGGCGCCAAAAACTCCATTACCGGAAGTGACGCTTATTACAACATCTCTCTTGAAGAGAGCAGTACTATTTATATTTTCATTTGAAGAGTTAAATAATTCAGAATGGATTTTAGTCTGGATTACCTGCTCTTTGTATTATGTTTACAATATAAGCTGGGAACCAGACTAGATGGATTTCGGAAATTGTGATACTATAAATGACTTCTTTTGAAGAGCTCGTCCCTCTTGCAAGAAGACATGTATCGATGTGTAGTTTATTTGAAATAGACAGATCAATTACTGTGAAAATGAATTTGTAAGATTGTTCATTACATTGTTAAAAAATGTTATTTTCATTGCATATTGTATAGATATGCTATATTATATATGTATGTGGTACATGAATGGACCAAGTGTAAATGTGTAGCTGTGTTTATGAATTACAACAGTTAATAGTTGTAGGCATGTTTGGGTATAAGTTTTAATGTCATGTTTTGTCTGTTATTTATCATTGGATTATGAAAAATGCATTGTTTTACACTTCAAGTACAAGTGGAGTTCTTCTATATTTTGAACAATGCGTTTTATCAATAGAATATACCTATTTTAGTGTATGCTTGAGTCAAGTATTCATTGTTTCGAATCAATTATAAGGAAAATTACTAGAGTTTTTTAATCGTGCACTTATTCATGTAATATGTTACTGTACGTAAAACGAAAATCTGCGTCGGGACTGCAATGACACGATTTTGTTCAAATGATATAGACATTTTAATGAGTTTGAACATTATGAAAACTGTTTCTTATTTTTGAATTTAATTATCAAAGTAAAAAAGCTATGTTTTTGAAAATACATTTGAGCACGTAAATGAAAACGGGAGCTTAAGGCTTTACGTTATCACTTTTTGTTGAAAACACGTGCTTCTGTATCCGTTATATATTTGGTAAATATGGGAACTCTGAGACGAGACTTTAATTGTAAGGTTTTGAATGTATCTTGCTTTCGATTAGTTTTTGCACGTGTAGGGGCTGAAGGTATGGACCACTCTTACCTGACGGTCACGTTGAAGTCATGTAAAACAAAATAATTGTCTAATGCTATTAGACATTCCAAATTCAATATCACAGTCACGTTGGAGTCATGTGATAATCCTACTTACAAGTAATAATTATGCATTTTCAAGTTCAATTAGACGCTCACGTTGTAGTCATGTGCTTTTTTAAATATCCATTACAAAATATCGAGAGAACTTATTCATTAAGATGTACCTTACTTTAATTAACTACTTCTAGTATGAAAATAGAATTTAATCAAGCAGAAATATCGCACAATAATAACATTATAAGTCTTAACCTCCACGTGTCAATGGCTATGGTCTTGGTCTTAATATTACACCATCCACAACACGTGTCTGTGCGAATGGTCTTGGCGTAACGTCTTAGCCCTGTGATCAGGTTTTATAATGCGATTAATTTTTTTCTTAAGAATGTAAGGTTGTGTGGAATAATAACAATTTAGATTAAGTCAAGCCTTAAATGTAAATTTATGTTGTAATTTAGACATGTCTATTCCCATAATGATGTTGTTGTTTCTGATATTGAAATTTCCTCCATTTATAATCAATGTTCAAATTACATCCGCATTTCTGCTTCCGTAGATTATAAAAAATCGAGGAGTGTCCGCAAGACTGTAGTAAGTGCATTGTTAAAAGAGCGTAGTTACTACAGTTTTGCGGACAACCCTCAGAATGTATTTGTATGAATATTACAATGTTGAAGTACTATTATGACATAGTATTCCATGCGGAAGCTATTTATCACGATGTTAATGGTGTCCACGGTCACATTTTCTAATTAGATGTTGATTACAGTTCTTAAAGTATTATGTTAGTTGGTTAAATCAGTAATGCGGAGATATTTAGATAGTTTTGGATGAATATTGGACTTTAAGGAAAGCTGACTAAAAGACTCTAGATATAACTTGGTTTAAATATCTTGTACATATAACAAGCATAAATGAGAAATTTCTCACATATGGGGATTGGTCTTTATAATTATAGGGATCATTGTCTTCTTAATTTTAGCATCTGAGAATAAAAATCGACTAAAATCGAATGATTTTGCAAAAATCTAGGTGATCTTTATAATGGAACTTTACTTATTCAGTTTACACATTGCTCTGGACAGTTATGCCAATTTCATTAGTAAATAATCGACAGTCGGACTATTTTCAAAAAGTCAATCACTTATATTCTATTTATTTTTCTATTTTGTATCATTTATAATTTCATTTATTTAATTGATAAGTATAATATATTATATTAATATGTTCTTGTAGTTTCATGTGCATTATCCAAGCATCATTTTATCATTTTTTCGCTCATGCTTAACTACGGACAGAAATAATTAAAATTGAACATTGAACACTGCAAATGAAACGTAAATATTACACTTTCTTACTGCATTTGGTTAGGGCAATTGTTATACCTCACGGTCGCTGTAAATGGTACTTCATGATTTGTACCGACCTTGTTATGCTTTTTGAGCTATCTTGGTGATTCTCTTCAGCGCATTGGTGAATGTGTCACTCTCGTTCACTTTCTGTGGAAGAGTATTCTCTGAGATGCGAGGAGAGTTATCTTGGTGACAGATAAATTCAATCTGATTAAAACCCGATTTTAAATTTTCCGCTTGCATACTCGCTAATTTAGATCTGGCCTTTTTCCAAACAAAGGTCACGTTCAGGCGACCTTTTCTCATCATAATATTCATGACGAAATTGTTATGATACGTAACTTGTTTACATCGTCTACGTCACGCAATTTGAAATGAGCCACCCAATCGCAGACTGTGAATAATATCGCTGTTAAATTAGCATGCAGAACTTGGTCTAAAAATAGAAATTACAAAATCAAAATGTGATTAATAGTGTTTTCGTCTAGATGAAAGCTACGCATTGATTGGTCGACACAAAGTCCATCTCGACGTGACCTTCCACGGAGACAGTAGAGATCCTGTACGACAACGCTCTACATGATATCTGTTTACGGAGATTGAGATAAATTGATCTTATTCCAAAGTAGGTGATTATATTCATCTTGTGATATCACTTTGCAGTCATCTGATTTCTGCTGGCTTACATCATTTTTTCACGTGCATGTTGTTTAGTCGTGAAGTATTTACTAACAATACGAATAATTAAGACAGAGAATGGGTATTGAAATATGGATGTCTTTCTTTAAGATTCAAATTGACACATGTCGATAGAAACAAGCATATATGGCATTTACATGAATAAGCTCTGTCGAGTTTAGTATATATCACTGCGTTATACATATGAACATTAATGCTAGACTCTCTAAGAAATAGTCAATCGTCAGTGCTTGCGAGTTTAAAAACACACTCGTCACAATCTTCAAATATTTTGTCATACTATTAACTATATCTTAGGCGTAAGACATCTTTACACGTAGTTGAGCTACGTTTTGCAAAATGCTGTTTTTCTATTGAATAAGATTGCTTTGTATCTCGCTAGGCTCAACAATTACATGTATATATGTATTATCATCAATCCATTTATGTATATTTTGTTCAGATATTTATTTGCTTACAATGTTCAGTACATCAGGGGTCTATGTTCTAAGATGAGCATTTATATAATTGCAGAACGTATTAAGTGTTTGGCTGTAAGCTAACTGTATGTCAGAATTTAGAAAAGAATTCAAATAACATGATATAATTGTATGATATACTTTTGCATAAAAAAGAATTTTATCATGAATGCAATGTGTACGACAAAGTTATTGCACGAGTCATGCATTGAGGACATGTAACAATGCGACAAAACTACCCACAATACGTCACGTACATGTAATATGTGCTCATGTTACGTCAAAGGAACATACATGTTAAACCCGTGTTACGTCAAAATGACATAAATGCACGAGCCCATATTACGTCAAAAGGTTATATTGCACGTGTCCATGTTACATCATAATAAAATCAAATTATCAGTATGCCTTTAGACAATTGTTTCAATAAATTTATTTTTTAACTGATGGCCAATATAATGAGACAGTTGCCAATCCGTCGATATGAATATACAGTGTAATCCAGAAGTCTGTTTTTAGAATAAATTAATTCTAATTTACCCAAGAGGAAAGAAACGAAGTCATCTTAACAAATTGTAAAATCAGCTCTGATTAGTTTATCAACATATGAACCAGATTCATGGATGTATTTATGTATTTTAAAATACTAAGATTCAATGTTTGTAACACTATTTGTGGTAAACATGTTCATGATTTTTTTCTCAAAATTTCAAGAAATTTTGGATGGCACTGTATGTGAAAACACTCTTATAATTATGCTTAATATCAAAACAAGACACTTATGACTAGCGCAAGACCGATTACCATACAGTTCACATCTTAAATACCAGTGGCGCTTTTCACAAAAATTCTTACGATAAAAATCAATGTAAGTCAAAATCAAGACAAAATCACATATTACGGTTATTTTTTTGGCCAATCAATTCCAAAATACATTTTGAATATCATATCACAGTTATGTTAACTTTATTATCCATCTGACTTAGAGCTGCAAAATTTGTGAAATTTGCTTACGATAATTTTTTTCCGTACGATTTTTTGTGTGAAAAAGTGCACTGGCTTCAACTTCCTCTAATATATACGGGTCTACAATCATCTGTTGTTTTATTTTGTTGCTTTAATTGTTTTTTATGTTTGTATATCGGAGATGTACAATGTACGTGTATTGTATTAATTTATTATTTCTATCTCATTACAAAATAATCCTACATATATTTCATTCAAGATAATGTAAATTGGCACGGATCATTTTAATGATGTTCGATTTGACCATCTACTTTTGGTCAGTACATTATAAATATTGTTGCATTTATGTTCATAATTTTGGTGAACAATGCTACATGTATATATGATATTTAAGAAAAGATACCAGTATGTTCACATTCTCGTACCCAGGGGCTATCAAATTCTCGATGCTTTTTAGATCGAGAATCATGATAACCTCTGGGTACGAGAATGGTTTGTTCTATGACATTACCGTAATCCATTAGCTCGAACCCTGAGACCAGCGAAAATGAATATTTTGCTGGCAAATTAAAGTTATTTCATATTAGTTGGATTGAAAATTTACTCTCTAGTGTTTGAGAAACATTATATCAACCACTGCCTTCAGTTTGATTTTGTTTGACTTTATTTGTCTTTGACTTTGTGATGTAATGAACGTAAATGATATATCAGTATCTATTTTGTCAAAATGTATACTTTTCAACAACTTTCTTCTGTCAATAAGCGTTAATGTTTAATAGGGGTGTAACAGTTATCCGATATACCGGTTAATATTGCAATACGACTTCTGACGGTTTTTAACCGGTTTGTTTTTCACTGAACCGGTTTTTCTAGTTATGTTCCTTACTGATTGTTCTTATCTGAGTCTGAAATTTCAATGTTTGAATAGATGTTAAAATGTGTTCGGAAACTTGAAATATTTTTTTGTAATGTGAGAGAATAATTCTCTTTAAAAGTCCATTCAAAGCCTTTTTTCTAAGTTATTCAAACATTTGCATAATATGAATAGATCATTTGATTTTTTTGCAAATATCTATGTACAATATTAATCAAATTAAGACGATGCACGTGCATTAATTCATGCTATGCATGTATGCGCAAAGAACAATAAGTATAGCAATACGGTTTTTACCATATTGTTACACCCTTAATGTTTTACAATATTTTTTTAATAGAAAGTATAACTTGCTGTAACCTGAGACTAACTTCATATTCAGTATTTTTACATAACACAAGATTAATAGCTTACAATAATAGTACACAAATATTCCAAAGGCCCATACAGTACTGTCAGGAGTATTTTAGTTAAATTATGTGCTATCAGATTCAGCTGCATCAACAATCAGTAAGGTTGACAAGCAGTTTAGATTCCAGTTATTGTGGATATAAATTATTATAATGATATTATTAGTCAAAATGCAGCATTTTACCATTACTGATATAGATATATACAATGTAAACGTCAGATTTTAGTATAATGCATATTACATAACGTATTACATTAATTTTCTCATTGTCATTATTATTGATAATTAATATGTATATTTCATTATGGTCATTTATTATATATAATACATGATTGTTGTTATTTATTAAAAATATTCAAATAACTCATCGGTCTGACCGTTGTTTATTATTTCCCAATTGTTTGAATTTAAGATGTTTATTCAGTATAACCTCTGCAACAAAGCGCTCCTCTACATAACAAATCATCTGTCCAGCAATAGTTTTTGATATTTCTTTTTGGCGTGTTTCCAATTTGTATTTAACCTCTGCATGCAGGGTTACGACCTTTGAACAGCAAGCACTTTTGTCCCTTAACCAGCTTCCTCGAAGTCTTCTTAATCAGTGCTCATACTAGTCACTATTTTGAGACCTATGGGACAGAATCAAAAGAAGTAAGTATGTAGACACATTAGATTTAGTATTTACCAGTCTATGTCAGGACATAAGCAACCATCATCACCCAAAATTTTACAATATATGTATGAGCCGATTTCAAATTTCGCCTGAATCGTTGTCTTTTGGTTTTTTTTCTTAACTAAATTATTTTATTTTTAAAATTCAATCTGTTATATCAAGTACACATTGAAGTGAGATAAATAAGACGTAATTTAGGATTTTTTTGTAAATATCTTAGTTTAGTAAAATATCAAAATGAAATTATTCTCGAAGTGATTATAGATTTTTATTATTTATTTTTTGTAACAAGTCACATAAAACAACTATTGAAGGTATGAAAAAAGGTATATTTTTGCTAAACAATTATGTAGATACATCATACATTGACGTTTGAACTTTGTCCCCAGCATATGAAGTCTAATTGTCCATACAGTAACATCATATAGGGTAGACTACTCTTCATTACTTCTATAACTATAAAGAGCTCTTCAAATAGAAGTCCCATCTTTCCAAAATGGAGTCCAGTTGAGCGACATGTGAAATATGTTTTGAATTTTGAGATAATTTGACATCTTTGTACATGGTCAGGTGCGTATTTTTTCACCGTCTTTTTAAGTAACATTTAATCTCCCATACTACTCATTGGAACGAGTTCATCTTAATCTCAGATCAACGGATTGAAAAGTCAGATATGTTCACGTAATCAAATGTGCTTCTCTTTGTTTATAGTGCGGACACATTGACCCCGACCTGACCTTTATGCAAGAATATTCATTACATTGAATACGAAGGTAGTATTAATGTTCGAAAACAATCGGATTATACCGTCAAGGCTCGAATGTAATTATAACACAGGGATTAATTTTAAAGTACATTTAAAGTGTACAATGAGTCTCTATTACACATAGGCCGGACCAAAATATTATACGATGAGGCTAGCTACCAATTCAAAAGTAGGTTTAGCCCCACAACCGCCATCCCCGCCCATTTTATTATAATTTGTAATTACAAATGTAAGAAAACAAGTTTCACGTTTGAATGCACATATATTTTCTATACATGTCTTGTTAAACTTATAATGTAAGCAATAGCCGACATTGCATCCTCAAAACCTACAAGCCCCATGCAACCCTATTAAGTACCCGCCGATGCTATTTACAATCAATGTGAATCGACTGCTTATTTTAAATACGTAACGAGCCGAAGTGTAGATTAGGCGTGGTATTGATTTTCGCCGGGATATGTGTATCTGATAATAAGATGCAAATGAGAAAGGTAACGTCGGGGTTAATATGTCCGCACTATACTTTTAAATGTGATGGCATAAACATGTGGCGTAATTCTTTCCAGTAATTGTCCATACAATAACACGTGTTTTTGTTACTGTAAGCACATAAAATGTTACTGGAATGACATTCATGGTAAAAAGGCAGTGTTATGCAGTTTTATATGTCATCAATGAAATGAAACTCTACGGTTGGCTTTAAATCAATTATTTCTATATTCCCTTATCAAGAAAATATATTAATTTAGTTGAAATATGCTGATTTTAAATATTTCGTTATTGTAAAGACACTCTAGTTACTGTAATGACAATAATGATAAACCTCTGCATGCTATCACTATAATATTAAGTTGAAAGTGTTTATCATTTACGGTGGCAAAGAGGTTACATGGAGAATAATTTAAAATATCACTACTATTACGCGGCCACGCTGTAGCTTTTACGTGCGTACGCAATAACGTTTACGTGGCCACGTAATAGCTTTACCTGCGCACGCAATAGCTTTGTATACATATACAATAACAAGCGACATAGAAACATATTATGCATCGTCAATGTAAACACTTCATATACATGGATGGAGATAGACTAGACTATAAACTTGCATTTGCTATAATTATCAGATAAATTACGTTATAATTTTAACAGTCTCTGCGTTTACAATTTTAATGACCATTAATGCTATTTACGGTAGCTGACTCATTTACAAACTTCTCTGGTCATTTTCTTTCCTTAACCATTACTTACTGAGCCTTTGACAATAACACAATTTCTAAAACCACGGACGCATATCGATATTTTATAAGAGTTTTATTAGGTCGAAAGTTGAATCCTTATCCATACGGTACTCTTACGTTGCCCCTCGACTGCTCTTATTCACCCCACTTAAAAGCAGAAAAGCTTTTATCTAAATGATTCGACGAAGTTACAACGACAGTAACTGGTTTGTTTTGTACATGTACACACAAATAATGTAAAGTTCCATTATGAATACGTTCAACATGGCATCAAATGTGATTTTATCTGAGTACCAAGGAATAAGTAATCAGGAAACAACATTCAAAAGGCAATGATTAAATGCATGAATAGAATTATTGACACACGACATAGTTCTCTTTATTTGCTTGTATGGATAATTTAAGTTCCCTGTAAGCATGATTGAATAGCGACAATAATTGAATTCTGATTGAAAAGGCCTAAACAAATTGTCTAACCATCTTGTTTTTTCAACAAAAGATTTACTCCCAGAAAGTGTTTGTTTTCAAGAAAACATTTCATCTAAACTGTCAGTATGCCTCAAGCAATTTTAATCAAACACCAAATTACATGTAAGGAACTTGTTATGGAAAGCAGCATTTAGACAGAATTGGCTAGAAATTAAAGTTAGATGTTCTAAGATAATGTGCGAGTATCAACTGTTTGGGTTTAGACAGTGCAGGGTTCAGAAATGTTGGTCATCATTTCAATATTTAATATCTAAAATCTTAAAACAATGGGTGCACCAAATATAACACGATATAGTGCCTTAACAATAAATCATTAGAGCTCATTATTATTGCACCGAATATCTTTTTATGAAAAGAAGATTTTCTTAATATTGTTCAATGCATCAAAAGATACAATTAACAATCCATTAACAATGCAATGTTGAAGACTCTTCAAATTAATTTACAACGGCGTGAGTCAATTAAAAGCTATCATTTCAACACCAGAAAATGGACATTTCTTTATACAGCGACCAAACTATATAATGCATGCATTACCAAAAAGGCTTGTGCCAGTGCATAGAGCACTTTATATAATAATGCTCGCTCCCTCACTTGAAATTCAGTAACAAAAAGTTATATTCGCTAACCTCTATTTGTAGCGAAACAAATTTGTGTAATTGGTTCTCAAAATGTTTGATGTTATTATAGTAAAGCAGATATCAAAATCAAAGAGCTTTTCTTTTAGAAAAATGCACTTAGTATGTTTCTTTTGCAACGGCAAACTGAACGAAAATAAAGCAAGCTGAATGTTCATGTTCTTAGACCATCTGGCTTATTTCTGGTATTTGGAAAGTCACCAATGGTAACTATCGAAGAGTGTCAGACTTGGTTGAATGTACATGAGAGTACTACTTTAAACTCCTGCTGTAAAGACCACATTGGTTATTACAAAACAATGTAGTTATTGACGATTTTGAAGTGACCAATGCTTGATTTAAAAAGAAATTTTTTTTTATATCAAGACGACCGGGTTTTATGGTCCTAACAGAGGAACTTAACTGTAGTGAAAAGTTGTATATAGTAATAAGTGAATCTACCTAATTTGAATGCATTTTGAAATCTTTATATTTATGCCTGTTTTTATATAGAATACTAGAACTGGAACAGTTCCGATTCAAAATACAGTGTTTTAACCCATCAATATGTCGCCCGACTATCGTTCAAATGTAAACTTGCAATTTTTGGAATAATGCTACAGCCATTCCGCTCTTTCCTGATGTATGTTTGGTCAGTCTGAGTAAGGAATGCCAAGTTTACGTATAGGTATCAGCCTATCAGGTGCCTGTGGCCAAAGATATAGCACACATCATTTCAACACCAACTTTTCCATGTATTAACAACGCATTAAACTGTATGTACTCAACGTCTTCCATATAACACCTTAGGTAATTGGGTAATTATACAGAATGGTTTTAATATTTTGTCTAGACGGAAAACTATTTCAAGAAAAACCAAAATAAGAAAATCGACCGGACCATGTTCTAAAAACGTTTATAATGGCGGCATAGACAGACTAAAACATTTATTTTTTGTAAATTTGTTTCATTATTTTAGGAATAAAAGAACATAATTCATGAATGGTTACAGTTGTTAGTTGCTTAAAGTAGTCAGCCATTAAACATTATCCGAATATATCTCCATTAATTTAATTATGTAACTACTGTTTTAATAGAGGTTCTTCCATAGTCTTTTATAGATCAATCTTAAATAATGTTCTTGTATGAGTACATTCACCTATACTGAGTCGCAATATTGGAAGTGCACTGTTAGCCCAGTGGCAACTGAAGAAATACTAGTGAGACAGAAAGGTGATTAAATGATGACATTGCTCTTGGCAGAGACTATTAGTTGAGAACGATGATCACTAAAACTAATAACACAATATGAATCTACGAAGTACAAATTTATGTATTGTAACAATGCTGTATTGTAACATAAAAATTGTTATAAAAGACTAGTGGTGACTTCCAACCTTTGACTTCACATTCATGACATGTTACATACTATATAAAAATATGGAGTGTGAAGATTGAACCGTGAATATAAAAACTTAAAGTGCGAACATGTGAAATTCAGACTTCGAACTTTTGAACTTTCTAGCTCAAACATCACACAGCTTACTTCACACTTCATGCATCATACATACAACTTCAGACATCATATCGAGGGCTGAACGAAACACTATTGTAACTCCCTTTGTTTTCAAATAGAGTCATAATATTGTTTTGTTCAACCTTCAATATAACACACTTCAAATCATTAACTTCACATTTGACACTTCCAATATACAATACAGTAGGTGGAATTGGTAAAGTCGTACGTTGGAAGTCACCGCAGGTCCAATCTCTGTAAACAGATATCCTGTAGAGCATTGTCGTATAGGATCTCTACTATCTCAATGGAGGGTCACGTCGAGATGACCTTTATGTCGACTAATCAATGCGTAGCTTTCATCTAGACGAAACACTACTACTAACATTTTGATTTCGTAATTTCTATTTTTAGACCAAGGTTTGCAAGCTAATTTAACAGCGGTATTATTCACAGTCTGCCATTGAACGGCTTAATTCAAATTGCGTGACGTAGACGATGTAAACAAGTTACGTATCATAACAATTTCGTCTTTAATATTATGATGAGAAAAGGTCATCTGAACGTTACCCCGATTGAAAAAGGCCAGACCTAAATTAACGAGTAGGCGAGCGGAATATTTTAGGTCAGGTTTTAATCAGATTGCCGCCGGTCTTTCGTAATTCTATGTTTGCTAATGTTGACGCCATTTGCAATAGAAACACTGTCAAATATCTAGTTTATACTACCGAAAGCAACATTTTTACTCCAAGTCGTTGGATTTCGTAAATTGAATAACTTAGAGTGGTGCCATATATCAAGAACGATTGTGACAACTAACTGCCAAACATTATGAAAACTTGCGAGTCGTAAAGTTGTAAAGGGATACAAATGTCTTTCAACCCTTTCAGAGAAATTGGACAAAATGTACATTCATAAAAATTAATTTTCCAGTCAGAAATATGATATATACATCATAACAGGATGCAGTAATATGATTAGATAATGCACTCAATGTAGGCGCAAACGAATCTGGAGATATGTTGATACCGATGGCGCCGAAACGTTTTCATATACGAATACACGGTTGTTTACTGAATATGTTTGGAGAACGCAATTAGCATATTGTTTGTGGCAAATTTCTGCCACCACCTTTGTGTCAACATAATATGTATCATCCATTAAGTAGTTTATATGATTGATTTCGTATTTTAATAAATAAATGTCATTTTCACTCACAATATCTGTGACTTATTCCTTGTTTTATTTATATATGGCTAACATAGATGAGCTTACATACTAGATTGATTGAGTGATACTTGTTCATTGCTAGGTATGGTGATGAAGGGTTAGATATGTTTAGGTTTATGTTTAGCGGTTTCATGACTGTGTTTAAATGATACAGTAAAGTCTTGCAATACAAACCATCTTGGTTATTGCAAAATCCTGCAATTTTTCGACGATACTTTTTTCTCAAATTCTTAATCTGAGAAGAAAAAAGCCCGTATATTACGACCACTCCGTTATAAAGTACATCAATTTTGATGGTAATAATCGTTGAACTTTACTGCAACTGGTTAACTTAAGTTTGTTCTTCTTGATGATGTTTTTTGTACTAAATATTGTTTTATTACTATGAAAGTAGGAGTTATAAAGTTTATTACATTATAATGTCACTTAGATGATCTAAAATATTCAAGGTTGTGCTTAATAATGGTGTGTTATTATCAACTGTAACTCTATTACCCATAGAAACAAAAATATTAATGGCATCTACATATTAAAAAACAGCTGAGACCGGCTTGAAATACATAACATTTGAAAATAGATTTTTAGATGTTTCTGACAATATAATAAAAATAATGATAAACTATACCATGTACCAAGAGTACATAGTTAACATTATCAGAATTCGGGTACATGGGTGTAGCAATGTCAAGGTCGACATTAGAACCGCATACTCCTTAAGGTCGCTTATTCTTTATGAACAGATCTAGTAATATGGCTTTTGGTTACAAGCTAGTCAACTTACAAATATTAGTCAAGTTCATAGACCTTCTTGTAATTAGATGCATATATTTCTACTAGTTATTATTTGGATACGACTCGCCGACCGTTCAAACAGTTGAGACATACACCACCGAAATCACAACCTATTACGGGAATAAGTGTAGCTATAAGTTAGCTTAAAAATGACCAACAGCAGTATGTATCTGGATAATATTTCTAGAAGTAAGATCGGCGTAGCAATTTCATCAAGTATTTAGTCAACATGCCGCGCTCAAAACGAACAAAAATGGTGTTTGTGTGTATTGTCATATTCATATAATGCGTTGATTGCTAAAAGTGATCCTAATTCTTTCACGTCAAGACAACATTAATACTTTTTTCCTCTAAAAGTACTGTGAATGGCGTATACATTATTGATAACAAACAGTCATTTATTTCATGTTCTTGTATGTGGCATCATTTATTTGTTCTTGAGGCTAAGAGATACAAAATATCAACAGTTTTTATTACTTATTAAATTGCACGTAACAACCAAGCTGACACACGCTCGGAGTGCATGATACGTGAAAGATACAAACCCCTAGTTTGTAATTTTAGTTCGTTTAATAAAATTAATCTACTTTTTCTTATAAAACATGAAACATAACATCATAATGTTTAATTTAATAATTGTATTACATTATTTAGCATAATTAGAATGGCATATGTATTACACGTAATATATAATACTGGCATGTTTTCTAAGGACCACAGCTGTAAAACAAACAAAAACGTATGAAGATAAGTAAGCAAAACACAGTATTTACGATTTCAGAAAACAAACTCCAATGTATGTCCGCTACGCGTTTCGACTATTTATTAGTCCTCATGTTTGAACTTTTAACATTAATTTTCTACATTTTAAACATTTTCTTGATTTAGATTGTTTTATCTGTCTTTCTGATAATTTTATTTCTTGGCATATCGGATGAAACCATTGCTGTAATTTCGTTCTTTTAAACATAAATTCTTCATCGGGCATTCTGCACGTACAGAACACAGGGAAGTTATGTGCCTGTGTATATTCAACACTTGGTTTTATTTGGGAACTAGGAAATTCGGACATGTATCCATCGTGTATGCATTTTAATAAATGATCACGCATTTTGTCATTTGCATAACTGATATTTAGGGGGCCGTGTTCATTGGCCAAGGAAACTGCAAATGCAATTGCGTAAAAACCACAATCATTCGAATTTGGCTGAACATCGTTATTCATAATACGCCGTTGATGTATTGAGTGTCTCTACTTGACAAAGAATGTCAAGTAAATGAACGCGTTTGACGACAAAACTGATACATGTACGTCATAGTAATCAAGAGACGTAACTGTGTCAAAAACATTCCGAAAACCATGAATGTTTTGTTAAAACAAATTTACTTTCTGTATTTGTATCATCATGTATATCGATCGCTCATTAATTTTTAAATTAGTAAATTTTAAGCTCTCGGTTACAAATATACGACTGAAGCCCACGATTTGTTACGACTGTTTAAACAGTCATAAAATGAGTAATTCTGATAATTCTATTTATAATGTAATACATGTTATATTTCATCTATATTTTATTAGTTTGCTTGAATTATCATTAGTTTACATTGTATATTCATGTGCTTTATTAATACATTTAAATTCCGTTTAAGTTTACGAGGATAGAGATGTTCACGGATTGAGTTGTAACATACCCAAAGTAACAACCAGCCGCAGAGTTTACAGTATATAACTTGAAAGCAAACCTGTCGGATACTGAAAATACAGTGACAATGCAGTGACTTCCCCATATTACAAATGCCAGGGTCAAATCGCGATATATCGTTTTGGGCCTTGATATGTATCATGACCCTGACGTATCGATAAGTATCGATATATTGGCATATGGTCTCATCCCTTATCTCACCCCCAAGTTTTGACAACTCAACATATGGACAACTAATTCCGTATTATACATTATAAGTTAATTGAGTTATTTTAAAACAGTAATTTTCTTGCGCACGGGCGATATTTGTAAATAAAATAATTACATTCCAAGAAATTGTCATACCATACATGTAAAAACAGAAGTTTTAAAACAAGATTCATTATCTTCATACACTTATACAGAACGTAACTTCAAATGTGTATTGCTTTTACTAAAATAATTGTTTTATCCATTTCTTTTAATAACCTTAAAGGCTTATTGCTAATGTGTTTTTGAACCGACTTTTGAAAGCATTCCCCTGTTGCGTGTATCTTCAAGGTGTTAATAAACTAATGAAAGTAACTATTGTGAATGTTTTTAACAATATTTTAGAATAACTATCCATATCGTATCGTATATAATCATATCGTCTCCTTTCGTATAGATACGTTTCGTATCGTGCGATGACTGTACGTAAGAATAAGTATTCTTGCGTCAGTGCTTTCAGCGCTTAGGTTAATGCGATAAATGAGGCTGTTTAATTATACTGTTCTTCCGAAGTATCTAAGATTGTGACGTAGGGAAATGAGGCGTTTTATGGTTAAAATTGTTAAATTATTATAATCATTTACTTTCAATAATTTCATTATTCACAAGAACTATACACATACAAAAAAATATGAGTAAGTGAGCATGATTTGCATTTTATCAATGATTTTCTGAGTTAAGAATGTTCTAGTTAAAATGTTAACGACTATAAATCCCTCCTTTTTGGTCGCAGATATATTAAGCAGATTCTATTCATTACTTTAATACATAAATACTCTGAGTTGCATCATCAAAAGACAGACATTGACATTCTCGTGAGGAAGAAAGAATGTTGTCTCAAAGCGCTCAATTTAATTTATATAGGTGTGTCCTAAAATGCTTTATTTTTCTCCGTTGACATACAAAATTTATTATTTTCTAGTCCTCGTCCCATCTTTGCCCAACCAACGACTCCTTCAGTCCAACTATGCGAAAGAAATTTTAAGCGAACCTTCATGTTTTTATTACACCTGTGCACACCCACTTACGATACCTCTAAATCTGTGGTAAGTCAAAAGCATTTTTGGCTTATCAATTTCAAATATTATAGAATTGTGTATATCTTTTGAATATCATATCATAGTTATGCTTATAATTCATCTGACTTTGAACAGCTAATAATATGAAATTGACTGACGATATTTTTTTTCTTAAAATTTTGTGTAAAAAGCACCTCTGACCCCGATACTGAAGTATACTTTTTCGGCGAAACATTTTCATGACTGCTTAAAAAGGTCGCAATATGTTTCTAGGGCCATTTCAATATAATTTCTATTTAGCTAAAACTTTAATAAAATATATGCGCTGGTCTAAAGTGCTTGTATCCTTGTTTACTATGCAAATCATTAAGTCTTTCATGTCGTCATTAACATATTGACGTCGTTGCCAATGTAACGGGGCAATAAGCATGAGGAATCCGAGGCGGATCCAGGATTTTTTCTAGGGGCGTTCCGAACTTTTCTAGGGGTCCGAACTTTCGAACCCCAACCACATTATACCCATTTTACAGAAAAAATTGCAACATATTAATAATATAATAACTACATATTCATTAAATCTATGTTTAGCATCGAGGATAATTGCTTCATGCTACTTAAAAATAGCTTACAGTAAAAATACACTAATTGACTGGTACATTTTCCAAATTCTAGGTGGAGGGTCCGGACCCCCTGATTCCCCATCCCAGCTGGATCCGCCTATGGGGATGAAGAAAGGCTACTCATACGTCTAGTACAATGTATTATCATATTCAGTGGGCTTGGGTTTTTTTTCAGACGATTTCTGAGTAAAGTTTCGACCAATCTTCGTTTTATGATATTTCTTAAAGATGTGCGGGATTTGGATACTCGTGCCCGAAGGGGTGCGGGTTCGAATCCCACCCGGGGAGGTTATACCCTTCCATGAAAATTTGACAATAATGTCGATTTTCCTCCATTGGTTAGATAATATGGAGTAGTTTCCGGCCTTGTGGAAGGGTAGGTGAGTACTGGTTATAGACAATGGTCCAGGGAAGCTAGGTTAGGTGCGCTGGACGCCGTGAAATGACCTAAATTGTGTTGATACGGCGTTAACTCCAATAAATAAAATAAATTAAAGATGTGCATTCAGTTCTGGCGATTCGAACCTATTTAAAAATGAAATATATAAAATAACTATCAATAATTTGAAAATAGGAAAAAACATCTTGTTAAATCTTTCGGCCGACTATTGAAAATATATGTATAATAACTTATTTCATTATAATACTTGTGTATTCCCTTGGACATAAAATTGGCCGTGATATTTAAATATGATCGTAATGCATTGCAAAATTTTACAATATCGTCTGCTTGTAGTCTGGGTAGATTAGTGAATGAAGATTCATAGATATTTTGTCCACGTGTTCTTTCTGATTACGGAAATAGTCGATGATTTACGATTATAAGTTCGTGGTTCCGCGTGATTCCTCGTCAAGTCACACAATGAGTATTGCTAATAAAAACCGAAGTTATCCGACTACTGTCGTCTGCGTTCGTCGCGTTTACACCTTTCCATAAGAACTGGTTGAGTGATTTTATCTAAGGTAATTACACGACCACATGGCTTAATCCGTGAGTGTGTTAAAATTTAAAGCAAGTCGACGGCGAGTAGAAGATTTATGTTTGGACATTAGATAATATATCTATTTCTATGAAGAATTTAAAGAAAGGTATACAATTTATTTATTTTAAATATCGTGTACTTATAGTTGATATTAAGCCGCGGTTTATAATATAATGATGAACTTAGAATTTTTGACACCGTAGAGATGGGAATCTTTTCCAGAAGAAGTTTCTATTTCATTTTTTATGCTTACCAATGCAGGTCGTTTAACAGGTCATGCGTGTTTTTGTACTTTAACCCTTTACTGCTTGCGACATGTGTGATAAGAAGCCGTTAACGCGCCAGGGCTATTTCAAGAAGCTCTTATTTCGTAACTAATCAACAGACAGACAGGCAACTGGACCAAGCTCTTCCCTTGGTGACTGCCTTTCAGAAAAACCAAGTTGAGTCCCGGTCCCAGTAACCATGGCAATGCTGGGGCGAAGCCAAAAGGGCAAATAGTGGAATTTTCGCTCTGTTTTAACCCCATTTTTGCATTTTATTCAGTAATATTTTGCAAAATTGAGGTAATTAGTGTCAGTTCCTTTCAGAGACTGAAATCATGTTTTCTTGTTATCATCATTTTTCGCCACTTCTCTGCACTCAATGACCCCGGGTTTTTTTGGTGATGAGAGGTGTTCGCCTCTTTCTAACCCCAGCAACAAAGGGGGCACATCTCCCCTTTGGATCCTCCTAAGACATCTTTTGACGTGGGAGGTGCGCGAAAAAAAAGCTCATTTTTGGGGACAACTTGAAATTCACAAAATCCAGATAAAAAAACAACCAATTTCAAGCTTGTGGCGGATAAATATTTTAATAAAGAGGGGGAGGGGGGGGCAGACACGTAAAAATGCGGGACTGACCAGTTTATTGTTAAAAAATGGGCATATCAAATCAACAAGTTACGATTGTTCGTTTTTTCTCAACTGTCAAACATAAATAATTTCACGATGAATGCGTTTGTAAAAAATATCGTCGTGATACATTCATGAGTTTCCGGAAGTGTGTTATGACCGAGCATAGCTGCTTACGCCGTTTGATATGTTTTAGTCAAGATGTATTTATTCAAAATCAGGCCGTCAGTACAAAAACAATATATTCAGTCACCGTGAAGTTATAGTCAAGCTTTGACAATTGAGAAAAAACACAGACTATAAATAAGCTGTTGCACGTACAACAGTAGGGAGTTCAGTTACTGCGAACGTTACAGAACGTTACATAACGATACATTCGGAAATCCTCGGCCATTCACTGCGAATAACCTTATCTAATACACAAATATGCGATCGTTTAGGCATTGAGTGATGTTTCGTTTTTAGTCCGTAAATTTTGAAACATCACTCATTGCCTTAACGATCGCATATTTGTGTATTAGATAAGGTTATTCGCAGTGAATGGCCGTGGATTTCCGAATGTATCGTTATGTAACGTTCTGTAAAGAGTAATTTGTGTACTTGATCACGCTACAGTTTACTGTTTGAATCAGACCAGTGTAAGATTCAAAACCCGGGTCGAAAGCGCAGTTGGTAGCGCTCCCGGATTTGGAATATCGTACCTGAGGGGTGCGGGTTCGAATCCCACCCGGGGAGGTTATACCCTTCCATGAAAATTTGACAATAAAGTCGATTTTCCTCCATAAATTAGATAATATGGAGAAGTTTCCGCCCTTGTGGAAGGGTACATGTAGATGAGTACTGGTTATAGACAGTGGTCCAGGAAAGCTAGGTTAGATGCGCTGGACGCCGTGAAATGACCTAAAATTGTGTTGATACGGGGTTTACTCCAATAAATAAAAATAAATAGTAAGATTCAACATTTTTAATAAATAGCGCATGTGAACAGTGTAAACTTTATTCAGTGATATTGTTTGGCTACAATAGACATGGATTCTGTAAGTATCTGTAACAATTTACGGCTAAGTTCGTATACATTTGTCAAGTTTCGCCGGTTTAATAAGTGACAGTGTATTTATATGAATGAAAAAATACCAATCTAATTATATCAAACGGTTTGTAGTGCCAAGGTACTAAAATTCATGGAATCCGTGAGCCGGCGTGTACTCAAGTATTTGTAAAGCATGTACCGATTATGTTTAAATTGAAACAACAAATATCTTTAAAAAGACAAACGGCGTAGAATTAGGAGACAAGCGTATGGTGGACACACGGGTTCTCGCACCTCTAAGGACCCAATGAACCATTTCTAATTAATGCAACAATACTTTCAGAAAAATACATTAAAAACGAACCTTTTAATCTATATTCCATTTGTTTATCATATACTTGCTGATATTTTATATTTAAAACAAATCCAAATTCTTCCAAAAAAAACACGACCATTTTCTGAAAATTGTCATGGCGGCTAAAAATAGATGACCTAATTTCGCACTTCTACCGTATTTGGCTCTTTGTGACGTCATAATTAGCTGCCACATGACTGTCACGTGACTTTATGAGCAAGGGCTATCTGCCATGTGCTTTTTTATTATAACACACTTTTAAACAATATTTAATGGATTGTACTGACAGAGCAGAAAAAGGTAATAAGGATTTACTGAAAAATATTCACCATCACAAAATTTTCATTCTAAAAACCTGTTTCTTGCGCATTATTCTCGTTTGACAGTTGTAGTTGCGTTGATTGTTTACTTGACATAGTGCACACGAATTGATGACGTCATACGCAATAAAATTGCAAAGTAAACAACTTTTTTATGAAAGGACCGAAATCAGGTGAGGAACGAGATCAGGTATTTGTACGATAATTTGTGAAAGAGATTATTAACGAAATATCTGCATCACGTGCGATTAATTATTTGCATCTCTCAGAAAGTTTGTTTCCTTGCATTAACATTGCTTATACGAGTTTTCATTGATTACCCCAAAATAAATGGTTCAACAGCGTTGTCATATATATTTCTTACTTAATTTGAATGTGTTTTTACGTAATTACTGCAGCATTGTTAATTCAAAGGTTAATCAAATAAAGTAAAAATTCATTTGTTACAAGCCTGACTTGCTTCCTAATTTGAATCTGAATTTCTATGACTTTCATATCTTGTACATGTTCTTGCATTCTCGTACAGGGGGTTATCATTATGATTCCCGATAATCTTGCCAACCTCTTGGTACGAGAACGGTGTTCTTGGAAATGACGATAATTGTAAGACTTTTAGCGGACTTTTCAAAGAAAATGAGAGCTTATGCTATCACGTTTGGTCAGTGTAAGTCTAGTGGGCTGTCCGTGGACTGGTGTTGTTAATTGTAGCACTAACGTGACTTCATGATAGATTATTTTTATATTCATTGCACTGTGTAAAAAAGGGAAGTAAATCTTTCTTTGTATGTTTATTTAGTATGTACTGGTTACCTCCCTTGTTCAATATAAAATTTTAAGGAGACGCATTACTGATACATGAACGTTCTTTATTTCTATTTTAGCACAGACGTTGTGTACATACAGTGTGACCTGAGATCAATTTACTTGGAGCATGGTGATAATTTGAGTCAATTTGTAAGTAGTAATTTCTTTACTATATTTCAATGTATGCAGTACCTACCAAAAGTTTGGAAACATGTTCACTTTGTAGGCCTACTAAATTACATTGTCTTTGTAACTGTTTATGTTGAAATGCTTTTTAGTTTTGTTTTATTTTTTGTTATGGTTTGATCTATAGTTGATACTACTAAAATAACTTTTAAATTATTTCTACGGCCATTCTCCCTCCTACCAATTATTCATAATTACGATGTATGGCAGTTGTCAGTCACTGACTAAAGTATGAGCTTAGTAGTTGGTTCACAGCTAAATCCAGAGATTTAACCTCTCCAGGAAGAGTGAGTAGGTTGAATGACCGCTGGTATATGACCTATACAATGTGTTGCTACGGCGTTAAACCTAACAAAAAGCAATCAAACTAGATTACTAAATCAGACTAAAATTATGATTTTGAAAAGAATAACATTGATCATGATTTTAGAGGCTTCGGGCTATAAGATGTTGAATCTATTGGTTATGATGCATTCATGAGATGTACTAATTTACATTTATATCATCACCAACCATACTAAATGTATTAGAAATAATAGTTTTAAAAGAATCGTTGGAATTTAAATTTGATATATTTCTTTTATTTTTATTTTTTTATTGGGGAGGGGGTCTGTATTTTGTTAATTATTTAGTACATTGCTCTCTTTTTTTGAATATCTTTTATGTTTATCACTTAGTAACATGAAATTGAATGCAAACTTAATAATAAATGCAACAATATTCATGGTAATGTTAAAAAAACACGACAAAGCATGTAGGTCTGGGTTGAATATTATCATAAACGACAGGCGACCGGCACCGTCCCGAATCAGAAGCACTATATATATATATATGTTTATACAGTGTTTTTGAGAAGGAACAGTGTTGGCCGCTTGTGGCATATACCCAAGCCACATTACGTTGATGGTAGTCGAATAATTATAGGGTCCGTTCCGTTAGGCGAGCACTTCGTATCGCTACCTATAGATTTCCTACGGAATGGTTTGTATGATCGAGCTATTTAATTCGCTAGCTAGCGATATGTAGCACTTGTTTTTTGCTGGCCGTTTAATTTGGAACGCTTCTGCTTTTTCAAAATGGCTGCTCACTGTAGTACCGTGTTTTATCCAAAAAAATACTGACTTATTTTTATTTAATGCGTATATTTCGTCAAAAAGATTAAATCAAGAAAAATCATGGGGATAATTGATTTAAATAACTTTCAATTGTATTGATTCTATTTCTATTGAAGTTAGAAAAGTCACCATCTTGGATTTTCTAGCTTGAATCAAACCGTTTCGTGTACCTTTTATGCTTCAAAAAATCGCTTCAAAACCCTAGCTAGCGATCGTCTTACGAAACGGGCCAAATGTTATGTTTTAACAGATGTCATAAACAACAAGTTAACCCGGGTCGATAGCGCAGTTGGTAGCGCGCCGGGATTGGAATCTCGTGCCCGATGGGGTGCGGGTTCGAATCCCACCCTGGGAGGTTATACCCTTCCATGAAAATTTGACAATAATGTCGATTTTCCTCCATTAATAAGATAATATGGAGAAGTTTCAGGCCTTGTGAAACGGTAGGTGAGTACTGGTTTTAGACAATGGTCCAGGAAAGCTTGGTTAGGTGCGCTGGATGCCGTAAAATGACCTAAATTGTGTTGACACAGCGGTAACTCCAATAAATAAATAAATTAAAAAAACAAGGAACAAGTATTGCATTAGGAGCTTTATTTCAACATTTCATGTCTGTGGTTCATGTATAATGATGATTTAGGTTGTTTGCGTACAACCTGGGCCCCTATAAACCCTAAAATATCTAACACATCAATTTTGCCTAGATTTTGCACACAATCTTATTTTAACTTTTCCTTCTTCTGGGATGAAGATTTTTTTTTTTTGACGAATAAATAAACTTTCATAATTTTGATGTAATGCAGAATATTCGCAGTATTTATATAGAGTACGGAGGGAGGGATAATAGGCTGGTCTGATTATAAAATTGACATGCTTACAATGTTATTTGTACGAAATTAGTGCGCTTATCGTAAATGTGTTACTTAAATACACATTCGGCGGTCTGCTTAATTGTAAAGCATATGCCGATCTTTTGCATTATACTGTGTATTCCATGTTGGAACATCGACATTAGGTCATACAATTTTGACTTTCAGATTTGGGTACCAGACCTGAATAAACTTTCGTAGTTTCTGTTGGCAGTTATATCTTATCATATTTAGCTATTATTGTGTATCTGCTGTTACATAGCTGTTCATTTAATAATAATCTAAAGAATAAGAGCTAAGTAAACAATATGTGCATTTGAGCTCGATTATACGAAGTATATATAGAGCTCTGCTACTTATCCCGCCGTCAGCGTCCGTGTCCAGATTTAGATTTAAGTTTTTGTGCAGTAAAAGTTTTTACTATAATTTTTATATTCCGTAGGGTATCAACTTCAAACTTTATATATGTTCCTTATTATCAACCACATCAAATATGACGAGGTTTAAAAGCAATATTTTCAGTTATCTCCCCTTGAATTTAGAATTTGTTTAAAACATATTTACTGTTACTGCTTTATTTACTAAGTGATCAGCTTCAAAATTTAAGTATGTGTTTCTTATTATCAGCCACATCTCATGTGACACGGTTCACAACTGTCAATGCAATATTTTAAGAATTATCTGCCCTTGAACTAACATGTTATGTTACTTTTCTGTAGATCGTTTGCGTTAACGCTGGACCCCTATTTGCCGTAAATATCTTTTAAACTATAACTTAGATTTTGCTAAAAAAATTGATACAATCTTATTTCAATTTTTCCTTCTAGGATTTAAAAAAGTTTTTCATGAGGTATAATTCAAAATATTTGGAATTTTTTATCAAAGATCCGAAGGGAGGTTAAGTAAGCTCTTCTGATTATTGCGTTTACTGTAAATTTGTCGCTTAAATAAACACTCGGCGGTCTACTGAATTATTAAGCAGATGCCCGTCTTTAAAATCGTACGTGTAGAATTTGTATAGATTTGACGATACTGACGACAGTGATGATGATATTTGTGTGTGTATATACTGTTATACTTTGTTATCAAATACAATTTCTAACCGGGCCTCATATTTTGCTATTATTTTGTATCTACTGTTATGTGGCTGTTCTGATTATGGCACATACACATTTAACAAAAGACTCTTTTTGGCTTCAAAATTTGCATTGCATGTCTATGGGAAGTATATTATGTAATAAAAGAAAAATTCTGAATTTTTGGATTTGGGAAGGAAAATGCTAGTTATGATCACATACACAATTTAAGTTAATTCCATCCGATAGATATTGAGATATTTCATAATTTTAGGGGTCCAGCTTT
Source organism: Mactra quadrangularis (assembly GCA_025267735.1). Taxonomy (NCBI): domain Eukaryota; kingdom Metazoa; phylum Mollusca; class Bivalvia; order Venerida; family Mactridae; genus Mactra; species Mactra quadrangularis. The sequence goes on from CM046296.1 coordinate 15,985,715, forward strand.
AACGCAAACGACCTATACTATTGCTCATTATTTCTTAAGGTATCTACTTAAACCTCAAATGTATGTTCCTTTATGGACAAGATTCGTGTCTATTTGTCTACAAAATCTTGAATAGAAATATTTTTTTTACTATCAAATACTTACTTAGTCGAGCTGTCTATTCTGATAGTTCTTGTTAGTCTAAGCTTTTTGCTTTAATATTGTACTTTTATCAACTTCTCATCTTCTTGTATGTATGCATCAAGATATTCACCCGGCTAACTCAGTTGGTTGCAAGCAAGTCTCCTGATCGAGGGGTGTGGGTTTGATTCCCGGATAGGGTGTACTTTGTGGCTTTGGTAATGAAATGATATTTACAGCCATACTCCCTCTTTCTACTGCTTTTAAGTCATGTAATGCATTCGTCAGTTGAAAGTCTGACGAAAGTATGTGCATTGTAACCTGTTAACAGCTAACTCCAGTAGGTTGACTGAACACCATGATATGATCTATTCAGAATACAATGTAGTGTTACGGTGTTAAACCCATAGAAATATCTATCAATCCACATAGGAAATCTGGCTAATGGTATCTATCCATCAATTTCCCTGGGAAGTCTTTTACACTGTTTAGTGCAGCTGACATATTGGCGCAACGAAATTATTCCTCCCTCGCAGATGCACACCTTAATGGAGTGAACCAACTGTGGGTTCATATCTTTCTCAAGAAAATTGGCAGTGCGCGTGATGGGGTTCGAAACTTGGTCCTCTCTATCCTTAAATGGACATAAAATAATAATGTGATAGTTGAAACAGTGTAATCACCATGTAGTAAAACTAGAAAACAAACATGATAATGAAGAAACTTGTTCAAATTTCAGGTTGATGAATCAGTTCACAGTACATGTGTATTATACGAAGAGTATTGTTACCATGGTGATGTATGGTACTTTCAATGGTTGTAAATGTTGTTGCTGTTGCAGTTGGATCACATGTTTTAAGATAAGTCTTATTTCTTATATAAATTTATACCAATATACACTGCTCGCCATAAGTTCCTTCACACATTTACAGTTTACATGCTAATCAAATGAGTTTTTAAAAAGTTGTAAAAGCAATTTATTGATCAATCAATTTATACTTAATTTGCTTTTGAAATCTGTATACTTTTTCTTTTGATTATGAAATAACAAAATTACCTAAAACTTGATATTGGTTCATTGTGATACATTGACTGTAGTTTTGGAGGCTGATTTATAACTTGTGCTGCAACTCAAAAAATGAAATGTACCAATAGAAATTTGTTTCCATTGCATGAATAATGAAATAAATAAACAATGATATAATAATTCTACAGACCTGTGGTGATTTTCACAAAAAAATCGAAAAAAATCTTCGTAAGATAGTTTCGTATAATAAGCACATCAAAGTAAGACGGTTAATAAGCATAGCTATGATATGATATTCAAAAGGTATACACAATTCTACACAAGTCTATAATATTTAGAATTGATAAGCCAAAAAAGAGCGTATTATTAATGTTTCTTGCTTTTGACTTACGAAGATTTTCTTCGTAAGATTTTTTGAAATCACCATTGATACTTGGAATTTGTAGCAATAGACCTAATCTGGATTTCAAATTTAATGGTCCGTGCACAGACGGTACAAATATGTTTTCTACAAATTATTGCTAAACAGCACGAACTATGGATTGAATTTTATTGTTCTTTTTACACGTGTGTTCATTGTAACAGTGCAAGTTTGTTTGTACCGCAGGGAAACCCTAAATATTTGAATTCCAGATATAGTCTATTGATTTGCTTGTAATATGGAGGAACTTTTGGAGGGCAGTGGACACATGGCTACCTGAGACAGAGATTTATATGTTTTATTATGTCACAGGTTATTTTAACTTACATTGATTTCTTCAAGCTTGGTATAATTTCTGCTTTGAATTATCCGTCATAGTTACACAATGTGAATATGGTTCTAGCACAAAGAAACATTAAGCCAGACTCTTGTTTGGCATTGACCAAACCCTTTAATTTAAAGCAATATCTGATATACCGCTCAGCTATGAGAAGTTTATATACAGTACGACAGACGTTCAAACTTAGATTGTAATGCATACATTATTTATTTTTCTATCCTTTAATATCACTATACAAATTTCTGGTTGATCATTTCAAAGATTCATAATAGTCTAATCACAATATAGTTCATGCCAAACGGCAAAGCCAGCATCATGGTTATTGACAAACTTATTTACTGAATAGTGTTCTTCCTTAAAATCTGGCTTATGCATGACTCTTTCCTCGCAAAAATAACTGTTTACCTATAACATCATACTTTTTTAGGTATTTTTCATGCCGCTGTATGGCAATCATTTCACGTTATTCTTTATGAATTAACCTGCATTTGAACCCCATACAAGTACTTTTTGGGATCATTTCTTTCTTTGTCGCTGTATGCCATCTACTAACACAATAGAACCCGGGTCGATAGCGCAGTTGGTAGCGCGCCGGGATTTGGATACTCGTGCCCGAGGGGGTGCGGGTTCAAATCCTACCCGGGGAGGTTATATCCTTCCATGAAAATTTGACAATAATGTCGATTTTCCTCCATTGGTTAGATAATATGGAGAAGTTATGGAAGGGTAGGTGAGTACTGGTTATAGACAATGGTCCAGGAAAGCTAGGTTAGGTGCGCTGGACGCCGTGAAATGACCTAAATTGTGTTGATACGGCGTTAAATCCAATAAATAAATAAATAAACTAACACAATAGGGCACACAAAAGTCGAGCTTTAAACCCCATACAAGGATTTGTTTGTATCATTTCGTTCTTTGTCACATCATGTCATCAGTCCACACAATAAAGCATCCGATAGTCATGCTTTAAACATCATGGAAGAATTTGTTTGTATCATTTCTTTATTTGTCGCTGAATGAGATCTACTCTCACAATTAAGCATCCAATAGTTATGCTTTAAACAGCACTCGCGTATTTGTTTATAACATTTCTTTCTTTGTCGCTGTATGGCATCAACCCAGAAAATACAACATCCAATAGTCATGCTGTAATCAGCAAACAAGTATCTTTTCTTAATTATTTATTTCTTTGTCGCTGTTTGACATCTATCCCCTCTATGAAGCAGCCAACTGTCATGCTTTAAAAGCAAACAATTATTCATATATATTACTTCTTTCTATGTCGCTGTATGTCATTTTCTCCATACTATTAATTATCTTATAGTCATTCCGTAAACAGCAAACGTGTTTTAGTTTGTATTATTTCCTTCTTTGTTGCTATTAGACATCTACTTCATACAATAATACATGAACCCGATTCGATTGCGCAGTCAGTCACGCCGGAATTTGAACACTCTGCCCGAATGTGTGCGGGTTTGAATCACTACCGAGGTGGTTATACCCTTCCATTAAAATTTGACAATAACATTCAATAGCCATGCTTTGAAAAGCAACCAAGTATTTTTTGCACGACCCAATATTGTCGCTGTATGACATTCATGCCTCGCAATAAAACACCCAATAGCCATGCTTTAAACAGCATACGGGTATTTTCGTATTACTTCTTTCTTTGTCCCTATATCACTTAATTTCACACAATAAAACATCTAATAGCAATGCTTTAAACAGCAAGCAAGTTTTTGTATTCTTTCGTTGTCGCAGTATGACATCTACACCACACAATAAAACATGCAATAGCCATGCTTTAAACAGCATACAAGTATTTTTGTATTACTTCTTTCTTTGACGCTGTATGACATTTACCCCACACAATAAAGCATTCAATGGTTATGCTTTAAACAGCATACAAGTATTATTGTATTACTTCTTTCTTTGTCGCTGTATGAAATTAACCCCACACAATAAAGCACCCAATGGTCATGCTTTAAACAGCATACAAGTATTTGTATGAATTATTTCTTTCTTTGTCGCTATATGACATCTGCTTGATAATACCACATCAAATAGCCATGCTTTAAAGAGCATACAATTGATTTTGTTTTACTTCTTTTTTGTTGCTAAATGACATCTGTCTCACAAAATACCACATCTAAAAGCCATGCTTTGAAAAGCAAACAAGTATGTTTGCACGACCAATTCTTTGACGCTGTATGACATTCACGCCTCGCAATAAGACATCCAATAGTCATTCTTTAAACTGCATACAAGTATTTTTTTGTATCGTCTCTTCCTTTGTCGCTGTATGACATCTACCGAGCATAAAACCACACCCAATAGCCATGCTTTAAACAGCATACGAGTATTTCTGTATTACTTCTTTTTTTGTCGCTATATCACTTCACTTCACACAAAACAAACATCCAATAGCCATGCTTTAAACAGCAAGCAAGTTTTTTGTATTATTTCTATGTCGCTGTATGACATCTAGGTCACACAGTAAAGCATCCTTTAGTCATGCTTTAAACACCTTACAAGTTCATGTATTTGTTGGTATTATTTTTTTCTTTGTCGCTATATGACATCTACTCCGCACTATAAAACATCTAATGCTTTACTTTAAACAGCATACAAGTATTTATATGAACCGTTTCTTTCTTCGTCCCTGTCTAACATCTATTCCTCGCTATAAAATATATAACTCATCAATAAAACAACATGCAAGTTAAGTATTGAAATCTTATTTTACCTTTTTCTTTTAAATACAGTAAACAACATCAATATTCTTTCTTATGCACTTTAATTCGTTTACTGCTTCTTATATTTTCTTTGTTGTTGTTTGCCTCCATCATATGTTATTCATTATAAATTGGCAAAAAAGATAATTGTTGTTATTAATAGTTCTTTTATTGTTGCTGTATTAAAGGTAAATATAGTCATTGGATTGCAGAAAATTTATAACCAATAATACTGTATTTTGTTTTGTTTTCTTTTAGTATATTTTTGCAATTTTACCCAAGTTTTTTAAAATCAGATATTTACTGACGGGAGCATCCATTATTGTCTCCTTTTTTCGCTGTCTAACAGGACTTGATAGTGGCTAGTAAGAAAACATTATCACAAAAATAATTTAATATAAAATACTGTTAAGGTAATTTGTTCATGTAGACATTGACATTTATTGAATGTCATATATCAGTAGGCATTTTTTCTGTTATTAAGGCTGAGATTTCGTGATTGACATTGCATGGACTTCCTTATACATTGAGCCAGGAAAGCACCTGTCATTGTTCTGAGCACTCATTTTTTTGAGTGGTCAGTAGGTCTTATGCCTCCTTATTGCTCTTGTGGAATGATTGGGAGGTATATATTTCGCCGGTCAGCAATGGCTAAGACATTACTGGTACTGTACAGTGCTTTTAAAAAAACTGTACAGTGGGTTGACCTGTCTTGTCAATCACTTATGAAATCTTATCTTTTTGTCATCAACATTTTTATAAGTTTTTAATCAGTGTTAATTTGCATAATGTTAAGTCACGGATTAAGTGTTCAGCACATTCACAACTTATTTTTTAATGTTATTGAAGTCGGTTTACAAATTTTTGCGAACCTTGTTTTAATCATGCTCATTGTCTATTTTTAATATTTGGTCAACAACAATTTGCATACCACTAAATTTCTATATTTAGACATATTTTTATTTTATTGAAATGCTTAAGATTTTTTATATTATTACTGCAATACTATGTTTTATTTCACAATAACGCATCTTGTTGTCATCCTTTAAAACATACAAGTATTGTGGAATCATTCCTTTATTTTTCTCTGCATGATATGTACGCTTGAAAATGAAGCTATCAAAGATCTTGCTTTGAGCACTATACTGTTAAGCTAATTTGTTCATGTAGACATTGACATTTATTGAATGCTATACATCAGTAGGCATTTTTTCTGTTTTTAAGGTTGCGATTTCGTGATTGACATTGCATGGACTTCCTTTTACATTGAGCCAGGAAAGCACCTGCCATTGTTCTGAGCACTCAATTTTTTCGAGTGGTCAGTAGGTCTTATGCCTCCTTATTGCTCTTGTGGAATGATTGGGAGGTATATATTTCGCCGGTCAGCAATGGATAAGACATTACTGGTACTGTACGGTGCTTTTAAAAATAACTGTACAGTGGGTTGACCTGTCTTGTCAATCACTTATGAAATCTTATCTTTTTGTCATCAACATTTTTATAAGTTTTTAATCAGTGTTAATTTTCATAATGTTAAGTCACGGATTAAGTGTTCAGCACATTCACAACTTATGTTGAATGTTATTGAAGTCGGTTTACAAATTTTTGCGAACCTTGTTTTAATCATGCTCATTGTCTATTTTTAATATTTAGTCAGCAACAAATTGTATAACACTAAAGTTCTATATTTAGACAAATTTTTACTTCATTGAAATACTTAAGTCTTTTTTATATTCTAAATACAAAACTATGTTTTCTTTCATAATTAAGCAATCTGTTGTCATCCTTTAAAAACATACAAGTATTGTGAATTATTTTCTTGATATTTCTCTGCATGTCATGTACCCTTAAAATGAAGCAATCAATAATCATGCTTTGAGCACTATAACACAAAAAATTAAATATAAAATACTGTTAAGCTAATTTGTTCATGAAGACATTGACATTTATTGAATGTAATATATCAGTAGGCATTTTTTTATTCTTAATGCAATACTATGTTTAATTTCATAATAAAGCATCCTGTTGTCATCCTTTTAAAAACATGCAAGTAATGTGGAATCATTCCTTTATTTTTCTCTGCATGACATGTACGCTTAAAAGAAGCAATTAATGATCATGCTTTGAGCACTATAACGTAAATAATTAAGTATAAAATACTACTATGCTAATTTGTTTATGTAGACATTGACATTCATTTACTGTAATATATCATTAGGCATTTTTTCTGTTATTAAGGTTGAGATTTCGTGATTGACATTGCATGGATTTCCTTTTACATTGAGCCAGGAAAGCACCTGCCATTGTTCTGAGCACTCAATTTTTTCGAGTGGTCAGTAGGTCTTATGTCTCCTTATTGCTCTTGTGGAATGATTGGGAGGTATATATTTCGCCGGTCAGCAATGGCTAAGACATTACTGGTACTGTACGGTGCTTTTAAAAAAACTGTACAGTGGGTTGACCTGTCTTGTCAATCACTTATGAAATCTTATCTTTTTGTCGTCAACATTTTTATAAGTTTTTTAATCAGTGTAACTTTTTTAAATGTTAAGTCACGGATTTAATGTTCAGCACATTCGCAACTTATGTTGAATGTTATTGAAGGCGGTTTACAAATTTTTGCGAACCTTGTTTAAATCATGCTCATTGTCTATTTTTAATATTTAGTCAGCAACAAATTGTATACCACTAAAGTTTTATATTAAGACATATTTTTACGTTATTGAAATACTATGTTTTATTTTACGATAAAGCATCCTGTTGTCGTCCTATAAAAAAAGATTTAGTATTGTGGAATCATTTCTTTATTTTTCTCTGCATGTCATGTACCCTTAAAATGAATCAATTAATAATCATGCTTTGAGTGCTATAACACAAATAATTAAATATAAAATACTGTTAAGCTAATTCGTTTATGTAGACTTTGGCATTTATTGAATGTTATATATCAGTAGGCATTTTTTTCTGTTTTTAACGTTGAGATTTCGTGATTGACATTGCATGGACTTCCTTTTACATTGAACCAGGAAAATACCTGTCATTGTTCTGAACACTCAATTTTTCGAGTGGTCAGTAGGTCTTGTGCCTCCTTTTTGCTCTGGTGGAATGATCGGGAGGTATATATTTTGCCGGTCAGCAATGGCTAAGACATTACTGGTACTGTACAGTGCTTTAAAAGAAACTGTACAGTGGGTTGACCTGTCTTGTCAATCACTTATGAAATCTTATCTTTTTGTCATCAACATCTTTATAAGTTTTTAATCAGTGTAAATTTTTAAAATGTTAAGTCACGGATTAAATGATCAGCACATTCACAACTTATGTTGAATGTTATTGAAGTCGGTTTACAAATTTTTGCGAACCTTGTTTTAATCATGCTCATTGTCTTTTTTTAATATTTAGTCAGCAACATATTGTATAACACTAAAGTTTTATATTAAGACATATTTTTACGTTATTGAAATACTTTAATTTTTTTGTATATTCTTGATGCAATACTATGTTTTATTTTACGATAAAGCATCCTGTTGTCCTCCTATAAAAAAGATTAAGTATTGTGGAATCATTTCTTTATTTTTCTCTGCATGTCATGTACCCTTAAAATGAATCAATTAATAATCATGCTTTGAGTGCTATAACACAAATAATTAAATATAAAATACTGTTAAGCTAATTCGTTCATGTAGACTTTGGCATTTATTGAATGCTATTTATCAGTAGGCATTTTTTCTGTTTTTAAGGTTGAGATTTCGTGATTGACATTGCATGGACTTCCTTTTACATTGAGCCAGGAAAACACCTGTCATTGTTCTGAACACTCATTTTTTTCGAGTGTTCAGTAGGTCTTATGCCTCCTTATTGCTCTTGTGGAATGATCGGGAGGTATATATTTCGCCGGTCAGCAATGGCTAAGACATTACTGGTACTGTACAGTGCTTTAAAAAAACTGTACAGTGGGTTGACCTGTCTTGTCAATCACTTATGAAATCTTATCTTTTTGTCATCAACATTTTTATAAGTTTTTAGTCAGTGTAAATTTTTTAAATGTTAAGTCACGGATTAAATGTTCAGCACATTCACAACTTATGTTGAATGTTATTGAAGTCGGTTTACAAATATTTGCGAACCTTGTTTTAATCATGCTCATTGTCTATTTTTAAAATTTAGTCAGCAACAAATTGTATAACACTAAAGTTCTATATTTAGACATATTTTTACTTCATTGAACTTCTTTAGTTTTTAAATTCTTAATGCAATACTATGTTTTATTTCACAATAAAGCATCTTGTTGTCATCCTTTAAATCATACAAGTATTGTGGAAATCTTTTCTTTATTTTTCTTTTCTTGTCAATGTACCCTAAAAATGAAGCAATCAATAATCATGCTTTAAGCACTATAACACAAATAAGTAAATATAAAATACTGTTAAGCTAATTTGTTCATGTAGACATTGACATTTATTGAATGTAATATATCAGTAGGCATTTTTGTTGTTATTAAGGATAAAATTTCGTGATTGACATTGCATGGACTTCCTTATACATTGAGCCAGGAAAGCACCTGTCATTGTTCTGAACACTCATTTTTTTGAGTGGTCAGTAGGTCTTATGCCTCCTTATTGCTCTTGTGGAATGATCGGGAGGTATATATTTCGCCGGTCAGCAATGGCTAAGACATTACTGGTACTGTACAGTGCTTTTAAAAAAACTGTACAGTGGGTTGACCTGTCTTGTCAATCACTTATGAAATCTTATCTTTTTGTCATCAACATTTTTATAAGTTTTTAGTCAGTGTAAATTTTTTAAATGTTATGTCACGGATTAAATGTTCAGCGCATTCACAACTTATGTTGAATGTTATTGAAGTCGGTTAACAAATATTTGCGAACCTTGTTTTAATCATGCTCATTGTCTATTTTTAAAATTTAGTCAGCAACAAATTGTATAACACTAAAGTTCTATATTTAGACATATTTTTACTTCATTGAACTTCTTTAGTTTTTAAATTCTTAATGCAATACTATGTTTTATTTCACAATAAAGCATCTTGTTGTCATCCTTTAAATCATACGAGTATTGTGGAAATCTTTTCTTTATTTTTCTCTTCTTGTCAATGTACCCTAAAAATGAAGCAATCAATAATCATGCTTTGAGCACTATAACACAAATAAGTAAATATAAAATACTGTTAAGCTAATTTGTTCATGTAGACATTGACATTTATTGAATGTAATATATCAGTAGGCATTTTTGTTGTTATTAAGGATAAAATTTCGTGATTGACATTGCATGGACTTCCTTATACATTGAGCCAGGAAAGCACCTGTCATTGTTCTGAGCACTCATTTTTTTGAGTGGTCAGTAGGTCTTATGCCTCCTTATTGCTCTTGTGGAATGATCGGGAGGTATATATTTCGCCGGTCAGCAATGGCTAAGACATTACTGGTACTGTACAGTGCTTTTAAAAAAACTGTACAGTGGGTTGACCTGTCTTGTCAATCACTTATGAAATCTTATCTTTTTGTCATCAACATTTTTATAAGTTTTTAATTAGTGGTAATTTTCATAATGATAAGTCACGGATTTAGTGTTCAGCACATTCACAACTTATGTTGAATGTTATTGAAGTCGGTTTACAAATATTTGCGAACCTTGTTTTAATCATGCCCATTGTCACTTTTTAATATTTAGTCAGCAACAAATTATATATCACTAAAGTTTTATATTAAGACAAATTTTTACTTTATTGAAATACTTTAGTTTTTCTTTTATATTTTTAATGCAATGCTATGTTTTATCACAATAAAGCATCCTGTTGTCATCCTTTAAATCATACAAGTATTGTGGAATCATTTCTTTATTTTTCTCTGCATGTCAATGTACCCTAAAAAGAAGCAATCAATAATCATGCTTTGAGCACTATAACACAAATAATTTAACAAATTATATACTGTAAAGCTAATTTGTTCATGTAGAAATTGACATTTATTGAATGTAATACATCAGTAGGCAATTTTTCTGTTATTAAGGTTGAGATTTCGTGATTGACATTGCATGGACTTCCTTACACATTGAGCCAGGAAAGCACCTGTCATTGTTCTGAATACTCATTTTGTTCGAGTGGTCAGTAGGTCTTATGCCTCCTAATTGCTCATTGTGGGATGATTGGTAGGTATATTTTTCGCCGGTCAGCAATGGCTAAGACATTACTGGTACTGTACAGTGCTTTAAAAAAACTGTACAGTAGGTTGACCTGTCTTGTCAATCACTTATGAAATCTTATCTTTTTGTCATCAACAATTTTATAAGTTTTTAATCAGTGTTAATTATTCTATAATTTTAAATCATAGATTAAGTGTCCAGCGCATTCACAACTTATATTAAATGTTATTGAAGTCGGTTTACAAATTTTTGCGAACCATGTCTTAATCATGCTCATTGTATATTTTTAGTATTTAGTCAGCAACACAGTATATAATACTAAAGTTTTACATTAAGACAAATTTTTACTTTATTGATATACTTTAGTTTTTTATATTCTAAATGCAATACGATGATTTATTTCACAATAAAGCATCCTGTTGTCATCCCTTAAAAACGTTCAAGTATTGTGGAATCAATCCTTTATTTTTTGGTATGACATGTCCCCTAAAAATGAAGCAATCAATAATTATGCTTTGAGCACTACGCTAGTGTTGTTGGTAATATTTCTTTCTTTGTCGCTGTATGACAACTATTCTACTCAACACTCTAAAGCATTCTATAGTCATGCTTTAAACAACAATCAAGTATCTATTTGTATTGCTTCTTTCTTTGTCGCTGTATGACATCTACGCCACACTATAAAGCATCCAATTGCCGTGCTGTTAACAGCAAAGACATTGCTCTTTCTAGCATATACACCCTTTCAAACAAATATTCTCCTTTAGGCAGGTATACTCTTTCAAACAAATTCACTCTTCCATAAAAGAATACTCTTCTAAACAAATACACTCTTTCAAACAAATTTACTCTTTCGCATTTGTATCCTTACTAACAAGTATACTCGTTTAACCAAAATACACCCTTCCAAATGAGTATACTCTTTCAAACAAAAACACTTTTCCAAAACAGTTTATTCTTTGAAACAAATACACTTTTTTAAGAAATGTTCTTTTTCAAACAGATATTCTCTTTTAGGTAAGTATACTCTTTTAAATTACTACCTTCAAACATCAAAATGAGTATACTCTTTAAAAAATACTCTTTTAAACAAATGTTCTCTTAAAGGTAAGAATACACTATTAAACGAACATTCTCTTTTAGGTTGGTATACTGTTAAAAACAAATACACTCTTCCAAAAGGGTTTGCTCTTTCAAACTGATACACTCTGTCTTACAAATATACTTTTTAGCAGGTGTAATCAAACTAACAACTATACTTGTATACTCTTTCAAACTGATTACACTCTTCGAAATGAGTATAATCTTTCTAACAAATACACTCTTTCTTGCAAACACAGTCTTCGAAACAAATAAAATCTTTAGGTAAGTATGCTCTCGCAAATAAATACTCTCTTCAAAACAGTATATTTGCTGAAACAACTACACTCTTTGAAATAACTTCACTCCTTTGAGCAAATATTTTCTTTCAAATCAGTATACTCTTTTAGGTAAGTATACTCTTTCAAATAAATACACTTTTTCAAGCAAATGTACTCTTTCAAAAAAGTGTACCCTTTTAAGTAAGTATACTCTTTCAAACAAATACACGCTCGAAAAGAGTATACTTTTTCAAACAGATATAACCTTTTAAACAAATACACTCTTTCAAACACATACACCTTATCAATCAAATATTCTCGTTTAAGTAATTTTATCTCTGAAAGAATATACTCCTTCATATATAAGTATACTCCTTCAAACAAATATACTCTGTCACACACATAAACTCTTTCAAACAAATATACTGTCTCAAACAAGAGTACTCTATCAAATAAGGACCCTCTTTCAAACTAATGTACACTTCAAACACATGTACAAATAAAACTCTTTCAAACAAATATACTGTTTCAAGTATACTCCATTAAAATAGGACCCTCTGTCAAACTAATGTACTCTTTCAAACACTTATACTCTTTTAGGTAAGTATTCTCTTTCAAGCGTTTCAAACAAAAACACTCTTCCATGGAGAATATATTCTATCAAACAAATATTCTCTTTTAAATAAATACACCCTACCAAAAGAGAATACTTTTTCAAACAAATATACTCTTTAAAGTAAGTTAATACTTTAAGGTGAGTATACACTTAAAACAAATATACTCTTTCAAAGAGAATATTCTTTAAAAACCCTATTTCAATCAAATATACTCTTAAAGGTAAGTATATACTTTAAGGTGAGTATACACTTAAAACAAATATACTCTTTCAAACAAATACACTCTTTCAAAGAGAATATTCTTTAAAAACCCTATTTCAATCAAATATACTCTTTAAGCTAAGCATACTCTTTCAAACAACTATACTCTTTCAAACTAATACCCTCTTTTAGGTTAGTATACTCTTTCAAACAAGTTTACTTTATCAAACAAGGACAATCTTTTGATAAATATACTCTTTTAAACGCATACTCTTTTGGTAAGTATACTCTTTTAAACAAATACACTCACTTTAAAATACAATTTTAAAAAACATTATCAAAAAAAAACTATGCACTCTTAATGTGTTCTAGGGTATATTGTTTATGCCTGTGGTTTGCAAATTGTTTAGTGCATGTTTTGTTATTGATATGTAATAGCTAATCTTACATCGATTACGTAAAAGTATATGTTGCAAATCTGTATATTTTAGTCTGTTACCTTGTTTTTCCATAAGTATAGCACTACGGCATGTGTAGATATAATCAGAATAGTTTGTATGAAGTTTTTAGGTGTCTATATATTAATGACTTAGAATCATTTTGTTTTTTTATCTCAGGACAGTTTTGGATCTGTGTGAGTTGTGTACTGATAGGATAAGGAAATCTACGGACATCTTAAGGTACATTTTCGCAATTTTATTTGTTTTAACAGATAGCTCGTTAAAACATTTTGATGGATCAGCGCAAAAGTACATGAGCATCCATTTCAATCTCTCATACAGAGTTGTCGGTCCTTACAGTGATCTATATCTCTGTAAATGTCTCGGGTTTTACAAGAATCTTGTAAAATAGTAATATGATTTAGATTTTGTATCGAAAGCGTAATTCGTCTTTTATATATAGTATCTTAAAGTTTTACGTGAAATAAAATTTTATTATAGGTGAGATCCAATTTTTAAAGAGTTATATTTACAAGAACTATTTTCTTGTGAAACGTCTTCCTATTCTGAGTAATTTGGCTGTTACTCATCTGCTAAAAATATCAACAATAGATGATATTGCTAAAAAATATGACAAAAATTTAGTGCTAAGGGACTGTCAACGACTAGCCTTTGAACATCTACAAGACAAGGAAGGTGATCTGTTAGTTAGTTTGTCTTTTGCCGTGTGTTGCGTATGGAAAAAATTCAAAAATTGTCACATGATCATTTTAAACGATCACGTGTTTGGGACTACTTTCGAGACGTTAACAGAGATAGAGATCATTGTAAAGATCAACAACTCTGTATGAGAGATTGGATCCATTTCTTTATGTTAGACACTTCCGTAATAGTATTTTGAGTTGTATTTCTATCACCAGTACTAACCTACCCAACCACGAGGCCGACAACTCATGTAAAGGTTATGACCTACCGCGACCGGGCTCGAACCCGCGATCTCCGTATTCGAAGTCAGGCATGCTAACCACTACGACACGGCTGTGGCTTTTCTGTTTAACTAGTATGCATTTAGATTTTTTTGATATTGATCAACATTTACATGTCCGTGTTATAATTTTTGTAGTGAGAACAATACTCAATTTCACTTTTGTTTAAAATCAAAATAGTAGTAAACTGATTAAACTTACGTAACTGTTAATGTATGAGTTTAGAGCCCGTGGGTTGAGTTGTCAATGTGTGCAGGTTTGGTTATCTTCATGTAAAATGATCCTGTTCCCTGGACGGATTACTGCTTATTCGTGTAATTGTAATTCATGGAGCCCCTGCTTGAAATGTATCTAGTTAGGTTCCACTGCTGGTATCTAAGCTCTGATATTAGATTGAAAGAAGTTGTGTTGGAAGGTTGACGCACTTAGTAATACAAGACAACCCGGGTCGATAGCGCAGTTTACAGCGCGCCGGGATTTGAAATCTTGTGTCCCGAAGGGGGTACGGATTCGAATACCACCCGGGGGTGGGGAGGTTATACCCTTCCATCAAAATTTGACAATTATGCCAATTTTCTTCCATTAATAAGGTATATGAAAAAGCGTCCCGCCTTGTGAAACGGTAGGTGAGTACTGGTTATAGGCAAGGGTCCAGGGAAGCTAGGTTAGGTGCGCTGGACGCCGTAAAATGAAAATTGTTGTAACGGCGTTAAAGCCAATATAAACAAACAATTGTATTTAAGGTGGTATGGTACATCTGACTTTTTTTAGATTTGCATATAGTTTTTGGTACCGTTGTAAACTTGAAGATATTTCCGATTCGGATCTACACTTTATTTGACGTCATGATTGCTAATAACGTTACCATGACGTCGTAAACATGACGACCGCGTGCACTTTTTACGTCAGTCGACAATGGTAAGAAAACGTCTATAATGTGTTGCTAAATCTTTATTTTCCGCATCACATCAACAAATGATACATCAATTTAAAGCTTGCATCATTATCTATCTCCTGAACAGTGTAAATATACGTTTTCTCTTAAAACTTTTGAAAGAGACAAAAATTTCCGAATTTGCAACATCAGAAAAAATCCAGAAAAATTGCCTTCAAACTGGTTTTATGAAAAATCTGCCCGATAAATTTTTGCTAAGTTTTGATATAATGTAATGCATTGTATGGACGTTTATACAGCAGAATTTTAGAAAAGTTGTCTGTACGATTTTTTCGCTGTTTGCGTTCAAGTATTATCAGTTTGACGTCAAAAATTTATTGTAAAATCAGTTAATTCTTGTAACAAAATTTTAATCATATTGTGGTTCTTTAATGCTGATATAATTTTTTTATTGGTGTTAACGCCATGTCAACACAATTCAGGTCAATTTGCGCCGTCCAGCGCTCCTAACATAGCTTTCCAGGACCCTTGTCTATTACTAGTACTCACCTACCATTCGCAAGGCCGGAAACTTCTCCATATTATGTAATCAATGGAGGAAAAATGACATTATTGTCAAATTATCATGGAAGGGTATAACCTCCCCGGGTGGGATTCGAACCCGTACCCCCTTCGGAACACGAGATTCTAAATCCGGCGCGCTACCAACTGCGCTATCGACCCGGGTTAAAAATTATTTTTAGATGACTTTTTTTTGAGTTAACAATGTGAATTTATCAAAATTTCTATTCGCTTAAACACTGTCAATAAGATTTTAATAATTGTGTGTGTCTTTTTCAGGAATGTTATGGATATCTGTGTTTCATGTACTGAAGAAAAGGAAATCTACAGAAATCGACAGGTAAATTTTGGTTGTTTTAATTGTTTTAACAGGTAGATTGTTTTGCATTGCGCTACACCACCGCAAAACTACATCTACTTTTACATGATAGAAGCTACCTTAGTCGATTTGACAATTATAGTTTGATTGTAGCAAAGCAAAATATATTTGAAACTGGTATTGATGGAGCAATTAGGGACTTTAGTCAGTTATCTTTCCCTGATAAAATCAGAAGCAATCCAATTGGTAAGTGGGTCCTTACAGTTGGAATCATTGATTTCCTATGTAAGGATAGCAAAACAGTTAATCTAATATCTTTCTTGTTAATGGAGATATCAACAGAAGTGGTGAAGTTTGGATAGTTCTTTTCCTTAAAAGTACTTAGAATTTCAAGCAAATTAAATGATTTACAAACAAGTTATTTAAGATTAATTTTGGCTCAGTTTTAACAGGACCTAACTATTTGAAGAGTATATATGAGGAAACAACTTACTACCTAAGGTCCCTTATAGTAAAAATATGAATGGTCAAGGTGTTCTGAATGAGGATAAATTGTTTTCAAATAGAGTTGTCCTGACCCCTGACTGATTGCAGCTTAGTCATGTAATTGTTTCAGTGAGCCCCTTGCTTAAAATGTAAGAAGTAAAAATACCTTGATGTATCAGATGGTCGTAAGTTTAAAGTTAGTTAGAAGTTGTAATTGAAGGTGGCGGTTCTTGATGACACGATATGTTGTCTCATAAAAGGGTTAAAACTAGTCTTACAGCATGTAATTAGGGAAGGATGTAGTCTAGTTTTACACTGCCCATTTTGATTTGTTTCTCATCTCAGATTTTGGTGATCAGAGTTCTGAGCATATACAGTACCCACCAAAAGTTTTTGGACAATGGAAATTAAAAAAATAGTTACATTGATTGTTTTTGGTAGAACCATCATTTTTCATATACATGCATTTAACATGGTTGATAACTGAATGAAAACCAATTTCTTGAATGCATCATATTTATAAGATTCAGGATCTGATATCACAAAGCCACCAAAACCTTATTTAAATGTATTTCTTTTCTATAACACAGATTTTAAGCTACTTTTGTAACCTCAGCAAGTATGATTAATGGTAATCAAACTTGTGATAAAGCATAATTTATTATGTATTAGGCTTACAAAGTGAAAATGTCTCCGAGTTTTTTGGCGGGTATTGTATGTAAAAGTACGTCTGTTAAGAAGTACATACAAAACAGTGGCATAGATTTAAATTTCATTTATCTGTCAGTAGTGCATACATTAACCCACTTATTTAAATACTAGATATTTGTTTTACTTTCCCCTCTACATAAATATGGGTTTCTGTTTTAGCTCGACTTTTCAAAGAAAATGAGAGCTATTTTCTATGTAGAATATCTTCAATACTAATCGAGATATTTGACTTACAGTTTGTATACTTATTTGTCAGTACGATATCTACACGACTATGAAGGGATGTTAATGTGGATGAATTATTTTTGGAGTAATTGCCCTTTTATACTTAAAAAATTGCAAAATATGAGGTTAAAGTTTTTCCTATGTTGAATATATTCAATACTGATCAAGATATTTGACTTAAAGTTTGTATACTTAATTATTGGTACTATATCTACAGGACAATAGAGGGAGTTAACACTAGATGAATTATTTTTTTAGTAATGTTCCTTTATACTTGAGCATTTAAGATTAAAATTTGTTCTAATGGGATATTTTTAGTACTTGCAAATACATTTGAATGAAAGTTGAAATGCTTTTTCATCAGGTCTTCATCTATCGGACTCTAAAAGGACATTACTCTGGATGAATTACTTTCCGAGTTATTTCCCTTTATACTTTAATATTTAAGGTTAAAGTTTGCTCAAACCGAATATATTTTGTTTGATAGAAAGTTAGTATGCTTTTTCATCTGTACTACATCTACTCGACTACAAAGAGATGTAACTCTTGATTATTTTTTTCTGAAGTTGTGCACCTTTACAACTTTTAAATTAGGTTTAAAGTACTTTAAACTGAAATATTTTCAATACTCATCAAGATATTTAAATGACTGTTAGTATGCTTATTCATCAGAACTACATATACACGACTTCAAAGGGACACAACTCTTGGTTATGTTTTGGAGTTATTCCCCTTTAATATTGAACTTTGTTTTAAATTGAAATATCAGTAGTTCCGTATAAAGATATCTAAACGAAAGTAGGTATGCTTATTCATTGATACTATGTAAACTTAACTTTGAAGGGACATTACTATGGATGAATGTTTTAGGAATTATGTCTTTTTTATATTTTACAAATAAGAATTAGTAATTATTGTTTGATTGATTTATTTCATTTCAAAAATTAAGTCCTGTCGTGAAATCATTTTTGTTTTAAAATAAGTCTTGCCATGAACAAAAACTCGAAAGTCGAGCGTGCTGTCCTTGGACTGCTCTTGTTATCGATCGTGAGCATAAAATACTAATATAATATAACAAAGCAGCACTACAATACTTACTACAGTGAATATTTAAATCAGCGGGGTTAATATATGCACCAATGACAGTTGAATAAAATTTGCATATACCACATCTTATGCTTTACTTTGGAAAATGAATAAAGACTGATATTCTATTCCCTACTAGTTGGAATGTAAGCAAAAGTAACTCATTTATTCTTGAATATCATACGCAGGTAAATCGAAGATGATTTGCTATTCTTTAAAATAAAAATATCCATCTCCATATGCTACTGTTTATTATCACGACGACACTATTTTTTATGTTAGGGGTAGTTTGTAGAATAAGGGCTGCTTATTTGTATCCTAAAGTTGAAAATGGCTTTGTAAAATGTTTTCTCAGAAAACAATTTTCCATTCTTTTGTCTTCAGTTAATATGTTTTTTGAAAAACATGAGATATATGTAATGATATGGATTTGTAAAAGCTGTTAATGTTACGGACAAATTTAAGTTAGGTAACATTCTTACCCAATTTTGTGAACATACATAATTAAGGCTGTTTAAGTGGCTGAAAATAGCAATCCGTGTTGTAACGTATTATTCCACTGTCCGTGGCGCATACGTTAACTCCGCTGATTTAAATATTTTTATCAACCGTGAATACAGAAATACTGTAAGTGAATATTTAAATCAGCGAGGTTTAAGTATACGCCAATGACAGTTGAATACAATTTAACCAAAATTTTGATAAACATTGGTTGAACTATTGCTTTTAAAATATTGTTTTCACACTTAGTTATACATAAAATACACATTTTTATCAGAAGTTAGTAGCATTTAATCACTGATTGTAATGAAACTGTGTTATATTTCAGGTCTGTTGCTATGGTTACAAAGATTATGAAACGTGTCAAGATAGTTTGTAGTCTTCAGTCAACTGCTGAGGAAGAGGAGTCGACGAATATCAAGATCGCTTACATGTTAGTCTGTCCATCCCAAACAAGTCATCTCGGACTTTTTGTCCTTGAGATGTTTGTTGTCCCATTACGCGTGGATTGTAACTCTAGTCCTGCTGATATTTAACAAGTCAACTCGGACTTTTTGTCCTTGAGATGCTTGTTGTCCCATTACGCGTGGATTGTAACCTTAGTCCTGCTGATATTTAGCAAGTCATCTCGGACTTTTTGTCCTTGAGATGCTTGTTGTCCCATTACGCGTGGATTGTAACCTTAGTCCTGCTGATATTTAGCAAGTCATCTCGGACTTTTTGTCCTTGAGATGCTTGTTGTCCCATTTCGCGTGGATTGTATTGATTGAACCCTAGGCCTGCTGATATTCAACAAGTCGTCTTGGACTTTTTGTCCTTGAGATGCTTGTTGTCCCATTACGCGTGGATTCTTACCCTAGGCCTGCTGATATTTAACAAGTCGTCTCGGACTTTTTGTCCATGACATGCTTGTTGTCCAAGTACAATTTAAATTCTTTGGTGTTGCTTTTAACTCGAGAAATATTCGTCAACAATCACAACTAACTATTCGTTTATAGTTCGGGTTTTTTTCTCAACTGTCGAAACATGAATAATTTTACGGTGAATGCGTTTGTTAAAATTATTGTAATACATCCATGAGTTTCCGAAAGTGTGTATTATGATTAAGTTAAGCTGCTTATGCCGTATGATAAGTTTTAGTCAAGATTTTTAATAACAATTAGGCCGCCAGTACAAAAACAATGCATTCAGTCACCTTGAAACAATTCAAGCTTCGACCGTTGAGAAAAAACGAACTATACCTCCTGGCAAATTATGTTACATGGAGCCAAATCGCCGATAAGTGCGATCATTTGTGCATGTTGACATCGTCCATTGTTGAATTTCATTCAACTGTCGGTGGCGCATACATTAATCCTTCTTATTTAAATACTCGATCGTTTTTGTAGATAAATGATGGTTCGTTATCTGTTTCATTGATTGTAAATACAGAAGTAATTTAGTTAGAATATTTAAATCAACGGGATCAATGTATGCGCCACTGACGGCTGAATACAATTCAATGTCTGGTTGTGTTTAAAAACTGGTGACATTCAGAATTCTTCGGTCATTCATTTAATGAAGTAAAAGCAGAGGAGCTCCGAGTGGATGAGTAATTAACAGTAGCTATACATTCGGAACTCCTCGGCCATTCGCAACCTCGGACATATTTAGGCGCCATTTTTAAACGTAAGTGAACATACACGATCGTTTAGGCGATGACTAAAGTTTCGTTAATAGTCCGTAAATTTGAAATTACACAGTTCAATGATATCGATAAACACAATTTGGTTCAAATTAAAACAAAGACATATGTGTGTATTAGTGTATTTCATTCATGAAAGGTCGAAGTGTTCCGAATGAGTAGCTATGGTCACGGTATATTTCCTTGAGCCCGAGTTAGTTGTGAGTTTTGACGACCCTGAGAGGCAAGTTAAAGTTACGGGTTACACTTGCATATGGCGAGGCTAAAGTTACGGAAGTTCCGTAATACTAGACTACCCTTTGAGGTGAGGCTTAAGTTACGGAAGTTCCGTAATATTAGACAACACTATGAAGAGAGGCTTAAAGTTACGAAAGTTCCGTAACACTAGACAACCCTATGAGGAAAGGCTAAAGTTACGGAAATTCCGTAACAATAGACATCCCTACGAGGAACGGCTAAAGTAACGGAAGTTCCGTAACACTAGACAACCCTATGAAGAAAGGCTAAAGTTTCGGAAATTCCGTAACACTAGACATCCCTACGAGGAAAGCCTAAAGTTACGGAAGTTCCGTAATACTAGACAACACTATAAGGAAAGGCTAAAGTTACGGAAGTTCCGTAACACTAGACAACCCTATGAGGAAAGGCTAAAGTTACGGAAATTCCGTAACACTAGACATCCCTACGAGGAAAGGCTAAAGTAACGGAAGTTCCGTAACACTGGACAACCCTTTGAGGAGAGGCTTTAGTTACGGAAGTTCCGTAATACTAGAAAATCCTAAGGGAAGAGGCTAAAGTCACGGACGATCCGTAATACTAGACTACCATTTGAGGTGAGGCTAAAATAACGGAAGTTCCTAACACTAGACAACACTATGAGGAAAGGCTAAAGTAACGGAAGTTCCGTAACACTAGACAACCCTTTGAGGAAAGGCTTTGGTTACGGAAGTTCCGTAATACTAGACAACACTATGAGGAAAGGCTAAAGTTACGGAAATTCCGTAACACTAGACAACACTATGAGAAAAGGCTAAAGTTACGGAAGTTCCGTAATACTAGACAATCCTAAGGGACGAGGCTAAATTACGGACGATCCGTAATACTAGACTACCCTTTGAGGTGAGGCTTAAGTTACGGAAGTTCCGTAATACAAGACAACACTATGAGGAAAGGCTAAAGTTACGGAAGTTCCGTAATACTAGACAACCCTATGAGGAAAGGCTAAAGTTACGGAAGTTCCGTAACACTAGACAACCCTATGAGGAAAGGCTAAAGTTACGGAAGTTCCGTAATACTAGACAACACTATGAGGAAAGTCTAAAGTTACGGAAGTTCCGTAACACTAGACAACCCTATGAGGAAAGGCTAAAGTTACGGAAGTTCCGTAATACTAGACAATCCTAAGGGAAGAGGCTAAAGTTACGGACGATCCGTAATACTAGACTACCCTTTGAGGTGAGGCTAAAGTAACGGAAGTTCCGTAACACTTCACAACCCTATGGGGCAAGCCTAAATTTACGGAAATTCCGTAACACTAGACATCCCGTTATAACGAGGCTAAAGTTACGGAAGTTTCTTCACATTAGACAACTCTTTTAGGCTAGGCTAAAGTTACGGAAATTCCGTAACACTAGACATCCCTACAAGAAGAGGCTCGAGTTCCGTTACACTAGACAACCCTAAGAGGCAGGTAAGATTTACAAAAATTCTATACACCTCTGTTAGAAAAGGTTAAAGTTACGGTTTCCGCAACACTGGGCAACACCGGTTACATTTGTGCCTCAGTCCCTTCGTATGGTCCAGACGAACCAGGAAATGTGCCACAACCGGTACCTGAGGCACTTCCGGGGGCCAGCGGGCCCATTTACAGGCCGGTACATAGACCCATCTAGGGTTAGGCGCGTTATGCGTAAATTGCCGTTTTTGGCCACGATTGCCGGTTTATGCCCGAAATTCCGCCCAAATACGTCTATGCGGATGTCCTGTGGCCAATTGAGGCCAAAAACGGGACCAAAAATTTTTGGCCCGAAATCGACTTTTTCCCTGATGTATACATCATGCGTTTTTTCGAGCGGAAACACTTTTTCTCTGGAACCGGTTCCGATTGTGCCTCAGTCCCTTCGTATGGTCCAGACGAACCAGGAAATGTGCCACAACCGGTACCTGAGGCACTTCCGGGGGCCAGCGAGCCCATTTACAGGCCGGTACATAAACCCATTTAGGGTTAGGCGCGTTATGCGTAAATTGCCGTTTTTGGCCACGATTGCCGGTTTATGCCCGAAAGTCCGCTCAAATACGTTTATGCGGATGTCCTGTGGCCAATTGAGGCCAAAAACGGGACCGAAAATTTTAGGCCCGAAATCGACTTTTTCCCTGATGTATACATCATGCGTTTTTTCGAGCGGAAAAACTTTTTCTCTGGAACCGGTTCTATTTGTGCCTCAGTCCCTTCGTATGGTCCGATGAACCAGGAAATGTGCCACAACCGGTACCTGAAGCACTTCCGGGGGCCAGCAGGCCCATTTACAGGCCGGTACATTGACCCATCTAGGGTTAGGCGCGTTATGCGTAAATTGCCGTTTTTGGCCACGATTGCCGGTTTATGCCCGAAATTCCGCCCAAATACGTCTATGCGGATGTCCTGTGGCCAATTAAGGCCAAAAACGGGACCAAATATTTTTGGCCCGAAATCGACTTTTTCCCTGATGTATACATCATGCGTTTTTTCGAGCAGAAAAACTTTTTCTCTGGAACCGGTTCCATTTGTGCCTCAGTCCCTTCGTATGGTCCAGACGAACCAGGAAATGTGCCACAACCGGTACCTGAGGCACTTCCGGGGGCCAGCGGGCCCATTTACAGGCCGGTACATAGACCCATCTAGGGTTAGGCGCGTTATGCGTAAATTGCCGTTTTTGGCCACGATTGCCGGTTTATGCCCGAAATTCCGCCCAAATACGTCTATGCGGATGTCCTGTGGCCAATTGAGGCCAAAAACGGGACCAAACATTTTTGGCCCGAAATCGACTTTTTCCCTGATGTATACATCATGCGTTTTTTCGAGCGGAAAAACTTTTTCTCTGGAACCGGTTCCATTTGTGCCTCAGTCCCTTCGTATGGTCCAGACGAACCAGGAAATGTGCCACAACCGGTACCCGAGGCACTTCCGGGTCCAGCGGGCCCATTTACAGGCCGGTACATAGACCCATCTAGGGTTAGGCGCGTTATGCGTAAATTGCCGTTTTTGGCCACGATTGCCGGTTTATGCCCGAAATTCAGCCCAAATACGTCTATGCGGATGTCCTGTGGCCAATTGAGGCCAAAAACGGGACCAAAAATTTTTGGCCCGAAATCGACTTTTTCCCTGATGTATACATCATGCGTTTTTTCGAGCGGAAAAACTTTTTCTCTGGAACCGGTTCCATTTGTGCCTCAGTCCCTTCGTATGGTCCAGACGAACCAGGAAATGTGCCACAACCGGTACCTGAGGCACTTCCGGGGGCCAGCGGGCCCATTTACAGGCCGGTACATAGACCCATCTAGGGTTAGGCGCGTTATGCGTAAATTGCCGTTTTTGGCCACGATTGCCGGTTTATGCCCGAAATTCCGCCCAAATACGTCTATGCGGATGTCCTGTGGCCAATTGAGGCCAAAAAGGGGACCAAAAATTTTTGGCCCGAAATCGACATTTTCCCTGATGTATACATCATGCGTTTTTTCGAGCGGAAAAACTTTTTCTCTGGAACCGGTTCTATTTGTGCCTCAGTCCCTTCGTATGGTCCAGACGAACCAGGAAATGTGCCACAACCGGTACCTGAAGCACTTCCGGGGGCCAGCAGGCCCATTTACAGGCCGGTACATAGACCCATCTAGGGTTAGGCGCGTTATGCGTAAATTGCCGTTTTTGGCCAAGATTGCCGGTTTATGCCCGAAATTCCGCCTAAATACGTCTATGCGGATGTCCTGTGGCCAATTGAGGCCAAAAACGGGACCAAAAATTTTTGGCCCGAAATCGACTTTTTCCCTGATGTATACATCATGCGTTTTTTCGAGCGGAAAAACTTTTTCTCTGGAACCGGTTCCATTTGTGCCTCAGTCCCTTCGTATGGTCCAGACGAACCAGGAAATGTGCCACAACCGGTACCTGAGGCACTTCCGTGGGCCAGCGGGCCCATTTACAGGCCGGTACATAGACCCATCTAGGGTTAGGCGCGTTATGCGTAAATTGCCGTTTTTGGCCACGATTGCCGGTTTATGCCCGAAATTCCGCCCAAATACGTCTATGCGGATGTCCTGTGGCCAATTGAGGCCAAAAACGGGACCAAAAATTTTTGGCCCGAAATCGACTTTTTCCCTGATGTATACATCATGCGTTTTTTCGAGCGGAAAAACTTTTTCTCTGGAACCGGTTCCATTTGTGCCTCAGTCCCTTCGTATGGTCCAGACGAACCAGGAAATGTGCCACAACCGGTACCTGAGGCACTTCCGTGGGCCAGCGGGCCCATTTACAGGCCGGTACATAGACCCATCTAGGGTTAGGCGCGTTATGCGTAAATTGCCGTTTTTGGCCACGATTGCCGGTTTATGCCCGAAATTCCGCCCAAATACGTCTATGCGGATGTCCTGTGGCCAATTGAGGCCAAAAACGGGACCAAAAATTTTTGACCCGAAATCGACTTTTTCCCTGATATATACATCATGCGTTTTTTCGAACGGAAAAACTTTTTCTCTGGAACCGGTTCCATTTGTGCCTAAGTCCCTTCGTATTATCCAGACGAACCAGGAAATGTGCCACAACCGGTACCTGAGGCACTTCCGGGGGCCAGCGGGCCCATTTACAGGCCGGTACATAGACCCATCTAGGGTTAGGCGCGTTATGCGTAAATTGCCGTTTTTGGCCACGATTGCCGGTTTATGCCCGAAATTCCGCCCAAATACGTCTATGCGGATGTCCTGTGGCCAATTGAGGCCAAAAACGGGACCAAAAATTTTTGGCCCGAAATCGACTTTTTCCCTGATGTATACATCATGCGTTTTTTCGAGCGGAAAAACTTTTTCTCTGGAACCGGTTCCATTTGTGCCTCAGTCCCTTCGTATGGTCCAGACGAACCAGGAAATGTGCCACAACCGGTACCCGAGGCACTTCCGGGGGCCAGCGGGCCCATTTACAGGCCGGTACATAGACCCATCTAGGGTTAGGCGCGTTATGCGTAAATTGCCGTTTTTGGCCACGATTGCCGGTTTATGCCCGAAATTCCGCCCAAATACGTCTATGCGGATGTCCTGTGGCCAATTGAGGCAAAAAACGGGACCAAAAATTT
Organism: Mactra quadrangularis; assembly: GCA_025267735.1. Classification (NCBI taxonomy): domain Eukaryota; kingdom Metazoa; phylum Mollusca; class Bivalvia; order Venerida; family Mactridae; genus Mactra; species Mactra quadrangularis. Next base: position 16,011,911 of record CM046296.1, read on the forward strand.
TTGGCCCGAAATCGACTTTTTCCCTGATGTATACATCATGCGTTTTTTGAGCGGAAAAACTTTTTCTCTGGAACCGGTTTCATTTGTGCCTCAGTCCCTTCGTATGGTCCAGACGAACCAGGAAATGTGCCACAACCGGTACCTGAAGCACTTCCGGGGGCCAGCAGGCCCATTTACAGGCCGGTACATAGACCCATCTAGGGTTAGGCGCGTTATGCGTAAATTGCCGTTTTTGGCCACGATTGCCGGTTTATGCCCGAAATTCCGCCCAAATACGTCTATGCGGATGTCCTGTGGCCAATTGAGGCCAAAAACGGGACCAAAAATTTTTGGCCCGAAATCGACTTTTTCCCTGATGTATACATCATGCGTTTTTTCAAGCGGAAAAACTTTTTATCTGGAACCGGTTCCATTTGTGCCTCAGTCCCTTCGTATGGTCCAGACGAACCAGGAAATGTGCCACAACCGGTACCTGAGGCACTTCCGGGGGCCAGCGGGCCCATTTACAGGCCGGTACATAGACTCATCTAGGGTTAGGCGCGTTATGCGTAAATTGCCGTTTTTGGCCACGATTGCCGGTTTATGCCCGAAATTCCGCCCAAATACGTCTATGCGGATGTCCTGTGGCCAATTGAGGCTAAAAACGGGACCAAAAATTTTTGGCCCGAAATCGACTTTTTCCCTGATGTATACATCATGCGTTTTTTCGAGCGGAAAAACTTTTTCTCTGGAACCGGTTCCATTTGTGCCTCAGTCCCTTCGTATGGTCCAGACGAACCAGGAAATGTGCCACAACCGGTACCTGAGGCACTTCCGGGGGCCAGCGGGCCCATTTACAGGCCGGTACATAGACCCATCTAGGGTTAGGCGCGTTATGCGTAAATTGCCGTTTTTGGCCACGATTGCCGGTTTATGCCCGAAATTCCGCCCAAATACGTCTATGCGGATGTCCTGTGGCCAATTGAGGCCAAAAACGGGACCAAAAATTTTTGGCCCGAAATCGACTTTTTCCCTGATATATACATCATGCGTTTTTTCGAACGGAAAAACTTTTTCTCTGGAACCGGTTCCATTTGTTCCTAAGTCCCTTCGTATGATCCAGACGAACCAGGAAATGTGCCACAACCGGTACCTGAGGCACTTCCGGGGGCCAGCGGGCCCATTTACAGGCCGGTACATAGACCCATCTAGGGTTAGGCGCGTTTATGCGTAAATTGCCGTTTTTGGCCACGATTGCCGGTTTATGCCCGAAATTCCGCCCAAATACGTCTATGCGGATGTCCTGTGGCCAATTGAGGCAAAAAACGGGACCAAAAATTTTTGGCCCGAAATCGACTTTTTCCCTGATGTATACATCATGCGTTTTTTCGAGCGGAAAAACTTTTTCTCTGGAACCGGTTTCATTTGTGCCTCAGTCCCTTCGTATGGTCCAGACGAACCAGGAAATGTGCCACAACCGGTACCTGAAGCACTTCCGGGGGCCAGCAGGCCCATTTATAGGCCGGTACATAGACCCATCTAGGGTTAGGCGCGTTATGCGTAAATTGCCGTTTTTGGCCACGATTGCCGGTTTATGCCCGAAATTCCGCCCAAATACGTCTATGCGGATGTCCTGTGGCCAATTGAGGCCAAAAACGGGACCAAATATTTTTGGCCCGAAATCGACTTTTTCCCTGATGTATACATCATGCGTTTTTTCGAGCGGAAAAACTTTTTATCTGGAACCGGTTCCATTTGTGCCTCAGTCCCTTCGTATGGTCCAGACGAACCAGGAAATGTGCCACAACCGGTACCTGAGGCACTTCCGTGGGCCAGCGGGCCCATTTACAGGCCGGTACATAGACCCATCTAGGGTTAGGCGCGTTATGCGTAAATTGCCGTTTTTGGCCACGATTGCCGGTTTATGCCCGAAGTTCCGCCCAAATACGTCTATGCGGATGTCCTGTGGCCAATTGAGGCCAAAAACGGGACCAAAAATTTTTGGCCCGAAATCGACTTTTTCCCTGATATATACATCATGCGTTTTTTCGAACGGAAAAACTTTTTCTCTGGAACCGGTTCCATTTGTGCCTAAGTCCCTTCGTATGATCCAGACGAACCAGGAAATGTGCCACAACCGGTACCTGAGGCACTTCCGGGGGCCAGCGGGCCCATTTACAGGCCGGTACATAGACCCATCTAGGGTTAGGCGCGTTATGCGTAAATTGCCGTTTTTGGCCAAGATTGCCGGTTTATGCCCGAAATTCCGCCCAAATACGTCTATGCGGATGTCCTGTGGCCAATTGAGGCCAAAAACGGGACCAAAAAGTTTTGGCCTAAAATCGACTTTTTCCCTGATGTATACATCATGCGTTTTTTCGAGCGGAAAAACTTTTTCTCTGGAACCGGTTCCATTTGTGCCTCAGTCCCTTCGTATGGTCCAGACGAACCAGGAAATGTGCCACAACCGGTACCTGAGGCACTTCCGGGGGCCAGCGGGCCCATTTACAGGCCGGTACATAGACCCATCTAGGGTTAGGCGCGTTATGCGTAAATTGCCGTTTTTGGCCACGATTGCCGGTTTATGCCCGAAATTCCGCCCAAATACGTCTATGCGGATGTCCTGTGGCCAATTGAGGCCAAAAACGGGACCAAAAATTTTTGGCCCGAAATCGACTTTTTCCCTGATGTATACATCATGCGTTTTTTCGAGCGGAAAAACTTTTTCTCTGGAACCGGTTCCATTTGTGCCTCAATCCCTTCGTATGGTCCAGACGAATCAGGAAATGTGCCACAACCGGTACCTGAGGCACTTCCGGGGGCCAGCGGGCCCATTTACAGGCCGGTACATAGACCTATCTAGGGTTAGGCGCGTTATGCGTAAATTGCCGTTTTTGGCCACGATTGCCGGTTTATGCCCAAAATTCCGCCCAAATACGTCTATGCGGATGTCCTGTGGCCAATTGAGGCCAAAAACGGGACCAAAAATGTTTGGCCCGAAATCGACTTTTTCCCTGATGTATACATCATGCGTTTTTCGAGCGGAAAAACTTTTTCTCTGGAACCGGTTCCATTTGTGCCTCAGTCCCTTCGTATGGTCCAGACGAACCAGGAAATGTGCCACAACCGGTACCTGAGGCACTTCCGGGGGCCAGCGGGCCCATTTACAGGCCGGTACATGGACCCATCTAGGGTTAGGCGCGTTATGCGTAAATTGCCGTTTTTGGCCACGATTGCCGGTTTATGCCCGAAATTCCGCCCAAATACGTCTATGCGGATGTCCTGTGGCCAATTGAGGCCAAAAACGGGACCAAAAATTTTTGGCCCGAAATCGACTTTTTCCCTGATGTATACATCATGCGTTTTTTCGAGCGGAAAAACTTTTTCTATGGAACCGGTTCCATTTGTGCCTCAGTCCCTTCGTATGGTCCAGACGAACCAGGAAATGTGCCACAACCGGTACCTGAGGCACTTCCGGGGGCCAGCGGGCCCATTTACAGGCCGGTACATAGACCCATCTAGGGTTAGGCGCGTTATGCGTAAATTGCCGTTTTTGGCCACGATTGCCGGTTTATGCCCGAAATTCCGCCCAAATACGTCTATGCGGATGTCCTGTGGCCAATTGAGGCCAAAAACGGGACCAAAAGTTTTTGGCCCGAAATCGACTTTTTCCCTGATGTATACATCATGCGTTTTTTCGAGCGGAAAAACTTTTTCTCTGGAACCGGTTTAATTTGTGCCTCAGTCCCTTCGTATGGTCCAGACGAACCAGGAAATGTGCCACAACCGGTACCTGAAGCACTTCCGGGGGCCAGCAGGCCCATTTACAGGCCGGTACATAGACCCATCTAGGGTTAGGCGCGTTATGCGTAAATTGCCGTTTTTGGCCACGATTGCCGGTTTATGCCCGAAATTCCGCCCAAATACGTCTATGCGGATGTCCTGTGGCCAATTGAGGCCAAAAACGGGACCAAAAATTTTTGGCCCGAAATCGACTTTTTCCCTGATGTATACATCATGCGTTTTTTCGAGCGGAAAAACTTTTTATCTGGAATCGGTTCCATTTGTGCCTCAGTCCCTTCGTATGGTCCAGACGAACCAGGAAATGTGCCACAACCGGTACCTGAGGCACTTCCGGGGGCCAGCGGGCCCATTTACAGGCCGGTACATAGACCCATCTAGGGTTAGGCGCGTTATGCGTAAATTGCCGTTTTTGGCCACGATTGCCGGTTTATGCCCGAAATTCCGCCCAAATACGTCTATGCGGATGTCCTGTGGCCAATTGAGGCCAAAAACGGGACCAAAAATTTTTGGCCCGAAATCGACTTTTTCCCTGATGTATACATCATGCGTTTTTTCGAGCGGAAAAACTTTTTCTCTGGAACCGGTTCCATTTGTGCCTCAGTCCCTTCGTATGGTCCAGACGAACCAGGAAATGTGCCACAACCGGTACCTGAGGCACTTCCGGGGGCCAGCGGGCCCTTTTACAGGCCGGTACATAGACTCATCTAGGGTTAGGCGCGTTATGCGTAAATTGCCGTTTTTGGCCACGATTGCCGGTTTATGCCCGAAATTCCGCCCAAATACGTCTATGCGGATGTCCTGTGGCCAATTGAGGCCAAAAACGGGACCAAAAATTTTTGGCCCGAAATCGACTTTTTCCCTGATGTATACATCATGCGTTTTTTCGAGCGGAAAAACTTTTTCTCTGGAACCGGTTCCATTTGTGCCTCAGTCCCTTCGTATGGTCCAGACGAACCAGGAAATGTGCCACAACCGTTACCTGAGGCACTTCCGTGGGCCAGCGGGCCCATTTACAGGCCGGTACATAGACCCATCTAGGGTTAGGCGCGTTATGCGTAAATTGCCGTTTTTGGCCACGATTGCCGGTTTATGCCCGAAATTCCGCCCAAATACGTCTATGCGGATGTCCTGTGGCCAATTGAGGCAAAAAACGGGACCAAAAATTTTTGGCCCGAAATCGACTTTTTCCCTGATGTATACATCATGCGTTTTTTCGAGCGGAAAAACTTTTTCTCTGGAACCGGTTTCATTTGTGCCTAAGTCCCTTCGTATGGTCCAGACGAACCAGGAAATGTGCCACAACCGGTACCTGAAGCACTTCCGGGGGCCAGCAGGCCAATTTACAGGCCGGTACATAGACCCATCTAGGGTTAGGCGCGTTATGCGTAAATTGCCGTTTTTGGCCACGATTGCCGGTTTTTGCCCGAAAATCCGCCCAAATACGTCTATGCGGATGTCCTGTGGCCAATTGAGGCCAAAAACGGGACCAAAAATTTTTGGCCCGAAATCGACTTTTTCCCTGATGTATACATCATGCGTTTTTTCGAGCGGAACAACTTTTTATCTGGAACCGGTTCCATTTGTGCCTCAGTCCCTTCGTATGGTCCAGACGAACCAGGAAATGTGCCACAACCGGTACCCGAGGCACTTCCGGGGGCCAGCGGGCCCATTTACAGGCCGGTACATAGACCCATCTAGGGTTAGGCGCGTTATGCGTAAATTGCCGTTTTTGGCCACGATTGCCGGTTTATGCCCGAAATTCCGCCCAAATACGTCTATGCGGATGTCCTGTGGCCAATTGAGGCCAAAAACGGGACCATAAATTTTTGGCCCGAAATCGACTTTTTCCCTGATATATACATCATGCGTTTTTTCGAGCGGAAAAACTTTTTCTCTGGAACCGGTTCCATTTGTGCCTAAGTCCCTTCGTATGATCCAGACGAACCAGGAAATGTGCCACAACCGGTACCTGAGGCACTTCCGGGGGCCAGCGGGCCCATTTACAGGCCGGTACATAGACCCGTCTAGGGTTAGGCGCGTTATGCGTCAATTGCCGTTTTTGGCCACGATTGCCGGTTTATGCCCGAAATTCCGCCCAAATACGTCTATGCGGATGTCCTGTGGCCAATTGAGGCCAAAAACGGGACCAAAAATTTTTGGCCCGAAATCGACTTTTTCCCTGATGTATACATCATGCGTTTTTTCGAGCGGAAAAACTTTTTCTCTGGAACCGGTTCCATAAATTTTGTGCCTCAGTCCCTTCGTATGGTCCAGACGAACCAGGAAATGTGCCACAACCGGTACCTGAGGCACTTCCGGGGGCGAGCGGGCCCATTTACAGGCCGGTACATGGACCCATCTAGGGTTTGGCGCGTTATGCGTCAATTGCCGTTTTTGGCCACGATTGCCGGTTTATGCCCGAAATTCCGCCCAAATACGTCTATGCGGATGTCCTGTGGCCAATTGAGGCCAAAAACGGGACCAAAAATTTTTGGCCCGAAATCGACTTTTTCCCTGATGTATACATCATGCGTTTTTTCGAGCGGAAAAACTTTTTCTTTGGAACCGGTTCCATAAATTTTGTGCCTCAGTCCCTTCGTATGGTCCAGACGAACCAGGAAATGTGCCACAACCGGTACCTGAGGCACTTCCGGGGGCCAGCGGGCCCATTTACAGGCCGGTACATGGACCCATCTAGGGTTAGGCGCGTTATGCGTAAATTTCCGTTTTTGGCCACGATTGCCGGTTTATGCCCGAAATTCCGCCCAAATACGTCTATGCGGATGTCCTGTGGCCAATTGAGGCCAAAAACGGGACCAAAAATTTTTGGCCCGAAATCGACTTTTTCCCTGATGTATACATCATGCGTTTTTTCGAGCGGAAAAACTTTTCTCTGGAACCGGTTCCATTTGTGCCTCAGTCCCTTCGTATGGTCCAGACGAACCAGGAAATGTGCCACAACCGGTACCTGAGGCACTTCCGGGGCCAGCGGGCCCATTTACAGGCCGATACATAGACACATCTAGGGTTAGGCGCGTTATGCGTAAATTGCCGTTTTTGGGCACGATTGCCGGTTTATGCACGAAATTCCGCCCAAATACGTCTATGCGGATATCCTGTGGCCAATTGAGGCCAAAAACGGGACCAAAATTGTTTGGCCCGAAATCGACTTTTTCCCTGATGTATACATCATGCGTTTTTTCGAGCGGAAAAACTTTTTCTCTGGAACCGGTTCCATTTGTGCCTCAGTCCCTTCGTATGGTCCAGACGAACCAGGAAATGTGCCACAACCGGTACCAGAGGCACTTCCGGGGGCCAGCGGGCCCATTTACAGGCCGGTTCATAGACCCATCTAGGGTTAGGCGCGTTATGCGTAAATTGCCGTTTTTGGCCACGATTGCCGGTTTATGCCCGAAATTCCGCCCAAATACGTCTATGCGGATGTCCTGTGGCCAATTGAGGCCAAAAACGGGACCAAAAATTTTTGGCCCGAAATCGACTTTTTCCCTGATGTATACATCATGTGTTTTTTCGAGCGGAAAAACTTTTTATCTGGAACCGGTTCCATTTCTGCCTCAGTCCCTTCGTATGGTCCAGACGAACCAGGAAATGTGCCACAACCGGTACCTGAGGCACTTCCGGGGGCCAGCGGGCCCATTTACAGGCCGGTACATAGACTCATCTAGGGTTAGGCATGTTATGTGTAAATTGCCGTTTTTGGCCACGATTGCCGGTTTATGCCCGAAATTCCGCCCAAATACGTCTATGCGGATGTCCTGTGGCCAATTGAGGCTAAAAACGGGACCAAAAATTTTTGGCCCGAAATCGACTTTTTCCCTGATGTATACATCATGCGTTTTTTCGAGCGGAAAAACTTTTTCTCTGGAACCGGTTCCATTTGTGCCTCAGTCCCTTCGTATGGTCCAGACGAACCAGGAAATGTGCCACAACCGGTACCTGAGGCACTTCCGTGGGCCAGCGGGCCCATTTACAGGCCGGTACATAGACCCATCTAGGGTTAGGCGCGTTATGCGTAAATTGCCGTTTTTGGCCACGATTGCCGGTTTATGCCCGAAATTCCGCCCAAATACGTCTATGCGGATGTCCTGTGGCCAATTGAGGCCAAAAACGGGACCAAAAATTTTTGACCCGAAATCGACTTTTTCCCTGATATATACATCATGCGTTTTTTCGAACGGAAAAACTTTTTCTCTGGAACCGGTTCCATTTGTGCCTAAGTCCCTTCGTATTATCCAGACGAACCAGGAAATGTGCCACAACCGGTACCTGAGGCACTTCCGGGGGCCAGCGGGCCCATTTACAGGCCGGTACATAGACCCATCTAGGGTTAGGCGCGTTATGCGTAAATTGCCGTTTTTGGCCACGATTGCCGGTTTATGCCCGAAATTCCGCCCAAATACGTCTATGCGGATGTCCTGTGGCCAATTGAGGCCAAAAACGGGACCAAAAATTTTTGGCCCGAAATCGACTTTTTCCCTGATGTATACATCATTCGTTTTTTCGAGCGGAAAAACGTTTTCTCTGGAACCGGTTCCATTTGTGCCTCAGTCCCTTCGTATGTTCCAGACGAACCAGGAAATGTGCCACAACCGGTACCCGAGGCACTTCCGGGGGCCAGCGGGCCCATTTACAGGCCGGTACATAGACCCATCTAGGGTTAGGCGCGTTATGCGTAAATTGCCGTTTTTGGCCACGATTGCCGGTTTATGCCCGAAATTCCGCCCAAATACGTCTATGCGGATGTCCTGTGGCCAATTGAGGCAAAAAACGGGACCAAAAATTTTTCGCCCGAAATCGACTTTTTCCCTGATGTATACATCATGCGTTTTTTGAGCGGAAAAACTTTTTCTCTGGAACCGGTTTCATTTGTGCCTCAGTCCCTTCGTATGGTCCAGACGAACCAGGAAATGTGCCACAACCGGTACCTGAAGCACTTCCGGGGGCCAGCAGGCCCATTTACAGGCCGGTACATAGACCCATCTAGGGTTAGGCGCGTTATGCGTAAATTGCCGTTTTTGGCCACGATTGCCGGTTTATGCCCGAAATTCCGCCCAAATACGTCTATGCGGATGTCCTGTGGCCAATTGAGGCCAAAAACGGGACCAAATATTTTTGGCCCGAAATCGACTTTTTCCCTGATGTATACATCATGCGTTTTTTCAAGCGGAAAAACTTTTTATCTGGAACCGGTTCCATTTGTGCCTCAGTCCCTTCGTATGGTCCAGACGAACCAGGAAATGTGCCACAACCGGTACCTGAGGCACTTCCGGGGGCCAGCGGGCCCATTTACAGGCCGGTACATAGACTCATCTAGGGTTAGGCGCGTTATGCGTAAATTGCCGTTTTTGGCCACGATTGCCGGTTTATGCCCGAAATTCCGCCCAAATACGTCTATGCGGATGTCCTGTGGCCAATTGAGGCTAAAAACGGGACCAAAAATTTTTGGCCCGAAATCGACTTTTTCCCTGATGTATACATCATGCGTTTTTTCGAGCGGAAAAACTTTTTCTCTGGAACCGGTTCCATTTGTGCCTCAGTCCCTTCGTATGGTCCAGACGAACCAGGAAATGTGCCACAACCGGTACCTGAGGCACTTCCGGGGACCAGCGGGCCCATTTACAGGCCGGTACATAGACCCATCTAGGGTTAGGCGCGTTATGCGTAAATTGCCGTTTTTGGCCACGATTGCCGGTTTATGCCCGAAATTCCGCCCAAATACGTCTATGCGGATGTCCTGTGGCCAATTGAGGCCAAAAACAGGACCAAAAATTTTTGGCCCGAAATCGACTTTTTCCCTGATGTATACATCATGCGTTTTTTCGAGCGAAAAAACTTTTTCTCTGGAACCGGTTCCATTTGTGCCTCAGTCCCTTCGTATGGTCCAGACGAACCAGGAAATGTGCCACAACCGGTACCTGAGGCACTTCCGGGGGCCAGCGGGCCCATTTACAGGCCGGTACATAGACCCATCTAGGGTTAGGCGCGTTATGCGTAAATTGCCGTTTTTGGCCACGATTGCCGGTTTATGCCCGAAATTCCGCCCAAATACGTCTATGCGGATGTCCTGTGGCCAATTGAGGCAAAAAACGGGACCAAAAATTTTTGGCCCGAAATCGACTTTTTCCCTGATGTATACATCATGCGTTTTTCGAGCGGAAAAACTTTTTCTCTGGAACCGGTTCCATTTGTGCCTCAGTCCCTTCGTATGGTCCAGACGAACCAGGAAATGTGCCACAACCGGTACCTGAGGCACTTCCGGGGGCCAGCGGGCCCATTTACAGGCCGGTAAATAGACCCATCTAGGGTTAGGCGCGTTATGCGTAAATTGCCGTTTTTGGCCACGATTGCCGGTTTATGCCCGAAATTCCGCCCAAATACGTCTATGCGGATGTCCTGTGGCCAATTGAGGCCAAAAACGGGACCAAAAATTTTTGGCCCGAAATCGACTTTTTCCCTGATGTATACATCATGCGTTTTTTCGAGCGAAAAAACTTTTTCTCTGGAACCGGTTCCATTTGTGCCTCAGTCCCTTCGTATGGTCCAGACGAACCAGGAAATGTGCCACAACCGGTACCTGAGGCACTTCCGGGGGCCAGCGGGCCCATTTACAGGCCGGTACATAGACCCATCTAGGGTTAGGTGCGTTATGCGTAAATTACCGTTTTTGGCCACGATTGCCGGTTTATGCCCGAAATTCCGCCCAAATACGTCTATGCGGATGTCCTGTGGCCAATTGAGGCCAAAAACGGGGGACCAAACATTTTTGGCCCGAAATCGACTTTTTCCCTGATGTATACATCATGCGTTTTTTCGAGCGGAAAAACTTTTTCTCTGGAACCGGTTCCATTTGTGCCTCAGTCCCTTCGTATGGTCCAGACGAACCAGGAAATGTGCCACAACCGGTACCTGAGGCACTTCCGGGGGCCAGCGGGCCCATTTACAGGCCGGTACATAGACCCATCTAGGGTTAGGCGCGTTATGCGTAAATTGCCGTTTTTGGCCACGATTGCCGGTTTATGCCCGAAATTCCGCCCAAATACGTCTATGCGGATGTCCTGTGGCCAATTGAGGCCAAAAACGGGACCAAAAATTTTTGGCCCGAAATCGACTTTTTCCCTGATGTATACATCATGCGTTTTTTCGAGCGGAAAAACTTTTTCTCTGGAACCGGTTCCATTTGTGCCTCAGTCCCTTCGTATGGTCCAGACGAACCAGGAAATGTGCCACAACCGGTACCTGAGGCACTTCCGGGGACCAGCGGGCCCATTTACAGGCCGGTACATAGACCCATCTAGGGTTAGGCGCGTTATGCGTAAATTGCCGTTTTTGGCCACGATTGCCGGTTTATGCCCGAAATTCCGCCCAAATACGTCTATGCGGATGTCCTGTGGCCAATTGAGGCCAAAAACGGGATCAAACATTTTTGGCCCGAAATCGACTTTTTCCCTGATGTATACATCATGCGTTTTTTCGAGCGGAAAAACTTTTTCTCTGGAACCGGTTCCATTTGTGCCTCAGTCCCTTCGTATGGTCCAGACGAACCAGGAAATGTGCCACAACCGGTACCTGAGGCACTTCCGGGGGCCAGCGGGCCCATTTACAGGCCGGTACATAGACCCATCTAGGGTTAGGCGCGTTATGCGTAAATTGCCGTTTTTGGCCACGATTGCCGGTTTATGCCCGAAATTCCGCCCAAATACGTCTATGCGGATGTCCTGTGGCCAATTGAGGCCAAAAACGGGACCAAAAATTTTTGGCCCGAAATCGACTTTTTCCCTGATGTATACATCATGCGTTTTTTCGAGCGGAAAAACTTTTTCTCTGGAACCGGTTCCATTTGTGCCTCAGTCCCTTCGTATGGTCCAGACGAACCAGGAAATGTGCCACAACCGGTACATGAGGCACTTCCGGGGGCCAGCGGGCCCATTTACAGGCCGGTAAATAGACCCATCTAGGGTTAGGCGCGTTATGCGTAAATTGCCGTTTTTGGCCACGATTGCCGGTTTATGCCCGAAATTCCGCCCAAATACGTCTATGCGGATGTCCTGTGGCCAATTGAGGCCAAAAACGGGACCAAAAATTTTTGGCCCGAAATCGACTTTTTCCCTGATGTATACATCATGCGTTTTTTCGAGCGGAAAAACTTTTTCTCTGGAACCGGTTCCATTTGTGCCTCAGTCCCTTCGTATGGTCCAGACGAACCAGGAAATGTGCCACAACCGGTACCTGAGGCACTTCCGGGGGCCAGCGGGCCCATTTACAGGCCGGTACATAGACCCATCTAGGGTTAGGCGCGTTATGCGTAAATTGCCGTTTTTGGCCACGATTGCCGGTTTATGCCCGAAATTCCGCCCAAATACGTCTATGCGGATGTCCTGTGGCCAATTGAGGCAAAAAACGGGACCAAAAATTTTTGGCCCGAAATCGACTTTTTCCCTGATGTATACATCATGCGTTTTTCGAGCGGAAAAACTTTTTCTCTGGAATCGGTTCCATTTGTGCCTCGGTCCCTTCGTATGGTCCAGACTAACCAGGAAATGTGCCACAACCGGTACCTGAGGCACTTCCGGGGGCCAGCGGGCCCATTTACAGGCCGGTAAATAGACCCATCTAGGGTTAGGCGCGTTATGCGTAAATTGCCGTTTTTGGCCACGATTGCCGGTTTATGCCCGAAATTCCGCCCAAATACGTCTATGCGGATGTCCTGTGGCCAATTGAGGCCAAAAACGGGACCAAAAATGTTTGGCCCGAAATCGACTTTTTCCCTGATGTATACATCATGCGTTTTTTCGAGCGAAAAAACTTTTTCTCTGGAACCGGTTCCATTTGTGCCTCAGTCCCTTCGTATGGTCCAGACGAACCAGGAAATGTGCCACAACCGGTACCTGAGGCACTTCCGGGGGCCAGCGGGCCCATTTACAGGCCGGTACATAGACCCATCTAGGGTTAGGCGCGTTATGCGTAAATTGCCGTTTTTGGCCACGATTGCCGGTTTATGCCCGAAATTCCGCCCAAATACGTCTATGCGGATGTCCTGTGGCCAATTGAGGCCAAAAACGGGACCAAAAATTTTTGGCCCGAAATCGACTTTTTCCCTGAAGTATACATCATGCGTTTTTTCGAGCGGAAAAACTTTTTCTCTGGAACCGGTTCCATTTGTGCCTCAGTCCCTTCGTATGGTCCAGACGAACCAGGAAATGTGCCACAACCGGTACCTGAGGCACTTCCGGGGACCAGCGGGCCCATTTACAGGCCGGTACATAGACCCATCTAGGGTTAGGCGCGTTATGCGTAAATTGCCGTTTTTGGCCACGATTGCCGGTTTATGCCCGAAATTCCGCCCAAATACGTCTATGCGGATGTCCTGTGGCCATTTGAGGCCAAAAACGGGATCAAACATTTTTGGCCCGAAATCGACTTTTTCCCTGATGTATACATCATGCGTTTTTTCGAGCGGAAAAACTTTTTCTCTGGAACCGGTTCCATTTGAGCCTCAGTCCCTTTGTATGGTCCAGACGAACCAGGAAATGTGCCACAACCGGTACCTGAGGCACTTCCGGGGGCCAGCGGGCCCATTTACAGGCCGGTACATAGACCCATCTAGGGTTAGGCGCGTTATGCGTAAATTGCCTTTTTTGGCCACGATTGCCGGTTTATGCTCGCAATTCCGCCCAAATACGTCTATGCGGATGTCCTGTGGCCAATTGAGGCCAAAAACAGGACCAAAAATATTTGGCCCGAAATCGACTTTTTCCCTGATGTATACATCATGCGTTTTTTTCGAGCGAAAAAACTTTTTCTCTGGATCGGTTCCAATTGTGCCTCAGTCCCTTCGTATGGTCCAGACGAACCAGGAAATGCGCCACAACCGGTACCTGAGGCACTTCCGGGGGCCAGCGGGCCCATTTACAGGCCGGTACATACACCCATCTAGGGTTAGGCGCGTTATGCGTAAATTGCCGTTTTTGGCCACGATTGCCGGTTTATGCCCGAAATTCCGCCCAAATACGTCTATGCGGATGTCCTGTGGCCAATTGAGGCCAAAAACGGGACCAAAAATGTTTGGCCCGAAATCGACTTTTTCCCTGATCATCATGCGTTTTTTCGAGCGTAAAAACTTTTTCTCTGGAACCGGTTCCATTTGAGCCTCAGTCCCTTTGTATGGTCCAGACGAACCAGGAAATGTGCCACAACCGGTACCTGAGGCACTTCCGGGGGCCAGCGGGCCCATTTACAGGCCGGTTCATAGACCCATCTAGGGTTAGGCGCGTTATGCGTAAATTGCCGTTTTTGGCCACGATTGCCGGTTTATGCCCGAAATTCCGCCCAAATACGTCTATGCGGATGTCCTGTGGCCAATTGAGGCCAAAAACGGGACCAAAAATTTTTGGCCCGAAATCGACTTTTTCCCTGATGTATACATCATGCGTTTTTTCGAGCGGAAAAATTTTTTTTCTCTGGAACCGGTTCCATTTATGCCTCAGTCCCTTCGTATGGTCCAGACGAACCAGGAAATGTGCCACAACCGGTACCTGAGGCACTTCCGGGGGCCAGCGGGCCCATTTACAGGCCGGTACATAGACCCATCTAGGGTTAGGCGCGTTATGCGTAAATTGCCTTTTTTGGCCACGATTGCCGGTTTATGCTCGCAATTCCGCCCAAATACGTCTATGCGGATGTCCTGTGGCCAATTGAGGCCAAAAACAGGACCAAAAATATTTGGCCCGAAATCGACTTTTTCCCTGATGTATACATCATGCGTTTTTTCGAGCGAAAAAACTTTTTCTCTGGATCGGTTCCAATTGTGCCTCAGTCCCTTCGTATGGTCCAGACGAACCAGGAAATGTGCCACAACCGGTACCTGAGGCACTTCCGGGGGCCAGCGGGCCCATTTACAGGCCAGTACATAGACCCATCTAGGGTTAGGCGCGTTATGCGTAAATTGCCGTTTTTGGCCACGATTGCCGGTTTATGCCCGAAATTCCGCCCAAATACGTCTATGCGGATGTCCTGTGGCCAATTGAGGCCAAAAACGGGACCAAAAATTTTTGGCCCGAAATCGACTTTTTCCCTGATGTATATACATCATGCGTTTTTTCGAGCGAAAAAACTTTTTCTCTGGAACCGGTTCCATTTGTGCCTCAGTCCCTTCGTATGGTCCAGACGAACCAGGAAATGTGCCACAACCGGTACCTGAGGCACTTCCGGGGGCCCGCGGGCCCATTTACAGGCCGGCACATAGACCCATCTAGGGTTAGGCGCGTTATGCGTAAATTGCCGTTTTTGGCCACGATTGCCGGTTTATGCCCGAAATTCCGCCCAAATACGTCTATGCGGATGTCCTGTGGCCAATTGAGGCCAAAAACGGGACCAAACATTTTTGGCCCGAAATCGACTTTTTCTCTGATGTATACATCATGCGTATTTTTGAAGCGGAAAAACTTTTTCTCTGGAAGCGGTTCCATTTGTGCATCAGTCCCTTCGTATGGTCCAGACGAACCAGGAAATGGGCCACAACCGGTACCTGAGGCATTTCCGGGGGCCAGCGGGCCCATTTACAGGCCGGTACATAGACCCATCTAGGGTTAGGCGCGTTATGCGTAAATTGCCGTTTTTGGCCACGATTGCCGGTTTATGCCCGAAATTCCGCCCAAATACGTCTATGCGGATGTCCTGTGGCCAATTGAGGCCAAAAACGGGACCAAAAATTTTTGGCCCGAAATCGACTTTTTCCCTGATGTATACATCATGCGTTTTTTCGAGCGGAAAAACTTTTTCTCTGGAACCGGTTCCATTTGTGCCTCAGTCCCTTCGTATGGTCCAGACGAACCAGGAAATGTGCCACAACCGGTACCTGAGGCACTTCCGGGGGCCAGCGGGCCCATTTACAGGCCGGTACATACACCCATCTAGGGTTAGGCGCGTTATGCGTAAATTGCCGTTTTTGGCCACGATTGCCGGTTTATGCCCGAAATTCCGCCCAAATACGTCTATGCGGATGTCCTGTGGCCAATTGAGGCCAAAAACGGGACCAAAAATTTTTGGCCCGAAATCGACTTTTTCCCTGATGTATACATCATGCGTTTTTTCGAGCGGAAAAACTTTTTCTCAGGAACCGGTTCCATTTGTGCCTCAGTCCCTTCGTATGGTCCAGACGAACCAGGAAATGTGCCACAACTGGTACCTGAGGCAATTCCGGGGGCAAGCGGGCCCATTTACAGGCCGGTACATAGACCCATCTAGGGTTAGGCGCGTTATGCGTAAATTGCCGTTTTTGGCCACGATTGCCGGTTTATGCCCGAAATTCCGCCCAAATACGTCTATGCGGATGTCTTGTGGCCAATTGAGGCCAAAAACGGGACCAAAAATTTTTGGCCCGAAATCGACTTTTTCCCTGATGTATACATCATGCGTTTTTTCGAGCGGAAAAACTTTTTCTCTGGAACCGGATCATTTGTGCCTCAGTCCCTTCGTATGGTCCAGACGAACCAGAAAATGTGCCACAACCGGTACCTGAGGCACTTCCGGGGGCCAGCGGTCCCATTTACAGGACGGTACATAGACCCATCTAGGGTTAGGCGCGTTATGCGTAAATTGCCGTTATTGGCCACGATTGCCGGTTTATGCCCGAAATTCCGCCCAAATACGTCTATGCGGATGTCCTGTGGCCAATTGAGGCCAAAAACGGGACCAAAAATTATTGGCCCGAAATCGACTTTTTCCCTGATGCCCATCATGCGTTTTTTCGAGCGGAAAAACTTTTTCTCCGGAACCGGATCATTTGTGCCTCAGTCCCTTCGTATGGTCCAGACGAACCAGAAAATGTGCCACAACCGGTACCTGAGGCACTTCCGGGGGCCAGCGGTCCCATTTACAGGACGGTACATAGACCCATCTAGGGTTAGGCGCGTTATGCGTAAATTGCCGTTATTGGCCACGATTGCCGGTTTATGCCCGAAATTCGCCCAAATACGTCTATGCGGATGTCCTGTGGCCAATTGAGGCCAAAAACGGGACCAAAAATTTTTGGCCCGAAATCGACTTTTTCCCTGATGCCCATCATGCGTTTTTTCGAGCGGAAAAACTTTTTCTCTGGAACCGGTTCCATTTGTGCCTCAGTCCCTTCGTATGGTCCAGACGAACCAGGAAATGTGCCACAACCGGTACCTGAGGCACTTCCGGGGGCCAGCGGGCCCATTTACAGGCCGGTTCATAGACCCATCTAGGGTTAGGCGCGTTATGCGTAAATTGCCGTTTTTGGCCACGATTGCCGGTTTATGCCCGAAATTCCGCCCAAATACGTCTATGCGGATGTCCTGTGGCCAATTGAGGCCAAAAACGGGACCAAAAATTTTTGGCCCGAAATCGACTTTTTCCCTGATGTATACATCATGCGTTTTATCGAGCGGAAAAACTTTTTCTCTGGAACCGGTTCCATTTATGCCTCAGTCCCTTCGTATGGTCCAGACGAACCAGGAAATGTGCCACAACCGGTACCTGAGGCACTTCCGGGGGCCAGCGGGCCCATTTACAGGCCGGTACATAGACCCATCTAGGGTTAGGCGCGTTATGCGTAAATTGCCTTTTTTGGCCACGATTGCCGGTTTATGCTCGAAATTCCGCCCAAATACGTCTATGCGGATGTCCTGTGGCCAATTGAGGCCAAAAACGGGACCAAAAATATTTGGCCCGAAATCGACTTTTTCCCTGATGTATATACATCATGCGTTTTTTTCGAGCGGAAAAACTTTTTCTCTGGATCGGTTCCATTTGTGCCTCAGTCCCTTCGTATGGTCCAGACGAACCAGGAAATGTGCCACAACCGGTACCTGAGGCACTTCCGGGGGCCAGCGGGCCCATTTACAGGCCGGTACATAGACCCATCTAGGGTTAGGCGCGTTATGCGTAAATTGCCGTTTTTGGCCACGATTGCCGGTTTATGCCCGAAATTCCGCACAAATACGTCTATGCGGATGTCCTGTGGCCAATTGAGGCCAAAAACGGGACCAAAAATTTTTGGCCCGAAATCGACTTTTTCCCTGATGTATACATCATGCGTTTTTTCGAGCGGAAAAACTTTTTCTCTGGAACCGGTTCCATTTGTGCCTCAGTCCCTTCGTATGGTCCAGACGAACCAGGAAATGTGCCACAACCGGTACCTGAGGCACTTCCGGGGGCCAGCGGGCCCATTTACAGGCCAGTACATAGACCCATCTAGGGTTAGGCGCGTTATGCGTAAATTGCCGTTTTTGGCCACGATTGCCGGTTTATGCCCGAAATTCCGCCCAAATACGTCTATGCGGATGTCCTGTGGCCAATTGAGGCCAAAAACGGGACCAAAAATTTTTGGCCCGAAATCGACTTTTTCCCTGATGTATATACATCATGCGTTTTTTCGAGCGAAAAAACTTTTTCTCTGGAACCGGTTCCATTTGTGCCTCAGTCCCTTCGTATGGTCGAGACTAACCAGGAAATGTGCCACAACCGGTACCTGAGGCACTTCCGGGGGCCAGCGGGCCCATTTACAGGCCGGTACATAGACCCATCTAGGGTTAGGCGCGTTATGCGTAAATTGCCGTTTTGGGCCACGATTGCCGGTTTAGGCCCGAAATTCCGCCCAAATACGTCTATGCGGATGTCCTGTGGCCAATTGAGGCCAAAAACGGGACCAAAAATTTTTGGCCGGAAATCGACTTTTTCCCTGATGTATACATCATGCGTTTTTTCGAGCGGAAAAACTTTTTCTCTGGAACCGGTTCCATTTGTGCCTCAGTCCCTTCGTATGGTCTAGACGAAACAGGAAATGTGCCACAACCGGTACCTGAGGCACTTCCGGGGGCCAGCGGGCCCATTTACAGGCCGGTACATAGACCCATCTAGGGTTAGGCGCGTTAGGCGTAAATTGCCTTTTTTGGCCACGATTGCCGGTTTATGCCCGAAATTCCGCCCAAATACGTCTATGCGGATGTCCTGTGGCCAATTGAGGCCAAAAACGGGACCAAAAATTTTTGGCCCGAAATCGACTTTTTCCCTGATGTATACATCATGCGTTTTTTCGAGCGGAAAAACTGTTTCTCTGGAACCGGTTCCATTTGTGCCTCAGTCCCTTCGTATGGTCCAGACGAACCAGGAAATGTGCCACAACCGGTACCTGAGGCACTTCCGGGGGCCAGCGGGCCCATTTACAGGCCGGTACATAGACCCATCTAGGGTTAGGCGCGTTATGCGTAAATTGCCGTTTTTGGCCACGATTGCCGGTTTATGCCCGAAATTCCGCCCAAATACGTCTATGCGGATGTCCTGTGGCCAATTGAGGCCAAAAACGGGACCAAAAATTTTTGGCCCGAATTCGAATTTTTCCCTGATGTATACATCATGCGTTTTTTCGAGCGGAAAAACTTTTTCTCTGGAACCGGTTCCATTTGTGCCTCAGTCCCTTCGTATGGTCCAGACGAACCAGGAAATGTGCCACAACCGGTACCCGAGGCACTTCTGTGGGCCAGCGGGCCCATTCACAGGCCGGTACATAGACCCATCTAGGGTTAGGCGCGTTATGCGTAAATTGCCGTTTTTGGCCAAGATTGCCGGTTTATGCCCGAAATTCCGCCCAAATACGTCTATGCGGATGTCCTGTGGCCAATTGAGGCCAAAAACGGGACCAAAAATTTTTGGCCCGAAATCGACTTTTTCCCTGATGCTTTTTTTCGAGCGGAAAAACTTTTCTCTGGAACCGGTTCCATTTGTGCCTCAGTCCCTTTGTATGGTCCAGACGAACCAGGAAATGTGCCACAACCGGTACCTAAGGCACTTCCGGGGGCCAGCGGGCTCATTTACAGGCCGGTACATAGACCCATCTAGGGTTAGGCGCGTTATGCGTAAATTGCCGTTTTTGGCCACGATTGCCGGTTTATGCCCGAAATTCCGCCCAAATACGTCTATGCGGATGTCCTGTGGCCAATTGAGGCCAAAAACGGGACCAAAAATGTTTGGCCCGAAATCGACTTTTTCCCTGATGTATACATCATGCGTTTTTTCGAGCGGAAAAACTTTTTCTCTGGAACCGGTTCCATTTGTGCCTCAGTCCCTTCGTATGGTCCAGACGAACCAGGAAATGTGCCACAACCGGTACCTGAGGCACTTCCGGGGGCCAGCGGGCCCATTTACAAGCCGGTACATAGACCCATCTAGGGTTAGGCGCGTTATGCGTAAATTGCCGTTTTTGGCCACGATTGCCGGTTTATGCCCGAAATTCCGCCCAAATACGTCTATGCGGATGTCCTGTGGCCAATTGAGGCCAAAAACGGGACCAACATTTTTTGGCCCGAAATCGACTTTTTCCCTGATGTATACATCATGCGTTTTTTCGAGCGGAAAAACTTTTTCTCTGGAACCGGTTCCATTTGTGCCTCAGTCCCTTCGTATGGTCCAGACGAACCAGGAAATGTGCCACAACCGGTACCTGAGGCACTTCCGGGGGCCAGCGGGCCCATTTACAGGCCGGTACATAGACCCATCTAGGGTTAGGCGCGTTATGCGTAAATTGCCGTTTTTGGCCACGATTGCCGGTTTATGCCCGAAATTCTGCCTAAATACGTCTATGCGGATGTCCTGTGGCCAATTGAGGCCAAAAACGGGACCAAAAATTTTTGGCCCGAAATCGACTTTTTCCCTGATGTATACATCATGCGTTTTTTCGAGCGGAAAATTCTATGAGTAGAAATGACCTTTTTATAACTTTTGTACCCAAATCATAGCTTGCTATGAAATCATCCGTGGTATTGGTCTGCAGCGTGTACACTGGTTCGAGCACTCGTAGTAAGTAATAGTCTTCGTCGAAGGCTTTCACAGCAAGCACATCGTTCTGGTTCACCAATTCATGAATTGGTATGTTTGCGGATAACTGTACAGGGGTTGTTTCGGTTTGTTGTTGTTGTTTTTTTCAGAGTGAGACATTAATTCATATTTACCGACGGTGAGTGCTTGAGAACAATTTTTCGTATTGTCGATTCCAAACACTCACCACAATAACATGACAGGTCTCTCGCAATAACCATGTCGTCATGACTCGAAATTATTTGATGTATAAATCTGTACATTTTCTGGAACCATTATACGCTCATTTATTTGAAAAATGTTTTGTGACTTATATTCTATTGCAACTATGTAACGTACACAGGCGACGTTACGCTAATGTAAAAAAGGTACAAAATACGAAGCCTTGTGTGACACAGATTTTGTGGTGTGAAAATAACAGTAAGACACACAGAAATTTCTTTTTTTATATATCGCTTGCTTCATAAAATTACTTTAGATTGATGTAATCAAATAACCCCTAAATTCTTCATCCAGCGTTGAAATTGAAGATAGTACCCAGTGACCATTGCGTTATTTTCTTGGTTTTTTTTGCCGTTTTATATACTACTGTGTGACATGCATTTTGACGCCTGGTGCTGTAATTATTAATATGCCATGCATTTGAACACGCTTATATTAATTATGAAAATTACAAACAGAATATCTCCATTTTACAAGAAACAATAAAAAATCCAAATCTAAAGAACACTAACTTCACCAATGCGTTAACGTCGCATAACGTCGTGCGGACATGTGGGACCTACCGGGGATTACGAGGTATATTTCAAAATTAACAAACAGTTTTCTATTTAAAAACAATGTAAATATTGCACAATGATCCGATTTCAGCGCTGATCCTGTAATGTCTCATTTTTTAGTGATGGGTGTTCGTAATTAGCACAATCGCTATATATGGCAGTAATTAAAGTCACAAAAACGACGTTGGCGGACATTTTGTATTTATAACTAAAATCAGTGACCATAGCAATAGTATTCATTAATAAAATAATTTTCAATTGTGAAATCTAACCATTTATATCAATTTTAATGGTGTGTAAACGCATTTACCCATCATCTAATATAAATAGGCTGGATATTATGTAATTTAATCATGAAACCGTGTCAATTATGTCATATGTGACATTTCGAGGTCAATCTTTGTTGAGTTTCGGGCGCACGAACAATGCTATGAATGTCAATGAAAAAACAACAATAATCACCATAAATGACGTTTTCGACGTCATGTACGCCTTTTTTGACGCCTGCTTTCTCCCGTGCCAAAAATATTATACACAACATGGAAGAACGGTCTATATTTGTGACGCTGTGACATGCTAAAATCGACGTCTTGTCTAATGTTCTAAACTGTAGCGTTTTAATACACGATGGTAAATTGCTCTACAAGTACGGTCATACCAAAGCGCATTGTCTGAGGATTCTGATAATGTATAATATGTTATAGTTGCTCTAACAATATTGATTACACACTCGATGCACAAACAAAGGGTTGCCTGTTTTGGCTACATATATCAGGTGTAGACGTTACGTCTTAAAAAAAAATCTGATAATCTCGTCACAATTTAGTACTTACATTTGCAAAGCGTTTGACTATACAGATTACTCCATAATAACAAATATCAGAATACATACATATATGTATACATGTATGTGTGAGTAGGGCTAAGGGATTATTAATTGTTAGCCTGTTGCAGTTGGTCATACATTACCGTACAACACATTATAGTTGTATTTGTTGGAACCACAATGGAAACAAGGGATTGTCCTTTTTGTGCTATCTCTGGTGTTGGTGTGGTTGTCATAGTGAATTACCAAATATTGTCTGTTATATGTGTTCTTTGTAATTTTGTTATGTGTACACTATGCCAAATAAATATTACAATGTACATGTATTAAAAATTATTATAATTATTACTATCATCATCATCATCATCATCGTCATCGACATCGTCATCGTCATCATCATCATCATCATCATCATCGTCATCATCATCATCATCATCATCATCACCATCACCATCAACATCATCATCATCATCATCATTATCATCATCATCATCATCATCTTCATCATCATCATCATCATCATTATCATTTTTATTATCATTATCATTATTACTGATGTTAGTTTTAGTTTAAGCTTTCCATCCACGAATCATAATAACTGTTATACTAGTAAGCAAATATACAATTCATAGAATTTCATTATCCTAATTACGTTTACAATGAGGAAATTTGACTATTTATATACGGTAACCATTAAATTTTCAACAGCTATGAAACGGAATACATATGAATGTAATTTTACTTCATACGATGTATACAAATATATTGTAGTATATGGGCGACGTCGGTCTAATGCCTCGGTCCCATAAAATCGTGACTTGTTACGGACCCGTACGTGCAGACAGTCGTAGGCCTTGGGAAGCCTTGCGTATCAAGGTGACGGTACGCACATGGTTCAAAACAACACACCCGTACGGAGCTGTAGCTGGAAGATATGCATGTTTAATCCATACTCGGTCACGATTTTGTTCACGATTTGACTCTGAAACTGATACATGTATCCTGGGCTCATCTCACGGTCCCTGGTAAAAATGTAACAGTCCGTACGGGTACACAAGACTTCGCACGGGTCCTTGCGAAGCTTGATCGCACGGCGTCCGTACGGTGCCCTCACGGCTATTTTTATGTTTATGGGACTGTAGCTTTAGACCTTCTGCTGACAGAATAAAATTGTAAACTAGTTTGTTTTACAATACATGTATATGCATTTGGCTTTCAATTCTAGTTTTTTAATAAAGGACACGGGTGGGTATTGGCAATTGACGCCAGCATCACAAACTAAATAACCCATCTATATATAATAATATAAAACATCCTAATAAACGTCAATATTTGCACCAATAGATAAAAAAGACAAATATAGTAGTACAGGCCCGCGGAAGTACCATTTACACTTACTTTTATCAAATTAATATTAAAAAATTCATAAATAAACCATACACAGATCTACTGAGTACGAAAATATAGCAACGAAGAGAAAACTGGCAATTGTTTGCTATATCTAAAAGTGGGGTTACGACAGATTTCCGTTGAGCTCTTACATGTAATAAACAGTATACCTGAGTAAGTGTGCTATGTTATTTAAATAATGTCTAATTGAACAGTATTAACATTCTATAGTGTAAGTAAATTTACCGATGTAAGTGTGTATTTGCAAATCCACTGTTTAATTTAAACTATAAAATGTCAATCTAACATGTTCTGGTACTACAAATAACTGTAGTATTGATCACTTTTAAAATTGTGATGATCTGGAAAAACTTTTAAATATATTCGACGTTTATTCATCACAGTGAAATATCGAACATGAAACAAATAGCCAACATGAAACAAATAGCCAACATGAAACAAATAGCCAACATGAAATAAATAGCCAACATGAAACAAATAGCCAACATGAAACAAATATCCAACATGAAACAAATAACCAACATGAAACAAATAGCCAACATGAAACAAATATCCAACATGAAACAAATAGCCAACATGAAACAAATAGCCAACATGAAACAAATAGCCAACATGAAACAAATAGCCAACATGAAACAAATAGCCAACATGAAACAAATAGCCAACATGAAACAAATAGCCAACATGAAACAAATATCCAACAAACAAGTACTTTAACAAACGAGTGAGTAAGCAAGTTCAGGTAACCACTCGGGTGATTCCGTAAACTGGCGAGCAGTGTGTTGCGCACTAATCACCGAGGTGTTCCTAATGCAAGTTATAGTTGATAAATAAACAAGTAAGTATATATATACAAACAAGTAAATGAACAAACACGCGAGTAAACGAGTAAATAACTTGTACATTCACCATGTAAATAATAATTAAATCTCAAGTCAGCGTCCTGATTTCCTATATCTACATTGCAAGCCTGTTTGCATTCTTCAGCACTCGTACTCGCACTTTAAACCATTCTGAAAAGTGTCATGCTTTGATGGACTTCAATAAAATAACTACGTTGTTTTTAGATTATTTTTCTCTTAAATTATAATGACTTAAAAAACACCATATACATGTATATACCATATATAGTCATACAGGCTTAAATGCCCACATTCGCTGTTCGCGCTCTCATTGCCCGTACGTACACATGCACCAACTAGACCCGCCTTGTGTGTCCTTTAGGAGCATTGATTTGGACTTTTATTAGTGTAAGTTATTGAATGACCTATTGGTCATTAGAAATAATTATTATATTCGAACTATTAGGACTAATTTACAAAACAAAGCAACAAGCATATTGTATGAATTGCAATCTCCCGATTTAAATTTTCCGCTCGCCTACTCGCTAATTTAGATCTGGCTGTTTCGCTATAAGGGTCACGTTCAGGTGACCTATTCTAATTACAATATTCATGACACAATCATTATGTTAAGTAACTTGTTTACATCGTTTACGTCACGCAATATGAAACGAGCCGTCCAATCTCATTCTGTGAATAACACCACCGTCAAATTAGCTCGCAAACCACGGTGTAAAAACAGAAATTCCGAAATCAAGATGCTATCTATAGTGTTTTGTCTAAATGAAAGCTACGCATTGATTGGTCGACACATAAGTCATCTCGACGTGACCCTCGGAGCAACCCTAAGAGATCCTATACGACACATTCTCGTACCCCGAGGTTATCAAGATTCTCGATCTAACTAGTATCGAGAATCCTACTAGATTCTGGGAACGAGAATGACACGACGAGCAGTCTACAGGATATCTGTTTACGGAGATTGTATGGATTGAAGGGCTCAGTGTAAAAGGGTACCTATCTCCATTTTAGTACTTTTCGAGGAAAACGCATTATTGTGTTGTTTTTTTTTTTTAAAAATGATCAAAACAAAAATTGTTCCAATAATTAGCAATTGTTTTACCTTAGAATTTTGACCAAATTGCGAGAAAATACTCCAAAGAAGTAAGCTTTTGTGTTAATTTTATTACTTTTTGTATTTTTGATCTTATGTTACTTGATAGACATACATGTACTTCGTTGAAAAATGGTGAAAAAAAAACCGTAAAAAGTTCATTTTGTTTATAACGAGCAACGAGTAAACAAGATCAAGGCTACGGAAGATTACACTCTTTTAATAACATCAAGAAACATCATTACAAATTGACCTTAGATAATGGAACACAGAAACAGTCATTAACGCTCTTCGGACAAAACATTATCTATTTTCTTAGTTTCAAATCTCACATCAAAGCATTGAATAGACTTGAAAAACAAAAACACTTTCAATTCTTATTAGTTACTTATTCCTGACATCTCTTTAAATATTGAGAAAAAACAACATCAGGCAATAAAATGTGTGTAAACATTACAACATCTCCTGTTGATGCATATCAAAAAAGGTCCTATATCCAGCCATGGAGATAGGACCTTTCACATATTCTTTAAATACCAATTTCTTTCAAAATAATTCATTATTGATGTCTAGAACGGGGTTATCAAAAAGAGAATTCGATTTTTTATGAGAAAATGGCCCTATCTCAATTTTGACAAAAAATGGACATAGGTACCCTTTTACACTGAGGCCTTCAATTGAAAATGTGAATTTGATTTAAATACATCAACCAAAGATATGCGGAACATGGACTATATTATGTATTACTTCAATACAATGATTATTATCGTATCTCGGCAAGCAAATGACAAAAGGAGAACAATTTGTGAAGACAACAGTAACGCAGTAAATTCAGCAGTAAACAGTAAACCTTCACTGCTATGATGTCAGCTAGAAATGCAAATAGATCCTTGTTTATACATGACTGAAAAAACGGTTTAAATGTTAATTAAGAAGGCTTTCCGAAACGTTTCGAGCCTTTGTTAATAAATAGTTAGCATAATAAATTCACTTTACAGGCGCGTAGGAAGGACCAGAGTATTGGAGCCGCAGATGGGGTCGGTACCCCTCCCGCCGGTCGAAATTTTTTGTAAATGTAAGCTTCTGAAACTCGATTTCCAGCACTTTCAGTACCCCCTGTTTATATGTGAGAACAAATCTTTGTATTAGACCTCAATAATTATATTCATTATGTGTCTTGAAAAATTAACTCGCAGTCCCATTTCCGCTGCTTGCCAGAACATTGGGGCCGCGACCGCGGCCCCTGTGGCCCCAGCTCCTACGCGCCTGCTTTAAACGTTTCCAACCAACAGTCCTATACATGTACTTGACCATCCCATGATATTTTAATCGTTTATAATGAAGTAAATTGAATTAACTACATGTAATAGTAATTCAGAAAACTAACAAAACATATTAATTATGGTATAGAATTTGGACAAAAGCAATGCGGTTAAGCAGAATACCATACTTGTTTTGTGCGACCTTAACAAAGTTTATGGATTATGATGACGATTAAGTTCGACACCAATGAATAAATTGGTACTAAATACTGAATTGAATGAACTTCAAACCTATCGTTGTAACTTCGATTTGAACCATTCATTTCACTATTACATTCAATTTACCCTCATACATTCAATTTAATTACTCCTGTCAAACAGTGAAACCATGGTCCGTTTATATATAATAACGCATCTTACTAAATAAATAAACCATTTCATTAATTGTACATCGATTGATTTTCTTCAAATAAAAAGACTTTATAGTGTTATTTTCTACATATAATAAAATTCTCCCCTAAACATATTATACAATGAGTAATTTGACGATCGTGCCTTTTTGTGAGGCGATAACAATTTGAAAACTTTGACTGTTTATAAACAAGCATTGGAAACCTTTTCTCAATATGGAAAATAATTAGAGGTTATTAAACAGCGCAAGTGTGCCAAAAGGAAGATATTGGCACACTTGCTTAGGTATTGGTCCGAGAGTTTCAGCCCGATATAGACTTCAGGCACACTTTTCCTGTTTTATAACATTTTTATTGCATATGTTAACCTTCAATGATGATTTTCAGTGAGAAAACACACTGAATTTACCGACGTAACGGGCTGTTTTGCACGTTGGCGTTAACGTCGGATATTTTACTAGTTGCTATCATTGATCTATATTAATATAAATCAATGGTTGCTATATACGTAAAATTACATTACAGAAAGTTTGCAGAAAATCTGTCGTTGTTAAACTGGTGATGCAAACTGATCGGAAGTTTACTTGGTATACGGAGTTGTGGCACTCTAGTAAGTGTGTCGATTGGCACTCATGCGCTCACTACTGGAATATATTACCCAGTGCACATTGAGGCCATATCGGCACACTATCACGGCAATTTTGTTACTACATTGTATTTATGGTAACATATACATGTAATAATAAGTAAATAATCATTGTGTCCGGCACCTAGCTGTGACTGGACCAATATCAAAGACTACAGGAGCATTGAGATTAACATTCTCGTACCCAGCTGCTATCAGGATTCTCGATACTATGCTTGGAACCTAATTATATATACGGTTTCTGTCTACATATTAGTATTATTACTTCGCGAAAAATTGCAATCTTTTAGTAACCGTTATATTTTCTCTGATTAATGTATTGTTATTTGTTGTTAACTTACTTGAGGCTGAGCACAACTTACGTGTCACTTAGTCATTTGAATACAATTAATCGGTTAAATAACAGTAGGGAATATTTCCCGTTCGGGAAACAAGGGGATTCCCCTTCAGTGCTTCCCGATCGGGCAGCAAATGTCAAAATGCTTCCCGATCGGGAAGGATTTTGGCCTTTTTTGACGTACCTTACTAAAAGTGACAGCTGCATAAAAGTATTTAACCTACAAAAATATGAAAAACACCATCTGATACAGGAAAGATGTATCTAAAATCCTACCGAGTCGTTTTCTTTTAAAATGCCTACAATTAAAATAATCCGAAAATGAAATTCAGAAAAAAATATGACTTCAAAGAAAAAAGTTGTTTCCCGTTCTGGAGACATTGCTTCCCGATCAGGAAGCAAGTTATACTATTTTTAATATAATAGTTTGTATGTAATGAAAACTTATTTCAGCAAGAGACCTGTCCATTTATTTGTAAAGAATTTAAGGCTATATAACCCAGTCAGAATAGTAACAAATAGTCTAACACCTACACTTTAAATAAACATTCTGATTTTCTATCAGAATAATCTGATCAAAACAAAATTAACTGTCCAATTTAACTTTCATTTATGTACATAGTTGTGAATATATTTAGTAATATGACCTCTCACATTCAAATACCATAATATTTTATTCATTTCCTAAATCTGTAATTTTATGATAATTAATCAGAAAATTAAAATGAGCCAAGGCTGGAAAGTTGGGTATTCTTGGTTGTCAAATGTTGGTACTTAAGTCAATTGTAGGTGGCTGGACTTACTATGTTTTTTTCATTACTCTACAAATGTACATAATTCTAACCAGAAGAGCTATCAAAACAAAAAGCAATACAATAATTTTAAAATAAAGCTTACACAATATGAGCCATTCTCTGTCAGGTACATGCTTTGTATGCTAATTAGGGAGATTTTTAAGATTGAAGAATAAAATTTCTGCAAAATGTTGAAAGAAGAAAATAATCCTTTACTCTTCCGTATGAGATGGTTATCGAGTAAACTATCGACGAATCCATAATTTCTTTAGCACCATTAAACAACATTTCTATTATATAAATTTGACCAAACTCAAAAGCAATGCATGATAATTCTATAGCATGGTTTGAAATTTAATTTTACAAACTATCGATATTCTCATTAATGTTTAAACATAAAAAATAATGAATACTGTGTTCAATATTATTTGCTAGTTTTGAAAAATACAATTGGAAAACAAGTGTTTGCATGATGATGCTTTTTAAAAGAATATGAAAATAAAATCAATGAGCATTTATTTATTGAAAACAAAAAATGCTTTAAATGGGATTACATACTGTAAAAGGTTATTGGACACACCTCTTGTAGTCTATTTCTTGTGAAATAATGATAGAAATTATGATGTGACTGTGCTTTAAACATTCACATGATTTTCCTTGAACATTGAAAACATTACACATATCCTTAGATGTGCTGTATTTATATTAGTCATTTGGCCTATGCCCATTTTAACATAGCAAGCAGGGTGGAAATATGATATCCCTTTGCTCACTTAGTAAACTTGTAAAAATAGTTTAACGATACTGCTAAAACTTAATTTTTATAGCAAAAGATATACTTATGGCCGCCAGGTGTCATTGCTTACTCCCTAATAATCTATTTTTACTGGAAATGCAATAATTCAAGTTAATGTATTATAATAGGAAACTATAACAAATGAATTGAACCACATTTAAATTTTATGTTAGTGTTTATTGATAGGTTTTTATCAGTTTGTATTATTTTGTATAAATCGTTAAGTATACCACTGGTCTAGATTAGTTGTTAGGATGGTAGCATACTAATCTACTGATTTAGGGTTCCAGGAGCTTGGTCATGAAATACTTTCTATGACTATTCTCCCTCTCACTACTGATTTTAAAATATGTAGAGCAGCTTTCAGTAGCTGACCAAGTATGGCCTTAGTAACTAGTGATCTGCTAAATTCAGAGATTAGCCTTTCCTAAAACAGTGAGTATGTTGACGAACAGCTGTAATATGAAACATGACATAAACAATTTGCTGCTACAGTGTTAAACCCAGTCAATGATACTTAACATTTATACACATGTCAAACCTCTAAACTGATAATAAGTAGACTTATCGGAATATCTTTTTGGATGTTATAATTATTCATATAAAAATTGAAAAACGTGATTAAATTTCTATACAATTCCCTTTAAGGGACAGCTAAATTACTATAAATTACTATGAATGGTACTTGTGAAAGGTGTTTCTAACATATGCATTGGAATCAATGCAATATTTCCATTAATATAAAAAGATGTCTATAGCTTAATTTTAATTTGGATTACTTACAAATTATATTAAAAATAGTATAACGGCTTCCTAATCGGGAAGCAATGTTTCCAGAACGGGAAACAACTGATGTCATATTATTTTCTGAATTTCATTTTCGGATTATTTTAATTGTAGGCATTTTAAAAGAAAACGACTCAGTAGGATTTTAGATACATCTTTCCTGCATCAGATGGTGTTTTTCATATTTTTGTAGGTTAAATACTTTTATGCAGCGGTCACTTTTAGTAAGGTACGTCAAAAAAGGCCAAAATCCTTCCCGATCGGGAAGCATTTTGACATTTGCTGCCCGATCGGGAAGCACTGAAGGGGAATCCCCTTGTTTCCCGAACGGGAAGTATTCCCTACTGCTTATTCACAGATTTTAACTTAAATATCAGCTTTTTCTGAAACTATCAAAATTGTATGAATACATTTGTTTGAAGCAGTCCTTGACTGACTTGACTTAACAATTGGCCTTGTATTGGAAAGTGTGTGCCGTACAACAAACTTGTCATCATCAACAATCGGAATACCTCGCGCAATGTCTGAATCAGCTGGCAGATCACGTTAAGTCAATTTTTCATGTAATCTAAAATACAGAGAAAGTGACGACCAGAATGCCTGCTTTGAAATTAACCGAAGACTTATTTCATAAAGATGTATTCAAATCGTTTGACTTTAAGGGTATGTAAAGTGATCGTTTTTCACATTGTCACCTGTTTTCGCGAACGGCAGAAATGTAATGTTGCGTTGTAAATGATTCTTCTTTGATCCAATTTACAAACTTGGCATAATTCTGCTAACTTTTAACAATACAAAATAATGATTAAATTAAAAAGTTATAAAATGTAAATGTTTAGTTTTTTTTTTAATTTCTTCTGTTGCAATGATTCTTGACGCCTGCAGAAAAACACCTCACGGTACATTATAGAAGAAGAAGAAGACACTGAGTCGGAATCTAGACTAGACTTGTCTTAACTTATGGAGGCTCCATAGGCCTAATCCTAGACAACCCTACTAGGACAAGTTAGAGTTGTATAAATCTCTCATTTTGAATGTTTATTTGTCCATTGTAGCCTGGTACAACCAATTTTCGATCAGCTAACTTTTTTTAAATTGCCGTGAAAGTCATACGTAAAGGACGAACAGCATCTATAAACGCTGAAATACTGTTCAACAACAATTTAGCGGTGAAAATATGCAAAAAATACAACCTAACCTCAAATCATGTTTTAAATATCCATTTTCTACGTAACTGACCTAATTTAACTAAACCGGAAGTTGCGCAACCTATTTTCGATCAGATGCTGATAAAGTATACTGCGCGTCATAGATAGCGTAACAAGATGTCATAAACCATTATTTTAGATATTAAACACAATATTTAACTTTCACTGACGTATAGACTTTTCAAAACCTATTTAAAGTGTATGTTAATGATAGTTTTGAAAGTTTACATGTGGAGGAAACACAGTTGGGGCACTAGAATGTGTCTTCTCTTCTAATGACCCTTACTGTTCTCAAAAATCGTAAAAGTATCCGTTTTGCCATGATAATAGGGTATTTATGACCAGTTAGTTGGTACGTGATTTTCAAAAATTCAAAGAGTGAAACATTCGGTAAATAATATTAATAAACTACAACTCCAAATATTTGAAAAAATAAGAAAAGTTAGTAAAGAGCCATATATACAAAGTCTCAATTTTTCTGTGAAGTATACTTTCCAAATATGGAAAAGTAGGTGGAGCCATATGAAATGATGCTGTCTGTCAGACAACACGCTTCAAACAAAAGAAAATGTTGGATTTAATATTTAAAACACATATTTACGATGTAAAATTTTGGGAATAGTGAAAATAACGAAAAATGATGAAAAATTTCCAGGGCCGATCGAATATTGGTTGTGATCGAAAATAGGTTGTGTCGGGATATATGTGTTGTTTTTATCTTTGACAGGAGAAAATACTGATGGTGTTAATAAAGAGATCTTAGATTTAGTACTGACAGCTAGGAATGCTAAAGAACAGATTAATGCTCTTAAAAAGGTACCATTGTCTTAAAGTTTAAGTGAGGTTTTAAAGTCTGCTTCCATGTACATGTACATGTTCAGCGGACTTTCAATTTTGTATATATAATCCCTATGTATAACCTCAGGAGCTTGACATTTTATATCATACTACGAAAATTCCCCCCTTACCTATAATAAAAACACCAGGAATGCAACGCGTCCAATCTCCAACTTCTCACCTACTAGTCAAATTCACCCTCAAAAGTCAACGAAACATCAATTGATCACAAAATCATTTAGCCATTCGATAAATTTCTGGAAAAATCATCAAATTTAGAGAATAGGGAAATATCATGGAAAATAAATAGAAAATAAGAAAACGTCATGCAAACATTTCATGGTGTCATTAAAAAATCTATTTTATGTATATTTTTATTTAAACCCATAAAAATGAATGAAAACATACATTCATGCATGAATCACAACTTTTAAATGTTGGGCTATGAAAATAAGATTTTTATTACGACAGGAGACTATCTCTGATTGTTTATTAATATTTCTCCCCCAGCAGTATAATATTGATAATTTACACATTTCCATGCGCAGTGTGATAATTGCATTTGTTTTATGTTATCCTTTATCTGTCATAACAAAAATATGTTATATCCTATAATATGTTATAGGAGGGGGGAGGGGTTAATTGCTGGATGTGGGGATCGAACCCATGACCTCCTGCATGCAAGTCAGACATTTTTCCTACTAAGCTAGATGGACCAAAGAATATTACAACATATACATTATATTCTATCCTGCTGCAAGTTTGTTTTAAATATTTCAGGTGAAGACAGTATACAAGATACATGTGACCACTTACTATCACACCTCACTGATGTGCAACAATGTTTTTATTTCTCATTCTCAAAGTATGTATATGATATGTGATAAATTTATTATGAAAATATTTGGCATTTTTTTTTGCAATTTACATTGATAGATTGGTCAAAAGTGTTTAAGTTAAATTTTTACTCTACTGTCTGTGGTGCATACATTAAACCTGCTGATTTAAATACTCACTGCAGTAGTTCTGTATTCACTATCCATAAAATAAGTTATATAATATAAGGATTATTAAACAAATATCTAGTGTATAAATCAGCAGGGTTAATGTATGAGCCACTGACAGTTAAATAAAAAATAACAATATTTCTAGTGATTATGATATGCATGCAATATTTTTGTTTCTGTGATTTTAACCTTAAGGTGAATGCTACTTCCTTTGATACCAATCTCTGCCTCTCTGATACTTAAAGACCTTTTTTTCTGATGATGAAGTGATAGAATTTATCAACTGCTCAATTAATACAAAATATAAATTTCAATAATTCTGTGTCAAATTAGTAAATGTCCAATTCATAAATTTTAAATTCTGTGTTGAATTAGTAAATGTTGTTTTTTCTCTGTAGGTTTGATCTTTCATTGGTGGAACAAAATCAAGTAGCACATCATATACTTGAAACAACTAAACTTGTCAATAGAGTATGTCAGAGATCTGTAGTTGCTATGACAACATTGAAACAAAATGGTTATTTGTATGATAAATCTAAATTTCCAAGTAAATTGTTACAGATAGATAGAGATGTTCTAAAAACAGGTATGCTATACTCTCTATGAGATTTTACTGCTCATATTTGTAAATTTTGAGTTATTTATTTCCAAAATTTCATTTCTAGATCTAAAAGAATAAATGCTATTGTATTTTTATTAATTTCTGATATAGGTGTAAGTTGATTCGAATGCTTTTTGTAATTAATTGATAATTAAATTTTCCCAAAAAATGTTATTGATAAAGGTGATATAAGTAAGGCTCTAGTTTGAAGTCCATTTGTAATCTTCTCAGGCGCTGGAAAAATTACTGAATTCTAACATTCATCCTCAAAATACTAAAATTTCATGTTTGTTTATCATGAATCTGGCAGAAATTCTTGATTGGAATTTATAATCTCATATGGAAAGAATGATAACAAACGTCTAGGATTTAGCTCTTAACCAACTACATGTACTTAGCACATACTTTCGCCAGTGACTGTCAACTGCCCTACATATATAAAAACTTTGATAGGAGGAAGAATGGCTGTAAAAATAACTTCATGACCAAGCTCCAAGAAAGTATGACTGGCCTGTGAATCAAACCTGCGACCCCTTTATCTGTAGACTTGCATACTACCAATTGAGCTAGCCCAGCGGCTTTATCTATTTCATGGACCATGGAAGTGTCACATACTATATATGCATTTTACATAATATATTTTTGTTTGTCTTTTAACAACTAGCAGGGTCTGTTATTGTTATTTAAAATATAATTGGTCATGTTAGCAACACTGATTTCAACAGAATGGTCTAGTTGTTTTATAGACCTTGATATATTTTATCTGTGAAATACATGGATGAAAGTTTTTGTATTTATAATGGTTTTAGTATTTTAACCCTTTACTGGTTGCGACATGTGTGAAAAGTAGCCATTTTTCACCATTATGCGCAAGGGCTATTTCAAGATAGTCTAATTTCATCATTAATTATCATACAGATATACAACTTGGCCAAGTTATTACCTAGGCGAATGTCTTTCAGAAAAACCAAGTTGAGCCCTTATCCCCATTACCATGGCAACCCTAGGGCGGAGTAAAAAAGGCAAAAATGCAATTTTTGCTCTTTTTCAACCCCACATTTGCGTTTCACACAGTAATACTTTCCAAAGTTGAGGTCTAAAGTGCCAGGTCTTTTCAGATACTGAAAACATGTTTTCTTATCAGCATTTGGCGCCATTTTTCTGCACTCAATGACCCCCGATTTTTTTTCTGGCGATGAGGGGCGCTGCGCCCCTTCAAACCCAAGCAACAAAGGGGGCACATTCCCCCCCTTCGGAACCCCCCTTCGGACATCTTTTTGGGAGGGAGGCGCACGAAAAAAGCTCATTTTTTGGAGACAACTCTCCTTAAGTGAAAGCCATTTTCAAGGCTGTGGCAGCCATTTTGGAGGGGGGGGGTCTAGACACATAAAAATGTGGAATTGAGCGGTTAAGGGTTAAAAATAACATACTTTATGTGGGGTATATGTCTGTCTTTTCTTGTTATACATTTATACATTAATAGTAGGTTTTCAATATTTTTATAATTTTCAACTTCCACCCATGTCCGTAATATTGTAATTATGGATGGGAGTTTCATTATGTTAACACAATATGTACACAGTTTTAACGACTAATTTATATCAGTACTGGATATTTGGTCCAGCAAAATGGATTTTTTTTAAAGGACTGAATAAAAGTTTAGTGGACAAAAAAGTTTGAGGGAACTGGTTTAAATAATTTTGTATTGAATATGGGAAATGTAAGCTGTAAAAATTGGTTGACTGTCAGACCACTCACATTCCAAAAACACTGGACTGACACTAATTTCATTAGACTCCGTCCACGGTCCTCTGGCTTAAAATCGAAGACTGGGTACTTAATTGAACAACTTGTATCATTCATTGCAACTTTTTTATTTTTTATTATAGGCTACAGATTTATATGAGTTATTATTTTAGAGTTATAAAAGTGAGTTAAAGATCTCAGGTAGTAGAGATATAAATGTATGGTGTAAGCATTGGTTAAAACCTGTCTTAGACGTACTTTGTGGACATAACAAATTACAGAAAAAACATATCATAGAGGTAACAGGTTATACTTTCTTCCCCCTTTGATTACTTCATGTACATTCTGTCTGTTCTGAAATACTATATCTAGATTTAAAATCTGTGTTCGCAGGTTTAGCAAAAAACAGTTGTAACCCAATATAAGGAAAGAGGGAGTTACCTCCGTTTTGTGCTAAATTGGCAA
Organism: Mactra quadrangularis; assembly: GCA_025267735.1. Classification (NCBI taxonomy): domain Eukaryota; kingdom Metazoa; phylum Mollusca; class Bivalvia; order Venerida; family Mactridae; genus Mactra; species Mactra quadrangularis. The sequence goes on from CM046296.1 coordinate 16,048,414, forward strand.
CTAAACTGATTATTTACTAACTTGATGTAATCAGAAAACTTCAACTGAATATGCCTGTTGAGAATCTAGCCTTAAATCTTCGTTTTTAGATTGAAGTTGGATGAAATGAGGATAGGAAAATTTGGTCGAAACTTGATCATCTTGAAAATGAGACTGAATGAAATGCCTTTGTCTTACTGGATAGTTTGTGTAATGGTTTTCTCCTATCCAATACAGTTTTTCACATACAATAGTTTATTATTTATCAAATTGTATATATCATTGTGATTTTCTACATTATATTCAGTATTTTTTACCAAAGATTTTAACCAATGAGCCATCTGCTATGAAGTATATAATACTAGAATTATCTAAACAGGATTGAAATTGTGACTCTCTTCATAATGAAGGTAAAATTCTTACAATTTACACTAATTTATTGAGATAATTACTATAATGGTAACATAAAGATAATATTTAAATATTAAACATAAAAGTGATTGAATTTTTATACGCCCGTTTTGAAAAAACGGTCGTATTATGTTATGCTGTTGTCCGTCTGTCCGTCCGTCCGTCTGTCCGTCTGTCCGTCTGTCCGTCCGTGGACAATTGCTTGTCCGGATGATAACTCAAGAAAGGATGAACCTAGGTTCCTCAAATTTTATGTGTTGATAGCCCTTGGGTGGAGGAGGTTCCCTATTGATTTTGAGACCCCAGGGTTAAAGGTCAAGGTCACTGGGACTTAAAATAGGTAAAACTTGTCCGGACAATATCTGAACCACCAATGTACCTAAGTTCACCAAATTTAATGTAAGAGTAGCCCATGTGTCAAAGATGTTCCCTATCGGTTTTGGGGCCCCTGCGTCAAAGGTCAAGGTCACAGTGGCATCATATGGGAAAAAAACTTGTCCTGACAATAACTTAACAACCAATCTACCTAGGATCACCAAATTTTATGTGAGAGAAGCCCATGTGTCAAGGATGTTCCCAATCGGTTTTGGGGCCCCTGGGTCAAAGGTCAAGGTCACAGGGACATCAAATTGAAAAACCTTGTCCGGACCATAACTCAACAATGCCTGTACCTAGGTTCACCAAATTTTATGTAAGAGTAGCCGATGTGTCAAAGATGCGCCCTATAGGTTTATGGGGCCCCAGGTTCAAAGGTCAAGGTCACAGGGGCATTATATGGAAAAACTTTGTCCGGACAATAAATGAAACACCAATGTACCTAGGTTCACCAAATTTCATGTGAGAGTAGCCCATGTGTCAAGGATATGCACTATCGATTTTGGGGCCCCTGGGTCAAAGGTCAAGGTCACAGTGGCATCAAATTGAAAAACATTGTCCGGGTAATAACTCACTAATGACTGTACCTAGGTTCACCAAATTTCATGTAAGAGTAGCCCATGTGTCAAGGATGTACCTTATCAGTTTTGGGAAAACAGGGTTAAGTTTAAATCTTAAACCAGAAGATATCAAATTACCAAGCTGTGACTTCAAATGTTCTATCAATATGTTTATAAAGTCAAAACGGCAAACAATGAAACACTTGTCCAGACAATAACTGAACCACCAATGTACCTAGGTTCTCCAAATTTAAGGTGAGGGTAGCCCTTGGGTAAAGGTTATGCCCTATTGGTTTTGGGGTTCCTGGGTCAAAGGTCAAGGTCACAGAGGCATCATATTGAAAATCCTTGTTTGGACAATAACTCATCAACTACTGTACCTAGGTTCACAAAATTTTATGTGAAGGTAGCCCTTATGTCAAGGATGTTCCCAATAGGTTTTTGGGCCCCAGACCCAAAGGTCAAGGTCACAGAGGGATCATATGGAAAAACCTTGTCCAGACAATAACTGAACAACCAATGTACCTAGGTTCACTAAATTTTATGTGAAAGTAGCCCATGTGTCAAGGTTATGCCCTATTGGTTTTGGGGCACCTTGGTCAAAGGTCAAGGTCACAGGGGCATCATATTGAAAAACATTGTCTGGATAATTACTCAACAATGATTGTACCAAAGTTCACCAAATTTCATGTGAGAGTAGCCCATGTGTCAAGGATGTACCTTATCAGTTTTGGGAAAACAGGGTTAAGTTTAAATCTTAAACCAGAAGATATCAAATTACCAAGCTGTGACTTCAAATGTTCTATCAATATGTTTATAAAGTCAAAACGGCAAACAATGAAACACTTGTCCAGACAATAACTGAACCACCAATGTACCTTGGTTCTCCAAATTTTATGTGAAAGTAGCCCATGTGTCAAGGTTATGCCCTATTGGTTTTGGGGCACCTTGGTCAAAGGTCAAGGTCACAGGGGCATCATATTGAAAAACATTGTCTGGATAATTACTCAACAATGATTGTACCAAAGTTCACCAAATTTCATGTGAGAGTAGCCCATGTGTCAAGGATGTACCTTATCAGTTTTGGGAAAACAGGGTTAAGTTTAAATCTTAAACCAGAAGATATCAAATTACCAAGCTGTGACTTCAAATGTTCTATCAATATGTTTATAAAGTCAAAACGGCAAACAATGAAACACTTGTCCAGACAATAACTGAACCACCAATGTACCTTGGTTCTCCAAATTTTATGTGAGGGTAGCCCTTGGGTAAAGGTTATGCCCTATTGGTTTTGGGGCTCCTGGGTCAAAGGTCAAGGTCACAGGGGCATCATATTGAAAATCCTTGTTTGGGCAATAACTCATCAACTACTGTACCTAGATTCACAAAATTTTATGTGAAGGTAGCCCTTTTGTCAAGGATGTTCCCAATAGGTTTTTGGGCCCCAGACCCAAAGGTCAAGGTCACGGAGGCATCATATGGAAAAACCTTGTCCAGACAATAACTGAACAACCAATGTACCTAGGTTCACTAAATTTTTTATGAAAGTAGCCCATGTGTCAAGGTTATGCCCTATTGGTTTTGGGGCGCCTTTGTCAAAGGTCAAGGTCACAGGGGCATCACATTTAAAAACATTGTCTGGGTAATTACTCAACAATGACTGTACCTAAGTTCACCTAATTTCATGTGACAGTAGACCATGTGTCAAGGATGTGCCTTATCAGTTTTGGGGAAACAGGGTCAAGTATAAACCTTCAACCAGAAGATATCAAATTACCAAGCAGTGACTTCATATGTTCTATCAATATGTTTATAAAGTCAAAATGGCAAACAATGAAACTTTTGTCAAGGCAATAACTGAACCACCAATTTACCTAGGTTCATTAAAGTCTATGTGAGGGTAGCCCTTGTGTCAAGGATATGCCCTTTTGGTTTTGGGGCTCCTGGGTCAAAGGTCAAGGTCACAGAGGCATCATATTGAAAAACCTTGTTTGGACAATAACTCAACAAGGACTGTACCTAGGTTCATAAAATTTTATGTGAATGTAGCCCTTGTGTTAAGGATGTTCCCAATAGGTTTTGGGGCCCCAGACCCAAAGGTCAAGGTCACAGAGGCATCATATGGAAAAACCTTGTCCAGACAATAACTGAATAACCAATGTACCTAGGTTCACTAAATTTTTTTAGGAGAGTAGCCCATGTGTCATGGTTATGTCCTATTGGTTTTAGGGCCCCTGGGTCAAAGGTCAAGGTTACAGGGGCATCATATTGAAAACATTGTATGTGTAGTAAATCAACAGTGATTGCACTTAAGTTCACCAAATTTCATGTGAGAGTAGCCCATGTGTCAAGGATGTTCCCTATTGATTTTGGGGCCCCTGGGTCAAGTTTAAACCATCATCCAGAAGATATCAAATTACCAAGCAGAGACTTCAAATGTTCAATCAATATGTTAACAAAGTCAAAATGGCAGACCATGGAAATAATGCTATATTTAATAAGTAAAATGAATTTAGTTCACCAAATTTTATGTGAGGGTAGCCCATGTGTTAAGGATGTTCCCAATTGGTTTTGGGTCAAAACTGGGTCAAAGATCTAGGTCACAGGGGCATCATATGGACAATCCTAGTTCGGACAATAACTAAACAATGATTGTACCTAGTTTAACCAAATTTTATGTGGATCAGCCCATTTGTCAAGATGTAATGTGTTGATAGCTCTTTGGTATTTGATGTTCTCTTTTGATTTGGAAACCCCAGGGACAAAAGTCAAGGTCACAGGGACTTAATTCATATTGAAACATTTTCCGGACAGTAACTCAATAATAATTGTACCTACATTGTAGGTTTTCCAAATCTTATTTAAGGGTAGCCTTAATGTCTAGCATATGCCCCTTTGGTTTTAGGTCCCTGTGTTAAAGGTTAAAGTCAAAAGAAAAATCATGAGGAAAAACCTTGTCCAACAACCAACTTTACCTAAGATCACCAAATTTTATGTATCAATACTCTTTGGGTCAAGGGCGAGAACTTTTGGTTCTGAGGCCCCAGGGTCAAAGTCACTGGAAGTTTGTATGGGAAAACTTTGTGTCGGTGATAAATCAACCATGGCTGTACCTAGGTTCTCAAAATCTTTGCTTTGGATAGCCCTCCTGTTAAGAATGGGACCTATTCTGAGATCCTGGGGTCATTGGTCAAGGTCACCGGGACTTTATATGAGATAGAACACAGCATGGACTGCACACGGGCGTATAATGCCCCGCCCAGCGGAGCTCTTGTTATTATTGAATTAGATGTCAACATTAATTTTTTATCTTTATAACTGAATTCGACATCATGTGATATAATTACATGTATTAAGTCTATTTTGCCCAACATTCAATCAATGATCATTCTCGTGGATTGGGAATCTAATATGTAATTAAGAGGGTGTTTGTTCAAAGCTCTAAAAATTTATTCAATAATATTCGTTTTTTTACTCATGTAATTCATGTGACAATGTTCATGTTCAGGACTCTGGTAATTCATGTTTTAATGTTCATGTTCAGGTCTCTCGTAATTCATGTGACAATGTTCATGTTCAGGACTCTGGTAATTCATGTGACCATGTTCACGTCTCTGGTAATTCATGTGACAATGTTCATGTTCAGGACTCTGGTAATTCATGTGACAATGTTCATGTTCAGGTCTCTGGTAATTCATGTGACAACGTTCATGTTCAGGACTCTGGAAATTCATGTGACCATGTTTAGGTCTCTGGTAATTCATGTGACAACGTTCATGTTCAGGTTTCTGCTAATTCATGTGATAATGTTCATGTTCAAGACTCTAGTATTTCATGTAACAATGTTCATGTTTAGGACTCTGGTAATTCATGTGGCAATGTTCATGTTCAGGACTCTGGTAATTCATGTGACAATGTTAATGTTCAGGACTCTGGTAATTCATGTAACAATGTTCATGTTCAGGTCTCTGGTAATTCATGTGACAACGTTCATGTTCAGGTCTCTGGTAATTCATGTGATAATGTTCATGTTCAAGACTCTGGTAATTCATGTGACAATGTTCATGTTCAGTAGTCTGGTAATTCATGTAACAATGTTCATGTTCAGGACTCTGATTATTCATGTGACAATGTTCATGTTCAGTAGTCTGGTAATTCATGTAACAATGTTCATGTTCAGGACTCTGGTAATTCATGTAACAGTGTTCATGTTCAGGACTCTGGTAATTCATGTTTTAATGTTCATGTTCAGGACTCTGGTAATTCATGTGACAATGTCCATGGTTAGTACTCTGGTAATTCATATGACAATGTTCATGTTCAGGACTCTGGAAATTCATGTAACAATGTTCATGTTCAGGTCTCTGGTCATTCATATGACAACGTTCATGTTCAGGACTCTTGTAATTCATGTAACAATGTTCATGTTCAGGTCTCTGGTAATTCATGTGACAATGTTCATGTTCAGGACTCTGGTAATTCATGTGACAACATTCATGTTCAGGACTCTGGTAATTCATGTAACAATGTTCATGTTCAGGTCTCTGGTAATTCATGTGACAACGTTCATGTTCAGAACTCTGGTAATTCATGTAACAATGTTCATGTTCAGGTCTCTGGTAATTCATGTGACAACGTTCATGTTCAGAACTCTGGTAATTCATGTAACTACATTCATGTTCAGGACTCTGGTAATTCATGTGACAATGTTCATGTTCAGGTCTCTGGTAATTCATGTGACAACGTTCATGTTCAGGACTCTGGAAATTCATGTGACAACGTTCATGTTCAGGTCTCTGGTAATTCATGTGACAATGTTCATGTTCAGGTCTCTGGTAATTCATGTGACAATGTTCAGGTTCAGGTCTCTGGTAATTCATGTGACAATGTTCATGTTCAGGACTCTGATAATTCATTTGACCATGTTCAGGTCTCTGGTAATTCATGTGATAATGTTCATGTTCAAAGCTTCGGTAATTCATGTGACAAAGTTCATGTTCAGGGCTCTGGTAATTTATGTAGCAATGTTCGTGTTTGGGACTCTGGTAATTCATTTAACAATGTTCATGTTCAGTAATCTGGTAATTCATGTGACAATGTTCATGTTCAGGACTCTGATTATTCATGTGACAATGTTCATGTTCAGTAGTCTGGTAATTCATGTGACAATGTTCATGTTCAGTAGTCTGGTAATTCATGTGACAATGTTCATGTTCAGGACTCTGGTAATTCATGTGACAATGTTCGTGTTCAGGATTCTGGTAATTCATGTAACAATGTTCATGTTAGTAGTCTGGTCATTCATGTGACAATGTTCATGTTCAGGACTCTGGTAATTCATGTGACAATGTTCATGTTTAGGACTCTGGTAATTCATGTGACTTTGTTCATGTTCAGGACTCTGGTAATTCATGTAACAATGTTCAAGACTCTGGAAATTCATGTAACAATGTTCAGGACTCTGGAAATTCATGTAACAATGTTCAGGACTCTGGTAATTCATGTTTTAATGTTCATGTTCAGGACTCTGGTAATTCATGTTTTAATGTTCATGTTCAGGACTCTGGTTATTCATACAACTATGTTTATATTCAAAGCTCTGTTAATTCTATTTGGTTATAATGCCATATCAGCCCTGAATTTTAAGCCCAATTTTGTTCAGTATATTAATAAATTATTTGTTTCCATTTTTCAGAGGTTAGATAAGACTATTGATGATAACAAAGAAATTTTGAGGAGCAAGGTGAGTTGTCAGGTATGTGCAAATAACTGTAAGAAATATATTTTTGGCCATATTCGAAATATAAAAGTTAAAAGTAAAAGTGGGGTTTAAAGTCTGCTTCCACATACATGAGCAGCCGACTTTACAATCATGTACAATAACTCCTGATCACTGTAATCACCCTCAGGCAGGCAATCCCTCACAGCACCCATTTACACCTGGGTGGAGTGGAACAATTGTTGGTAAATTTCTTGCTCAAGGAAATTAGCAGTGCCCCTAGTGGGGATCAAACTGTGGGTTGCTCGCAAGACTGTAGCAAAGTGCATTGTTATGAGAGCGTAATTATTAGTCTTGCGGTCAAGCCTCAAAATGATCATACATACTAGGGCTGCAACGATTCGATACATCGAAACTCGATTGCAAGGGTGCCGATTCGATTTCGATTCGGGACCCGCAAGTTTCGATTCGATACTGACTTTTAAAGTGTCTACATAAGTTATAACGATAAAAGCAAAGGCGCGCCTAAAAGTCAAAGTATACGTTGACAGTGAAACTGGGTTTCACTTTGTTACATTTCTGTTAAATTTCTATTGCGATTTTGTGTTGCATGATTAGAAACTCTGTTCCAAATATACATTCTACAGTAAGCCCCGATCCTCCGCCAATTGGGTGGGTGTGATTGAATTTTACCTGATCTGACAATCTAGAAGATTTTAGGCTCCGCATGAGCAAGTCAAGTTTTGTTGTTAGTTTATTCAAATTTAAATAGTTTTGCATGCACAGTGTATGTTTAACTAATATGTACGATAGTATACCAAGAACTGCATCTTTCTACAATTTATGATCTATGCTGTCTTTACTTTTTAAGTCGATATTACATTAATAATACATTTTCGCAACCTTTACATTCGTACCCAATCCATTTCGTACTTGAATAAAGCAAATATAAAAAAATATCAGATTTTCGAGTTTCGTGTTATCCAATTTTAGTAACACATTTAATTAAATAATATTATTTAGTTATAAGCTCAAATATATGTATAAATGCATATTTGTAGTAAGTTGTATTTATGAAAGAATCGAATCGAAAAAAATCGAATCGAAAAAAAATGTATCGAATCGACTTTCCGGTGAATCGTTGCAGCACTAATACATACATGTATATCATGTTGTTATTGCAGCTTCTAACCTGACAATTATGTATTAAGTTTTATGTCTGGATGTATGTGACAGTTCATTATTATATGAATCAATACAAAGGGTGATAACTTATGTTAACTGAGTGAAATAAGAAGCTATCTTCAGCTGCTATTTTCTTATGTATAAAAGAAGACTATCACTATTAGATTTTAAAATTAGAAACTAACGTCTGGGAGTAAAGTTTTTGTGGGGTTTGCCTGACAAAGCAACTTACAGATAGTTTTGTTAGATTTTATTCAACCGTTATTAGTGCATAATTAACCCTGCTGATTTAAATATTTAACATTTGTTAGATCTTTCCATGCATAGGTACGTATAACTATTTTATTGATTGTGAGAACTGTAGTGGGTGTTTATATCAGCAGGGTTAATGTATTTGCCTCTTAAACTTCAATAAAATTTATCAATACATGTTTTTGTGTCAACAATACCTTTTACTTGTACCGCGCTTCACATTTACATAAAGTGAAATTTGCAGTTAACCCTAGTCATGTATATTACACTTAATAACAGTTTCTCCTGGGTTCTCACTAAATTCTGTGGGGTTGTGAAACTTTAACACTATTTTGTGTTTTATTGGAAATATTGCCATTTTAATTGATTATAGACATGCTGTCCTACTTGCCTAAATTTTGTTTCTTATTTTCAGATTACTCAGGATACTGAAGTTGACCAACAGAAAAAGGACTGGGACAATAACTGTGATAGAAATGAAGTGCCAACGTTGAGAACAATGTTCCTGGATACACACAATTATCAAGAATATGTTCTTACAATACTTAAACATTCAATTGCACACAAATATAAACATATGATGTTGAATTTAGGATATAATATGGAAGACAAGTGTTTCAAGCTTTTGAAGGATGGACAAGATTGGAAATCTGCTGAAAGTCATTATATTTTACCTTCTGTTTTAGTGCAACAAATGAAGAAAACATAATACATGTAGCTACTATGAGTTAAACTTGTCGATTCTTTGTATGTTGATTCGTGTATTGCTGATTAATTAGCTGGAATGATATTTCTCATCATTTTTTTACATTTCATTTCAACTTCAAATCAGAAAGGGAACAAATAAGTATGTTAAAGAATTGGGATAACAAAGTTAAAAGAATATAATGCACAATGTTCTATAGAGACATCAAAAGGTCTAAAAACTTTGATTCACCAATTAAAAACACTGCAAAACGATTCACAATTTTATTTTGACATCTTCTTTCTCAGTACAACATAGGGGTAAGGTGCATTCGGAACATCCTCAGCCATTTGCTACACAAATAACCTCGGACGTATTTAGGCGCCTTTTTTAAACTATGTAAACAAATACAAGATCGTTTAGGCGATGTCTGAAGTTCCGTTTTTAATCTGTAAATTTAAAATTACACAGTTCAATGATACTGATGAACAATATTTGCTTCAATTTAAAATGAATAAATATGTTTAGACAAAGATCTGTGTGTAGACTACAAGAACTATTTTGCGTAACCGTTACGTGCTTCGCCTCACGTAGGTAGTAAAATCACCAAAATTCGGTGAAGACCCCCAACGAATCCTTCCGAGATTATTCATTTATGAAAGGTCGAGGGTGTTTTCTGTATGGGGTATGGTGGTAAAAGATATGCTTGATTTATGTCAATAATAAGTTCTGGTAATTAATTGAGTGCATGACTACTATAATAATAATAAATATTCAAACTCCCCGCAGTGGTTATCTCCCTTTATCAAATCAATAACCACTGCCACCACAAGTAAAATTCGTCCCTCAGAGAGCCGAAGAACTTTTTTCATCTTTTCTTTTACAATTCAATATTTTCAATAATTTAAGTCTTCTCTTAGTAAAATATGATGTTCAAAGTATATAAAGATAAAAAAATAGTTGAATTATCAATTTGTAGAAATAACTGTGACATAAGCAATAAGCACTGTGAGAGGTTAAGGCAATCTATAAATTGATAGCATCACTAGCGTCATGTGGTTTACGTGGCGGCAGTGATTAAGTAGCAAAGCATGACGTAAGCACTGTGAGGAGTTTGTATAATATTATGATCATGATTACCTCCCCTGAATTATCTCTCAAACACACAATGGCTGTGTTACCTGCCACGATGTTATCTATCATAATGCATTTGCAACCAGGTAGACGTCCTATCTGGCAATCATGGATGATTCCTTCTATTAAATTTGCCAATAATGTTGATTGCTATCCGTATAGGTAGATTGTGTTACTACTTTGAAATGGACAAACTAGTTCAATGTACTGGTAAAAGCAGTGTTCACAGTAAGTGATAAGATGAGCCAATTACGTACACTTTTGGTATACTGTATAGTATGTTTTGATGAACTGTGTTGACTCCAAACGCAGAACAAAACTTGCCATTCTATGATGAATAAGTAAACATTCTGATTCAGTCTATCTTGTCATCCGAATGTTTAAATCTACTGGATTATCTCGTATGAATTCCTTTCTACATGTATATTACTTATATATCATATGTGTAACATGAATATTATAATGACACTGGCTATGGTGCAATATACTAGTGTATTTTTGGTCATTCTGATCCAGTTTATCTTGTGGTCCCAATGTTTGTATCTTTTGTATGCATATTTTGAATATTGGATCAATATAACAACACTGGCTATGATGCAATATACTACAGAAACAATAGTTGATCTATTTAACACTTTAACACAAGTCAAAAGGATAATAAACATAACTATGATAAGATATTTGAAAATGTATATAATATCGTACATAATTCTACAATATTTTTAATTGAATGGCCAAAAAAATGTTATTGATAATGCTTCTGCCTTTTTACTTATGATGATTTTACCGCAAGTTTTTTTTTGTGGAAAGCGCCACATAACTGTCTCCAAGATAACCAATGTGACAAATGATAGTAGAACACCCCAGTTTTGCTGTCCAGAGCTAATGCTAAGCGCTAAAACTACTTACTGTTTAGTCTGTCAGATACCCTAATAGACCAACGTCCAATACTGTTCTTGGTACACTTGCCTGTTGAGTCGGAGATTCGAACCCTTTTCATACCACAGTACAAGTATTTCCAAATTTCTTACAAAAATCAACGACATTCACAAAAAACGAAAATAGGAAGAAATAATTTCATGTTTAGATGCATTTGATTTTTTTAATGGAGTCCCCCTAGAAATTCGCCAATAGTTTTCATTCGCAAAATGCCGGTATAAAATTAATATTAAATACATTTTAATACTTTGAATAAAACCAGATAAAATTATTGTTGCACTGTCACGGTGCAAAATATTTCTTAGTCTTACTAAGTAAAACATGAAAAACTATATAAAATCGTTTTATTTTACTACAAGGTCAATATTTAGTGACTCAGATAGAGTCACGTGGTGATGTAGAACTTGCCTTTGTTTGGAATAGAACTGTGGAATAGAACACGTTCTGCTGTGGAAGGAAAAGTCAAGAGTTGATCTTCTACTAGATGATTTAAACAAATTTACTGAAAGGTATGTACACTAACAGGAGAATTAATAAAAACATTTGTGGCTCTATCTTTGTATATATTTTGAAAATCATATAATTTTTATGCGTTTTGACTGGTCCCCTGGTTGGGACAACTTAGGAAAGGTAGTCTCCCTTATTTTGCGTGTAACACCACTAAATTTTTATAGGGTGTAACACCACTAAATTTTTATAGGGTGTAACACCACTAAATTTTTATAGGGTGTAACACCACTAAATTTTTATAGGGTGTAACACCACTAAATTTTTATAGGGTGTAACACCACTAAATTTTTATAGGGTGTAACACCACTAAATTTTTATAGGGTGTAACACCACTAAATTTTTATAGGGTGTAACACCACTAAATTTTTATAGGGTGTAACACCACTAAATTTTTATAGGGTGTAACACCACTAAATTTTTATAGGGTGTAACACCACTAAATTTTTATAGGGTGTAACACCACTAAATTTTTATAGGGTGTAACACCACTAAATTTTTATAGGGTGTAACACCACTAAATTTTTATAGGGTGTAACACCACTAAATTTTTATAGGGTGTAACACCACTAAATTTTTATAGGGTGTAACACCACTAAATTTTTATAGGGTGTAACACCACTAAATTTTTATAGGGTGTAACACCACTAAATTTTTATAGGGTGTAACACCACTAAATTTTTATAGGGTGTAACACCACTAAATTTTTATAGGGTGTAACACCACTAAATTTTTATAGGGTGTAACACCACTAAATTTTTATAGGGTGTAACACCACTAAATTTTTATAGGGTGTAACACCACTAAATTTTTATAGGGTGTAACACCACTAAATTTTTATAGGGTGTAACACCACTAAATTTTTATAGGGTGTAACACCACTAAATTTTTATAGGGTGTAACACCACTAAATTTTTATAGGGTGTAACACCACTAAATTTTTATAGGGTGTAACACCACTAAATTTTTATAGGGTGTAACACCACTAAATTTTTATAGGGTGTAACACCACTAAATTTTTATAGGGTGTAACACCACTAAATTTTTATAGGGTGTAACACCACTAAATTTTTATAGGGTGTAACACCACTAAATTTTTATAGGGTGTAACACCACTAAATTTTTATAGGGTGTAACACCACTAAATTTTTATAGGGTGTAACACCACTAAATTTTTATAGGGTGTAACACCACTAAATTTTTATAGGGTGTAACACCACTAAATTTTTATAGGGTGTAACACCACTAAATTTTTATAGGGTGTAACACTATTTTTGGTGGTGTGATGCCTATTTATTACTTACTCATACACTTAATTAATATTTCTTTCTTTACACTGACAATTCATTCGTTTGAACGTCTTTTCGAACAAATCAAGCCTTTTTCATAGTACAATAAATGATTTTTTGACACAAAAATGTCCTTTTCGTATATTAGTGTACTTTCTAATACCTATTCGCCTGTGTAAGTCCTTTTTGCCTCGAATTGAACGTCTTTTCGCTCAAATTCAGCCCTTTTCATTGTATAATAAATGATTTTGTTGACGAAAAAATGTCCTTTTCGTATTTTAGTGTACCTTTTAGCGCCTTTTCGCCGGTAAAAGTCCTTTTTGCCTCGAATTAAAAGCCTTCTTGCTCAAAGTCAGTCCTTTTCATAGTATCATAAAAGATTTTTTGACGAAAAAAATGTCTTTTTATTATATTAGTGTACTTTCTAGCGCCTTTCCGCCGGTAAATGTCCTTTTTGCCTCGTATTGAATTCTTTTCGCCCGCATTTAATGCATGAACGGATGCAAAAATGTCCTTTTCGTATATTAGTGTGCTTTTAGCGCCTTCTCGCCGCTAAAAGTCCTTTTTGCCTCGAATTGAACGTCTTTTCGCTCAAATTTAGCCCTTTTCATAGTATAATAAATGGGTTTTTTTTAAGAAAAAATGTTCTTTTCGTATATAAGTGTACTTTCTAGCGCATTTTCGACGGTAAATGTCCTTTTTTGTCTCGTATTGAAGTCTTTTCGCCCGCATTAAGTCCTTTTCATACTCTATCTAATGCATGAACGGATGCAAAAATGTCCTTTTCGTATAATAGTGTACTTTTGAGCGCCTTTTCGCCGGTAAATGTCCTTTTTTGCCTCGTATTGAAGTCTTTTCGCCCGCATTAAGTCCTTTTCATACTCTATCTAATGCATGAACGGATGCAGAAAGGTCCTTTTCGTATATTAGTGACGTTTTTGCGCCTTTTCGTCTGTAAAAGTCCTTTTTGCGTCAAATATAAAGGTTTTTTTGCCGGATTTAAGTCCTTTTCATACCCTATCCAGAGTTTGAAAAGACGATAAATGTCCTTTTCGTATATTAGTGTCCTTTTTGCGCCTTTTCGCCGGTAAATGTCCTTTTTGCGCCTTTTCGCCCAAAAAGTCCTTTTCGTATATTAGTGTAACCCTAGATATCTATGTATCTGGTCGTAATGAAGGGAACTCAAAGCGCACTCGACATACTAGGAAGAACCAGAGACATAGATATCTATATGTCTCTGAAAGAACTGATAGACGATGATGAAATTTTAACCGGAAATAACATTCGTAAAGTTTTTGACCGTTTTCGGATTTCCTAGTTTCTATTTTTAGAAAAATACGTCAACTTCCGGAACACGTCAAACGCGCTTTGTCAGAGCTCGCCAAAAAATCATAACAAACTTACGTTACAGAGCTTAAATTCCGGGATTATTTTTGGTAATTTTTTAATAAACGTTTTAATTATTTAATAATTTGTTCGGAATTACTGATATTCTTTTATTAATTTTACTGTCATTACGAATTGCGTGTTAACTTTGTTTATCCATGGGTGTTTTCTTTGGTCATATGACAACCGACAAACATAATCTTAAGTAGCTAGATCTAAATATAGCGTTTATGTTGCAATGTTTATGTAGATCTGTACACTCTGTTTTCAGTGACGTGGTCGAGACTGATGTCATTTGTTCCAACACAAACTCTAAGTGAGGATTGACCTAGATCTACCTCTAGTAAAATGTCGGGTCAACCAGCTGTCCTAGACTTGCTGTTTGATCAGTCTGAAGGGATTCTATCTAAGGAGCTACCCGAGATCCAGACATTGGACTTCGTAAGAATATATTTATTATAATTGATTAGTTAGCTCTATTGTGAATTCTGCTAGGAAGTGGCTGTTTCCTTTTATCTTCAATGATAAAATTTCTTTACTGATTAGTCATCGCTTGCCTTGTGTTTTCCTTAGATTTCTGTATGGTCAGCTGACATCGAGTATATACTGTTGCATCATTTATTCTCTAGAATATACTTACTTTTGTTCAGTTGTATGTTGTGTATCTGTGTGTTAACATCATCATCATGGATATCTCAACAATGTTTACATATCTAGTCGATGATAATTATTGTGACTATGAAAACGAAGACAGTGATTGGATCTTAAAAGTATTGAGAATTAAAATAATTTATCTCATATTTCTTGTTGAATAAAAAAACTATTTGAAAAAAAATTTGCTACATCATTTTTGAAACATAAATTTATTGTGATTTCAAAGTCTATTTCTTTGTTAAAAATTATTTGTACACATGCAGTTCATTCTACAAAATAATGTTATTACTGAAAAAATAATTTTGTAGACATCAGCAACATTAAAATTTAAATCAATTATTAATCCATTTCAAGCTACATGTATGGTAGAAAATGCGGTGCATATCATTGAATTTCTTATATTGTCACAAATTAACTTGTTAGTCGTTACCTACAAGATTCACCTGAAAATCATTCATGATTGTGATTGAACTTTTATTCCTTCTTGTTATAAAACTTAATTTTGTTTGCATTACTATTTTCCAAACAAAGAAAAGAGTAGTTCCTGTGTTGAATTATTTTACATTAAACTATTATTAATTTAAATAAAGAAACCATGGCATACTGTGTACTTACTATCTTTGTTGTTATATTTTCAGTCTAGCCTTGGTTTGACAGGAGACTTTAATGACCTTTTCAACAATGATCTGCTTGATTGCTTAGAAAATTCCAAGGCACCAATCAACCCTACCATTACAGATCATGATTATGTAATGCAACCAGCGAGATCCCCAGCAGCCAGCAGTGACAGTGGCGTATCAATCGATTCTGGTGGAAATTCTCCTAGAAGTACCGAAACAGATTTACTTAATATGTGCTCTGACATTGGAAGCATGTCTGGTTCACCTAAAAATGATTTACAGTTCAACAGTGAACTCAGTCCAGTTAATTACAGGGACCAGCTATCATGTAGTCCTGATACCACTGGCAATACAGACATGGACAATTTTGAACTTGAAAACTTCGATTTTACTGACATTCAAAATGTGAACTTTGATACAATAGATCCTAGCAGTATTCTTGGAGATGGTAGTAGTGCTATGGATGAAGATATATCCATTGATTTAGGTATAACTGTTATATGATTGAATTATTAGCTTCTACATTACAGTAAATTTATCAGATTTTATTGTCATGTGAATGCAACACTGCTGACTTCTCTTACTTGATTTTATTTTCAAAAATTACTGTTTTTTTTCTTCATTTGTAAAATCAATTTCATGGTGTACTTTGTCTTACTACTTTTTTTTTACTGTATTAAGTATTTGGTACTATTCTGTATTATTAATTGAGTTTATCTTATATCAGAGAACTCATAAGGGTATTGCCTTTATCCTTTTGGCATGAATAGACATGTTTGTTGACCAAAAGTCTATACCTCCAACCAATTTATCAATTTAAGATTGAGGTTGAGTTTTTATGCCTTGATATTAATAATGATGCATTGTGAAATTGGTCTCTGAAGTTTCATGGTTAAGTATCATCAACAACACCCACTTGATAGAAATTTCAATGAAATCAGTTCAATTTTCTGTTGGCTCGTAAAAGCATGTAGAATGTCATGAAATTTATCTTTCATAATTTATTTAGATGATTCATTTTGCCTGTTCATAGGTTTTCTCTCTTTTTCATTTAATGATTTTGATCATGACTGATCATTGCTATGTCATGTACTATGTTGTGTAATAGGTTTATAATATTTAGAAATGTAAATTGAAATTATCTCCTTTATTTTTATTAGGAAATCATTCAGATCTTATCACCTTTGACACAACAACAAACACAGCTGTCACATCAGATGGTATGGAAACAAAAACTATCAAAATAATTAAAGTGAATCCATCCTGCGACACATTACCATTCACAATGAAAGACGTATCAACAGAAGCTAAAACCTCTGGTAGTTTCCCTGAGTTAAGACTAACTGATGAAGAGATAGACCTTCTATCTAAGGAAGGAGTTACATTACCCACTGATATGCCACTCACCAAAGAAGAAGAAAGAGTTCTGAAAGCTGTACGAAGAAAAATAAGAAATAAGGTAGGAGCATTAAGGTTTTTGTATTTCTGGTCAAGGGTGTGAAATTCATATGCCTGACTTGTCCGACTCGTACATTTATGTCTGCGGACAAGTCAATATTTCTATCCCACATGTCTGTGGACAAGTAATATGTGTTAGCTGAAATATACTACATTCTACATGTATCATAGCTTAACGTAACAATACTGATTATGTTTACTTATAACAAAAAAAGTTAGTGCTTGTTTGTATTATTTAAACACAATGATAGAATATTTGGGTTTTTCTTATACAGTTACAAAAAGATCTACAGTGAATAACATAAGAATGTGTTAAACTTGTACTTTAAAAGAAAATTAATTGGTGTTATATTCACCCATTTAGGTGCAGTCAAGTTCAATAGCTGATACACAAAATTTGACCAAATTTTTAAATGAATTAAATACTAGACTAAGTTTACTTGCCTGATAATGTAGAATTTCCAAATTAATCATCAGTTGAACTTATGTTACATAATAGTTTTGCCATTAAGTTGTTGCTGATTTCCATTGTACATTAGTATTATTATTCATTCATCTACATGCATAAAGATGTGGATAAAAGATATTATTAATTGAGTTGTTCCGTGCTGTTTTAGGTTTCAGCCAAAGAAAGTAGAAAGAGAAAAATGGACTATGTTGATGGCTTAGAAAAAAGAGTGAAAAAATGTACTCAAGAAAATCAATCATTACACAAAAAAGTTGAAACTTTGGAAAAACAGAATGTGTAAGTGTTCTATATCTATAAGTTATGATAGTGCTTTTATGAATTCAAATTATCTACACAAGTCTGATGTCTATTATATTTGTTTACCGCTGTTTATGAACACACTAGTAATATATCAAAAGACATGTTATTAAGGCTTAGTGCAGTCATCGCCACTAATTTTCTCCCATTTCAGTAGCTTATTGTGATACATTGAGGTAGCAAAAAATCAGCTAGTCTGTCTTTATGTTATAATTCTTTTTTCGATAGCCTAAATACAATTTTACTAGTTCTCGACTAGTATAGGTTAAAGAGATGACTTTGAATGCGGTTTCAATTGAAGCAGTTATGTTAGATTACAGCTTCATAAGGGATGGGCCATTTCAAAATTAATTCATGGGCATCAAATTCCTGATCATTTGATAAACAGTAATGGTATTAATACCCTGTAAATAGGTATATACAAAATATATTTTTTACAGTAATATACTAAATGATGTAATAAAACCAAGTACATGTATTCACTTTATATGTTTATTTATTTTTACAGGACACTGATAAACCAATTAAAGAAACTACAGTCAGCACTCAAACTGAAATCTACAAAAACAGCTCAAGCATCAACATGTGTTATGGTAAGTAATCTTTTATTTCTTGATAGTTTGTTACTTTGTTGCTTTTTATGTCATATAAAATCGGACATTTAAATCTGCTCTAACAGTTTGTGTGTATGTTGGTCAATAAAAATTTAATTTAGAGTACATATGATATGATAACGCAAACCCTATGTTTGACTTTTATTTACTGGATCAATGTTTGATACTCAAACTTTTAAAGCTTGAAAGTCTGTAGTAGTTCTCATTGATAACAATGTCACAAAAAAGAATGTACCACCTATAATTATTGTAAAAAGCAAAACATGCTGATATATCGACCCATTACAAATTTTCAACTGTGCTTAATTTATTAACTTTTTACTATCATGTTATTACTTGCTACATTTTATGTTTATTGATTATGCTAATAAAATTTTGATTTTACTATTTTCAGGTACTACTGTTGTCATTTGCATTTTTGATTGTTCCAAATTTCAACCCATTCCGAGATTCAGATTCAATGGATGATATCAAATCATCTCCTTTACCTGGCAAATCTCGAAGTCTACTTCAGAAATCAGGAGATGGAGCGTTACCGGGTGATGACAACCCGTATGGTATCACAGCACGCCCCCAAACATTCTGGGAGCAAACAAAATCACCAGCTGTAGCAGAGATGGTTCAAGATGGAGAAATTCAAGAGTTGGAGCTAGATAGTATGGAATCTCAGGTTAATAAACATGATAAACAATCCATCCCTGAAGCTCAGGAGAAGATAGTTTACGTACAGATAGAACAAAATGTTGAACCACCTGACATTGAATCTAATGTTACTTACGTATCAAGTGAAGCTGACTATAAGACTGTTAGTGAACAAAAAGTTAAAGTTCAGGAAAATGACAATGCAAAAAGACGTGACCTTTGAATACTTTGATGTATTGTAGATTTGTGTTTCTTTGCATGTGAGAGTATGTGTGACCTTTGTGTCTTTGCTGCTGGTCTGAACTAGGTCAGTGTGACACAGTAAGGTTGATATTGTATGCATAGTTGTCTTGTCTTGAAGTTATTTCAGAAAATGTGCATAATATCTTGACTGTGTACTGTGACAGTGGGATAAAGATGAGAGATATGTAATGGATGTAAGTTTTCAGAACTAGTCCTGATTTTCAGGTTTTTTTGAGGCCTGAGTTAGTGTTCTATTCCTATGTAGACACTTCTAAAATCATGTACATGTATTTCAGGATTTTGAAAATTTTAGACTCGTCCATAAATGATAGAAATTGATAAGGATTTTATTGCTAGTGGGACGTACAATCTTATTTTAACAAGGCGGACCGTAATCTACATTAAACCTTGAAAATGATTGATACCTTGATAACTCATTTACAAACAAAATGTTACTGTGCATCAATAATGCTCAAGAATACTCACTGACGTAGATCCATATAACTTGGGTTGGAAATACTGTATATAAAATTGAACTTAAGTTTCTTGTATGAGAGATCCATATATTGTGCTAGTATCTGCACCTGATACTTGTTATCATTGTTGACTTGTTTTAGAATTGTTACTACTTTATATTTAAGAACCCCAGTAATTAGAAAATTAACTTACAATAATTTAACTTTTTTTATTTTTAAAGAATATTAATCAAGTAAAGTGTCATGAGTTTCTTTCGATGACCTTTATCTAATACATAAGATATATACTACATATAGTTATAATTTAGCCGATGTTGCTAAATTTGTAAATGGATTTCATCTTATATGAGATCTATTTAGTATAGAAGCATGAAAGGTGTGTGCCTACATTTTAAATTTAATGTTGTTAATGTCAACTGATATTAGTTACTATCGTACTTATAGTGTATTCTCTCTCTCTATTGTTCTGACAATGACTTGGTTATAAAAAAGGCAGTTACTTAGTGAGGATGAGAGTCTAGTACTGTTGAACTCCAAGAATAATTGTTAATAGGTGAACTGGCTGCCTTTCTGACCCAACTAATGAAAAGGAATCAAAAAACTTATTCCAGGTATACATTGTTTAATTTTTTTTAAATTGAATTGATTCATTCATCTATTTGTACTTATTATGATCTAAAGATACTTATGTTGTATTGTTGCAATAGTGTTAAATTTTGTTTCATGAATAAGAATTTAGTTTTAACTCATTACCATGTATATGTTTATTGTATACAGACTTTGTTTTGTAATTTAATTGCTTGTTTCACTTGACTTTCGTTACTTGAAGTTGTTTATTGTATTTCATCTAACTAGAACTTATTGATAGTTGATTTTTTCTACTTAATTAAATCATTGTATTAAAGAGACTAAAGCCCATCATTTAATCATCATCTTATTCACCATAGCCTGGGTAAAATGGAATACTGACTTAGAATTAGTTATCCCACTTGCAATAGGTTGGTGAACTTGGTCAAGACTATATTGTCACTTTCTCAACTGTCTGTGGTGCATACATTAACCCTACTGCTGTAATTAAATTATTAGTACAGATGTACTGTAGTGATATTTTAAATTAGTGGTGTTTATGTAAGCACCATTGTCTGTTGATTAAAATTTAACAACACTAATTTGTTAATGAAACAAAATTAATTCAGAAATAGCATTTAGATTGCTAGTTTTGAGTACCTAGTCAAAATATTTATGTATTTTTTGATAAGCTTTTGACTTAAATAGGTATAACTAACTTTAAGCCTCAGTTACTTACAGAAAGTAATTCTTCCTGTCAGGTCCATAAAAAGTTGTCAGGGGAGACAATCTCTCAGGTATTGTAACAACTATAAGACATAGACCCTTGCTCATATTGACAACATGAATGTACTTTGTAATGTGGACATATTGTTTTAGATATGAAAAAGTATATTCTATGATTAATGCCTATATGTTGCTTTTTCTCATACGAATCTTACATACACTGTAGTCAAAAGTTTCTTTACACATGTTTACTTTTTTATTGACTTTTGAATTTACTCAGATATACTTCACATGTTGTTGATACCAACAACTGACATACAATTTAACATGAACACTCAATTATATACTTTCATAGTATATCCCTTTTTGTCAAAATGTAGTTTTAATTGAAAAAAGTGGCTTTGTTGCACACTTATTGAATACTCAACAAAAGTTAAAGTTTTCAAAGAAATCATGAAAAATTTGCATGTGTAAAGAAACTTTTGGACCCCAGAGTAATTGAATTATTCCCTATGTTGTTTATTGCCATTCATCAACCATAACCTGGGTATTATTTGTCAAAGATGATATTGATAATGTTAAAGTACCATGAGTTTTTGACCATGGTTAAAAACACAATAATTTGATCAAAATCATGTAAAATAATTCTCATCATAGAATCACCATTGATCTCTTCATATATTTTAACAGTAACTTGTTTTTGTCATTGAGCATTCTTTTTGTGAGTTATGGATTGCAATATCCTGTTGTTTTTGTTTTATTTCTGACTAAAATTTTTGTTTCTTTGTTACTTTTTCTGTGTAAAAATAAAATAATCTTATCAATTTGAAATAAAAAATATTGATCTTGCAAATTTTGTTTGATTTTCATTTACTTTGTTATCTTAATGCTTGGATATGTGTTTTATGTTGCTTCCATATTGTAGGACTCCTCTACATGGTTGAGTGATGAAAGTTAACAGCTTTGAATCACAGCAATATTTCTCTATAAGCAGTTCATTTATAAGTCGGGCTACAGATTATTAGTATTAGTATTCATGGGGACAAAGACAATCGCTAACAGAAGATTGGAGTCTAGTTCCAAGGTAGAATTTCATAAACTGAATGTGGTAGACCATTTATACAGGCCTTGAATTAAAGCTCGCATACATGTACCGGCCTGTAAATGGGCCCGCTGGCCCCCGGAAGTGCCTCAGGTACCGGTTGTGGCACATTTCCTGAATCGTCTGGACCATACGAAGGGACTGAGGCACAAATGGAACCGGTTCCAGAGAAAAAGTTTTTCTGCTCGAAAAAACACATGATGTATACATCGGGGAAAAAGTCGATTTCGGGCCAAAAATTTTTGGTCCCGTTTATGGCCTCAATTGGCCACAGGACATCCGCATAGACGTATTTGGGCGGAATTTCGGGCATAAACCGGCAATCGTGGCCAAAAACGGCAATTTATGCATAACGCGCCTAACCCTAGATGGGTCTATGTACCGGCCTGTAAATGGGCCCGCTGGCCCCCGGAAGTGCCTCAGGTACCGGTTGTGGCACATTTCCTGGTTCGTCTGGACCATACGAAGGGACTGAGGCACAAATGGAACCGGTTCCAGAGAAAAAGTTTTTCCGCTCGAAAAAACGCATGATGTATACATCAGGGAAAAAGTCGATTTCGGGCCAAAAATTTTTGGTCCCGTTTTTGGCCTCAATTGGCCACAGGACTTCCGCATAGACGTATTTGGGCGGAATTTCGGGCATAAACCGGCAATCGTGGCCAAAACGGCAATTTACGCATAACGCGCCTAACCCTAGATGGGTCTATGTACCGGCGTGTAAATGGGCCCGCTGGCCCCCGGAAGTGCCTCAGGTACCGGTTGTGGCACATTTCCTGGTTCGTCTGGACCATACGAAGGGACTGAGGCACAAATGGAACCGGTTCCAGAGAAAAAGTTTTTCCGCTCGAAAAAACGCATGATGTATACATCAGGGAAAAAGTCGATTTCGGGCCAAAAATTTTTGTCCCGTTTTTGGCCTCAATTGGCCACAGGACATCCGCATAGACGTATTTGGGCGGAATTTCGGGCATAAACCGGCAATCGTGGCCAAAAACGGCAATTTACGCATAACGCGCCTAACCCTAGATGGGTCTATGTACCGGCGTGTAAATGGGCCCGCTGGCCCCGGAAGTGCCTCAGGTACCGGTTGTGGCACATTTCCTGGTTCGTCTGGACCATACGAAGGGACTGAGGCACAAATGGAACCGGTTCCAGAGAAAAAGTTTTTCCGCTCGAAAAAACGCATGATGTATACATCAGGGAAAAAGTCGATACCGGGCCAAAAAATTTTGGTCCCGTTTTTGGCCTCAATTGGCCACAGGACATTCGCATAGACGTATTTGGGCAGAATTTCGGGCATAAACCGGCAATCGTGGCCAAAAACGGCAATTTACGCATAACGCGCCTAACCCTAGATGGGTCTATGTACCGGCGTGTAAATGGGCCCGCTGGCCCCCGGAAGTGCCTCAGGTACCGGTTGTGGCACATTTCCTGGTTCGTCTGGACCATACGATGGGACTGAGGCACAAATGGAACCGGTTCCAGAGAAAAAGTTTTTCCGCTCGAAAAAACGCATGATGTATACATCAGGGAAAAAGTCGATTTCGGGCCAAAAATTTTTGGTCCCGTTTTTGGCCTCAATTGGCCACAGGACATCCGCATAGAGGTATTTGGGCGGAATTTCGGGCATAAACCGGCAATCGTGGCCAAAAACGGCAATTTACGCATAACGCGCCTAACCCTAGATGGGTCTATGTACCGGCCTGTAAATGGGCCCGCTGGCCCCCGGAAGTGCCTCAGGTACCGGTTGTGGCACATTTCCTGGTTCGTCTGGACCATACGAAGGGACTGAGGCACAAATGGAACCGGTTCCAGAGAAAAAGTTTTTCCGCTCGAAAAAACGCATGATGTATACATCAGGGAAAAGTCGATTTCGGGCCAACAACTTTTGGTCCCGTTTATGGCCTCAATTGGCCACAGGACATCCGCATAGACGTATTTGGGCGGAATTTCGGGCATAAACCGGCAATCGTGGCCAAAAACGGCAATTTACGCATAACGCGCCTAACCCTAGATGGGTCTATGTACCGGCGTGTAAATGGGCCCGCTGGCCCCCGGAAGTGCCTCAGGTACCGGTTGTGGCACATTTCCTGGTTCGTCTGGACCATACGAAGGGACTGAGGCACAAATGGAACCGGTTCCAGAGAAAAAGTTTTTCCGCTCGAAAAAACGCATGATGTATACATCAGGGAAAAAGTCGATTTCGGGCCAAAAATTTTTGGTCCCGTTTTTGGCCTCAATTGGCCACAGGACATCCGCATAGACGTATTTGGGCGGAATTTCGGGCATAAACCGGCAATCGTGGCCAAAAACGGCAATTTACGCATAACGCGCCTAACCCTAGATGGGTCTATGTACCGGCGTGTAAATGGGCCCGCTGGCCCCCGGAAGTGCCTCAGGTACCGGTTGTGGCACATTTCCTGGTTCGTCTTGACCATACGAAGGGACTGAGGCTCAAATGGAACCGGTTCCAGAGAAAAAGTTTTTCCGCTCGAAAAAACGCATGATGTATACGTCAGGGAAAAGTCGATTTCGGGCCAACAATTTTTGGTCCCGTTTTTGGCCTCAATTGGCCACAGGACATCCGTATAGACGTATTTGGGCGGAATTTCGGGCATAACCATGCAATCGTGGCCAAAAACGGCAATTTACGCATAACGCGCCTAACCCTAGATGGGTCTATGTACCGGCGTGTAAATGGGCCCGCTGGCCCCCGGAAGTGCCTCAGGTACCGGTTGTGGCACATTTCCTGGTTCGTCTGGACCATACGAAGGGACTGAGGCACAAATGGAACCGGTTCCAGAGAAAAAGTTTTTCCGCTCGAAAAAACGCATGATGTATACATCAGGGAAAAAGTCGATTTCGGGCCAAAAATTTTTGGTCCCGTTTTTGGCCTCAATTGGCCACAGGACATCCGCATAGACGTATTTGGGTGGAATTTCGGGCATAAACCGGCAATCATGGCCAAAAACGGCAATTTACGCATAACGCGCCTAACCCTAGATGGGTCTATGTACCGGCCTGTAAATGGGCCCGCTGGCCCCCGGAAGTGCCTCAGGTACCGGTTGTGGCACATTTCCTGGTTCGTCTGGACCAAACGAAGGGACTGAGGCACAAATGGAACCGGTTCCAGAGAAAAAGTTTTTCCGCTCGAAAAAACGCATGATGTATACATCAGGGAAAAGTCGATTTCGGGCCAACAACTTTTGGTCCCGTTTTTGGCCTCAATTGGCCACAGGACATCCGCATAGACGTATTTGGGCGGAATTTCGGGCATAAACCGGCAATCGTGGCCAAAAACGGCAATTTACGCATAACGCGCCTAACCCTAGATGGGTCTATGTACCGGCCTGTAAATGGGCCCGCTGGCCCCCGGAAGTGCCTCAGGTACCGGTTGTGGCACATTTCCTGGTTCGTCTGGACCATACGAAGGGACTGAGGCACAAATGGAACCGGTTCCAGAGAAAAAGTTTTTCCGCTCAAAAAAACGCATGATGTATACACAGGGAAAAAGTCGATTTCGGGCCAAAAATTTTTGGTCCCGTTTTTGGCCTCAATTGGCCACAGGACATCCGCATAGACGTATTTGGGCGGAATTTCGGGCATAAACCGGCAATCATGGCCAAAACGGCAATTTACGCATAACGCGCCTAACCCTAGATGGGTCTATGTACCGGCGTGTAAATGGGCCCGCTGGCCCCCGGAAGTGCCTCAGGTACCGGTTGTGGCACATTTCCTGGTTCGTCTGGACCATACGAAGGGACTGAGGCACAAATGGAACCGGTTCCAGAGAAAAAGTTTTTCCGCTCGAAAAAACGCATGATGTATACATCAGGGAAAAAGTCGATTTCGGGCCAACAATTTTTGGTTCCGTTTTTGGCCTCAATTGGCCACAGGACATCCGCATAGACGTATTTGGGCGGAATTTCGGGCATAAACCGGCAATCGTGGCCAAAAACGGCAATTTACGCATAACGCGCCTAACCCTAGATGGGTCTATGTACCGGCGGGTAAATGGGCCCGCTGGCCCCCGGAAGTGCCTCAGGTACCGGTTGTGGCACATTTCCTGGTTCGTCTGGACCATACGAAGGGACTGAGGCACAAATGGAACCGGTTCCAGAGAAAAAGTTTTTCCGCTCGAAAAAACGCATGATGTATA